>JAAXCT010000780.1:0-335836 GCA_012490785.1 Eragrostis nindensis | reverse complement strand
ACACTTTTCCGGAAAGAACCGCCTCTACAAATCCTTTTTAATTAATGGCAGCCCATGGGATGACCTATCCCTAGAAATCCGTCTCGCGGTCAATCCCATCGCCCATGACGCACTAGTGTTGCACAATACGGTGGTTGTTGGGACTGGTATGGTTGTTGGGACTGGTACGATATTATGCTACACCATTTAACTATGAAAATTATGATATGGACCTCCTTTGTTGGACACTTTACATTAACCGAAATTTATCTAGTAGCTTTTCCTTTTTTGTCCATGGCAACATAATTTTCCAATTGGTTTCTAAAACACACGCACACACGCACGCACGCACGCACGCACACACACACACACACAAACGCACACCGAGTAACCAAGTATACACAATATTGAAAGATGTTGATATTCTGATACGGTGATTCTTGTGATTTGTAATGGGAAGCATGATTTGACGTACTGTATTTGTTCCGAGCCAATCCAAACCCTAGGAAACTCTGACCTGCCTATTGGCAAAGACTGTTCGTAAATTTCTATTGAATTTCCAAACTGATAACTTTCTTCGGAAGATATAAGAAAGTTTTTAACTGATCAGTTCAGCAGAAGTAAAACAAGATCAAATGATATCTAGGGAAGCTGTGACGCCCTGTTTGCTTGCAAAAGGGTGGCACTCAGAGGAGCCAAAGGATGTCAGCAAAACTAAGATTGCCCTACCTTTCTAGTGCGAGGCATAACAAAGTTCTCACTGAAGGCACACATCATTATTTGATTCTGTCAGCGATGCCCTTAAAAAAGTCAAACTGGATCCTATTCTTCTTTAGTTGGAGGAAGATGGAATCAATAATGGGTTTCCTGCTGAAAAATATGGATATACCGCAGATAAGGAGCTAAACAAAGGTAGTCCTTTAGATGGATATCACGAGCTTCCGAAGTTCGCTATAATTTACACTAGCTTGCTCGATGGTGAAAAGCCCTTCAAAGTAAGAGGGCCGAGGAACTTACGTGCAATAACTATTATTTTTGTGTTTTCACATCATTTATCTAAATTATCATCCATGGATCAATATTTAGTAATAGGCTTATGTCTTAGACACTTCTTTCGTCCAAATTTTTGCACCAGTATAAAACATCCCCTTAGTGCCCTGCAGTGGCGGGTGAGACGTCCACCACTCCGGCTCGGCCACTGCTGAAAAATAGCAGTGACGAGCGGAACCGCCTGCCACTGCAAAGCATAGAAAAGAATAAAAAAGGGAAGCCGGGCCATGCCAGTTTCGGACTATTCGCCACAGCCCGGATGGCCCACTGGAACCCTAGCGGCCTCGTCGTCCTCGTGCCGCCTTGCAGTCATCGTGCCGTCGTCTGGGGAGGCCGCGCCGCCCAGATCCATCGACGCACCGTCGGATCCGAGCCCTCGCCGCCACGTCCTCGCTGGAGCCGACACCCTCGCTTCGCATATGTAGTATATTAAGGAAAAGACATTCTGAAACTCCTCATCGACAAGAAGCCATCAAAAGTTTGTGGAATACAAGGGATAATGGTCTAGTTGATTCCCAAGCTTACCCAAGATATACATACTAATCCCACCATTATGTACCCTTAAAGAAACCCAGTAGGATAAATTTTGAATTTTGACACAGTGATTTATAGAGTGAAAGTAGTAATGAATTAGACGCTTATCGAAATGAATGTTTCTAAAGGTATCGTAAAGTACCTACAAAAATATCATAACAATAATTCAGTCCCTACAAAAATATCATAATAATAAATTCAGCGCCTCTCCACGCAATGACAAATAAGGTTACTGGAATGGAGAAATAATTATGAGTTATCCGAATGAAGATATCAAAGATTTACTAATAAAACACAAAAATTCAGGGGACAAATATGAACAGTTAATCGCGCAATCACGACACATTGTCTTATAGAGATCATAGAGTATTAGTATGCATTTCAGTGTGACTGAATTCAGAATGTGATCATAGATATGTTTAGGTATTTGATATATGTAAGATCACTTAACCATGCGGATCTACGCCGAGGACCCCCGCAACCGTCAGATCTGCTCTGCTGCACCCGTGCCGAAGTGGAGATGGAGGGGGAGGGAGAGGTTGGGGTGGCGGAGATGTGATGTGAGGGACGCGCGCGCGGGGGCAAGGCACAAGGGAGAGGGAAGAGGGAAGGAGAGGTCGGGGTGGAGAGACACCACGCCGAGGTGGAGCCGAGATGCACCGTAGATCTCGCGGCGAAGGGGTGAGGCCAAAGGCTGCAGCGGTGCCGCGCCGAGATGCGCCACACCGATGCGCGCGGATCTCGCCGCGCGTGGGCGAGCACGGAGGCAGCGGCGGATGGGGAAGAGGGTGAGGGGTGACCTGCGAGATGTGGGAGTGGAGGGGAGGGGCGGCGGAATGGGGTGAGGGAGGGGCATGCAACGCGGAGTTTGTGAAGATAAGCAAGTGCGACCCCCTAAACCTAGTGCCCTGTTTGGGCTGAAGCGGACCGAAATGGGCCGGTCGACCACTGCTACTTTGATTACATCAGGTGCCTAGTACGCACAAAGTTAAGTTGGTGAGCTCGTCTTAGTTTTAAAGAAATAAAATGGAAAGAATTAGTGTAGCACTAATGCTTTTCAAGTTTTGTATTGTTGCGACATGCATAATGCATTTGTTGGTATCTAGGTACACAAATTTTTAAGGTAATTCAAACTTGAAAGGTAGACACAGCCAGTATACCAAAAATGGATTATGGTGACGGAGGTAAATTTACAATCGCGTCGGGTAAAAATGTCCCTCGTTGCTACAATGCTCAACCACATTTTTCTGGAAAAAACCGCCTCTACAAATCCTTTTTAATTAATGGCAGTCTATGATGACCAGTAGCTAGAAATCCGTCACGCGGTCAATCCCATCCCCTATGACGCACGAGTGTTGCACAATACGGTGGTTGTTGGGACTGGTACGATATTATGCTACACCATTTAACTATTAAAATTATGATATGGACCCTTTACATTAACCAAAATTTATCTAGTAGTTTTCCTTTTTGGTCCATGGCAACATAATTTTTCAATTGGTTTGTAAAACACACACACACGCACGCACGCACACACAAATGCACACCGAGTAACCAAGTATACACAATATTGAAAGATGTTGATATTCTGATACGGTGATTCTTGTGAGTTGTAATGGGAAGCATGATTTGACGTACTGTATTTGTTCCGAGCCAATCCAAACCCTAGGAAACTCTGACCTGCCTATTGGCAAAAGTTCGTCAATTTCTATTGAATTTCCAAACTGATAACTTTCTTCAGAAGATATAAGAAAGTTTTTAACTGATCATTTCAGCAGAAGTAAAACAAGATCAAATGATATCTAGGGAAGCTGTGACGCCCTGTATGCTTGCAAAAGGGTGGCACTCAGAGGAGCCAAAGGATGTCAGCAAAACTAAGATTGCCCTATCTTTCTAGTGCGAGGCATAACAAAGTTCTCACTGAAGGCACACATCATTATTTGATTCTGTCAGCGATGCCCTTAAAAAAGTCAAACTGGATCCTATTCTTCTTTAGTTGGAGGAAGATGGAATCAATAATGGGTTTCCTGCTGAAAAATATGGATATACCGCAGATCAGGAGCTAAACAAAGGTAGTCCTTTAGATGGATATCACGAGCTTCCGATGTTCGCTATAATTTACACTAGCTTGCTCGATGGTGAAAAGCCCTTCAAAGTATGAGGGCCTAGACCAAAGCAAGCTTATAACAGCATTATTGGACAAACTACTGCCCCTGCCCCTATTAAGTGGATATGGAAGTCATGCTGCCAAGGTAAACACAGGATCTTCTATTGGCTTCTGTTGAATGACAGATTAAACACTAGAAACTTGCTGCGAAGGAAAAGATGTCATGTGCCCACGGTAGAGTGTGTGCTGTGAACAGGAGCAACACAAGCAGAAGAAACAGTTGAGCAGTTGTTCTTTCAATGCCCTTTTGCGCAGATGTGCTGGACCTCCTTACATATTATTTGGGATTTATCTTTGCCACGAATGGAGATGGTAGAATATCAGAAGCGGTTCTTCACACATGGTTGCTATATGGAGGTGATTATCGTGGCGGCCTGGGCCATATGGATACATCGAAATAATATTATCTTCAATGGAGGTGTTCTTTCCTTCCCCAGATGGAAGCAAGAGTTTAGAAACTTATTTAAGCTAACTATGTATAGAGCTAAGCATAGTGTAGAGCATGAAATGGAGTCATGGTTACGCTCTTTGTAACTACCTCCAAGACTCTTTGTACAGGACTTTTCTTTTCTTGGACTTAAACTAACTTTAATAAAGTGCCGTAGGGGGATCCCCTCCGGTTTTCGCTCAAAAAAGTAAGAGGGCCGAGGAACTTACGTGCAATAAATATTATTTTTGTGTTTTCACATCATTTATCTAAATTATCATCCATGGATCAATATTTAGTAATAGGCTTATGTCTTAGACACTTCTTTCGTACAAATTGTTGCACTAGTACAAAACAGCCCCTTAGTGGCAGGCAAATGAAGCCTGCGGTGGCGGGTGAGACGCCCACCACTCCGGCTCAGCCACTGCTAAAGAAAAATAGCAGTGACGAGCGGAACCGCCTGCCACTGCAAAGCATAGAAAAGAATAAAAAAAGGAATTCGGGCCATGCCAGTTTCGGACTATTCGCCACAGCCCGGATGGCCCACTGGAACCCTAGCGGCCTCGTCGTCCTCGTGCCGCCTCGCAGTCGTCGTGCCGTCGTCTGGGGAGGCCGGGCCGCCCAGATCCGTCGACGCACCGTCGGATCCGAGCCCTCGTCGCCACGTCCTCGCTGGAGCCGACACCCTCGCTTCGCATATGTAGTATATTAAGGAAAAGACATTCTGAAACTCCTCATCGACAAGAAGCCATCAAAAGTTTGTGGAATACAAGGGATAATGGTCTAGTTGATTCCGAAGCTTACCCAAGATATACATACTAATCCCACCATTGTGTACCCTTAAAGAAACCCAGTAGGATACAATTTTGAATTTTGACACAGTGATTTATAGAGTGAAAGTAATGAATTAGACGCTTATCGAAATGAACGTTTTTAAAGGTATCGAAAAGTACATACAAAAATATCATAACAATAATTCAGTCCCTATAAAAATATCATAATAGTAATTCAGCGCCTATCCACGCAATGACAAATAAGGTTACTGGAATTGAAAAATAATTATGAGTTATCCGAATAAAGATATCAAAGATTTACTAATAAAACACAAAAATTCAGTAGACAAATATGAACAGTTAATCGCGCAGTTACGACACATCATTATTTGATTCTGTCTGCGATGCCCTTAAAAAAGTCAAACTAGATCCTATTCTTCTTTAGTTGGAGGAAGATGGAATCAGGGCCTGTTCGGAGGCTCTAAAAAATTAGTGGAGAGAGAAAAAATTCTTACCATTTAAGAGTACTAAACAAAGTCTAATTACAAAATTCACGAGACGAATCTAATGAGGGTAATTAAGCCGTAATTAGAAGATGGTTACTGTAGCATCACTGTTCCAAAACATAGATTAATTAGGCTCATTAGATTCGTCTCGCGAATTAGCCCTAGGGTTGTGACATGGGTTTTGTAATTAGACTTTGTTTAGTGCTCCTAAACGGTGCCGACATTTTCTCTCTCCGCTAAAAAAATTGGCTGCCGGAAGATGGAATCAATAATGGGTTTCCTGCTGAAAAATATGGATATACCGCAGATAAGGAGCTAAACAAAGGTAATCCTTTAGATGGATATCACGAGCTTCCGAAGTTCAGTATAATTTACACTAGCTTGCTCGATGGTGAAAAGCCCTTCAAAGTAAGAGGGCTGAGGAACTTACGTGCAATAACTATTATTTTTGTGTTTTCACATCATTTATCTAAATGATCATCCATGGATCAATATTTAGTAATAGGCTTATGTCTTAGACACTTCTATCGTCCAAATTGTTGCCCTAGTACAAAACAGCCCCTTAGTGGCAGGCAAATGAAGCCTGCGGTGGCGGGTGAGACGCCCACCACTCCGGCTCAGCCACTGCTAAAGAAAAATAGCAGTGACGAGCGGAACCGCCTGCCACTGCAAAGCATAGAAAAGAATAAAAAAAAGGAATTCGGGCCATGCCAGTTTTGGACTATTCGCCATAGCCCGGATGGCCCCCTGGAACCCTAGCGGCCTCGTCGTCCTCGCGCCGCCTCGCAGGTGTCATGCCGTCGTCTGGGGAGGCCGCGCCGCCCAGATCCGTCGAAGCACCGTCGGATCCGAGCCCTCGCCGCCACGTCCTCGCTTGAGCCGACACCCTCACTTCGCATAGGTAGTATATTAAGGAACAGACATTCTGAAACTCCTCATCGACAAGAAGCCATCAAAAGTTTGTGGAATACAAGGGATAATGGTCTAGTTGATTCCCAAGCTTACCGAAGATATACATACTAATCACACCATTATGTACCCTTAAAGAAACACAGTAGGATACAATTTTGAATTTTGACACAGTGATTTATAGAGTGAATGTAGTAATGAATTAGAGGCTTATCCAAATGAACGTTTCTAAAGGTATCGTAACGTAACAATAATTCAGTACCTACGAATATATCATAATAATAATTCAGCGCCTATCCACGCGAGGACAAATAAGGTTACTTTGAAGGAGCCCTTCAAAGTAAGAGGGCTGAGGAACTTACGTGCAATAACTATTATATATTTTTGTGTTTTCACATCATTTATCTAAATGATCATCTATGGATCAATATTTAGCAATAGTCTTATGTCTTAAACACTTCTTTCGTCGAAATTGTTGCACTAGTACAAAACAGCCCCTTAGTGGCGGGCAAATGAAGCCTGCGGTGGCGGGTGAGACGCCCGCCACTTCGGCTCGGCCACTGCTAAAGAAAAATAGCAGTGACGGACGGAACAGCCTGCCACTTCGAAGCTTGGAAAATAATAAAAAAAGGCGGCTAGGCCATGCCAGGTCCGGACCATTCACCACAGCCCAGATTCCCCATTGGAACCCTAGCGGCCTCGTCGTCCTAGCAGCACCTCTCATTCATTGTGCCGTCGTCTGAGGTAGATCCATCGACGCGCTGTCGAATCCGCACCCTCGTCGCAACATCCTCGCCGGAGCCGACATCCACAGGTCGGATCCACGCTGAGGACCCCTGCACTGCCAAATCCTCTCTGCTGCAATCATAATGAGGTGGAGAGGGAGAGGGAGGGAGAGGTTGGGGTGGCGGCGAGGTGACGATGAGGGACGCACCGGGGCAAGGCGCAACGGAGAGGGAAGAGGGAAGGAGAGGTCGGGGTGGAGATGCGCCGCGCCAAGGTGGAGCCGACATGCACCGCACCAATGAGGATCTCGCCGCGTGGGGGCGAGGCTGAAGCCGGTAGTGGTAACGCGCCGAGATGCGCCCTCCGACGCACAGGGATCTCGCCGTGCGTGGGCGAGGCCGGAGGTGGCAGCGGACGGGGAAGAGGGTGAGGGGCATTCGGCGAGATGTGGGAGTGCAGGGGAGGGGCGACGGATTGGGGTGAGGGAGGGGACTGCGACGCGGAGTCTATGAGGATAAGCAAGAGCGACCCTCTAACCCTAGCGCCCTGTTTATATACGACGCCGATGGTTTGGCTGAAGTGGGGCCGAAATGGGCCAGTCCACCACTGCTGCTTCGATTACATCAGCATGCCCGTCATTGGTGTTAAAATAATAGCGACGGCAATGCTGACATAGGATTCTTGATGTCACCGTGTCCGCCACCGCAATGTGCTGTAGTACCCGACGTCATGCCTGCCGTGACGTATCACCGGGTGTTCGCCATTACTGTAAAAGGGCCTCTCTCTCTCTCTCTCTAAAGGCTCAATTTGTACTAGTTTTTCCTTTTTGGTCCATGGCAACATAATTTTTCAATATCTTTGTGAAACACACACACGCACGTGCATGCGCACACACACAAATGCACACAGAGTAACGAATTATACACAATATTGAAAGATGTTGGTATTCTGATACGGTGGTTCTTGGGATTGGTAATGGGAAGCATGATTAGACGTAATGTATTCGTTCCGCGCCAATCCAAACCCTAGGAAACTCTGACCTGCCTATTGGAAAAGGCTGTTCGTCAATTTCTATTTAATTTCGGCCAAACTGATAACTTTCTTCGGAAGATATAAGAAAGTTTTTAACTGATGATTTCAGCAGAAGTAAGACAAGATCGAATGATACCTAGGGAAGCTGTGAGGCCCTGTTTGCTTGCAAAAGGGTGGCACTCAAAGGAGCCAAAGGATGTCAGCAAAACTAATATTGTCCTGTATTTCTAGTGCGAGGCATAACAAAGTTCTCACTGAAGGCACACATATTTGATTCTGTCAGCGATGCCCTTAAAAAAGTCAAACTGGATCCTATCCTTCTTTAGTTGGAGGAAGATGGAATCAATAATGGGTTTCCTGCTGAAAAATATGGATATATCGCAGATAAGGAGCTAAAAAAGTTAGTCTTTTAGATGTCATGAGCTTCCAAAGTTCACTATAATTGACACTAGCTTGCTCGATGGTGAACAGCCCTTCAAAGTAAGAGGACTGAGGAACTTACGTGCAATAACTATTATTTTTGTGTTTTCACATCATTTTTCTGAATTATCATCCATGGATCAATATTTAGTAATAGTCTTATGTCTTAGACACTTCCTTCGTCCAAATTGTTGCACTAGTACAAAACAGCCCCTTAGTGGCGGGCAAATGAAGCCTGTAGTGGCGGGTGAGACGCCCGCCACTCCGACTCGGCCACTGCTAAAGACTAACAGCAGTGACGGGCGGAATCGCCTGCCAGTGCGAAGCGTAGAAAAGAATAAAAAAAGGCGGCTGGGCCATGCCAGGTCCGGACCATTCGCCACAGCCCAGATGCCCCATTGGAACCCTAGCGGCCTTGTCGTGTGGCGACGCCTCGCCGTCACATCCTCGCCGGAGCCGACACCCTCGTGTCGGATCCACGCCGACGACCCCCGCCACCGTCAGATCTGCTCTGCTGCTCCCGTGCTGAGGAGGAGAGGGAGGTGGAGGGAGAGGTTGGGGTGGCAGAGATATGATGATGAGGGACGCACGGGGCAAGACGCAACGGAGATGGAAGAGGGAAGGAGAGGTTGGGGTGGAGATGCGCCGCGCCGAGGTGGAGCCGAGATGCACCGCACTGATCAGGATCTCGCCGCGAGGCTGTGAGGCCGAAGGCGGCAGCGGTGCCACGCCGAGGTGTGCCGCACCGACGCGTGCGGATCTCGCCTCGCGTGGGCAAGAACGGAGGCAGCGGCGGATGGGGAAGAGGGTGAGGGGGTGACCGGCGAGATGTGGGAGTGGAGGGGAGGCGCGACAGATTGGGGTGAGGGAGGGGCATGCGACGTGGAGTCTGTGAAGATAAGCAAGTGCGACCTCCTAACCCTAGCGCCCTGTTTGGGCTGAAGCGGGCCGAAATGGGCCAGTCCACCACTCGTGCTTTGATGACATCAGCATGCTCGTCACTTGTGTTAAAATAGTAGTGACGGCAATGCTGACATAGGGACTGCTGTGATGTCACCGTGTCCGCCACCGCTTTGTGCTACAGTACCCGGCGTCGGGCATGCAGTGACGTATCACCGGGTGTCCGCCACTACTGTAAAAGGGCCTCTGTGACTAAAGGCTTAATTTGTACTAGTGTTGGTATTTCATTTTTCTATCTTGTGGTGTGTGGATGATGGAAGTGATGGCTCTGCCGTCTTGGAGGTGAAGGGCGGGGCATGTGTTTTTTCCCATTATACGTCATGTGCCTAGTACACTCAAAGTTAAGTTGGTGAGCATGCCTTAGTTTTAAATAAATAAAATGGAAAGAATCAGTGTAGCACTAATACTTTTCAAGTTTTGTATTGTTGCGACATGCATAATGTATTTGTTGGTATCTAGGTACACAAATTTTTAAAGCAATTCAAACTTAAAAGGTAGACACAGTCAGTATACCAAAAATGGATTATGGTGACGGAGGCAAATTTACAGTAGCGATGGGTAAAAAAGTCCCTCGTCGCTACAGTGCTCGACCACACTTTTCTGGAAAGAACCGCCTCTACAAATCCTTTTTAATTAATGGCAGTCTATGGGATAACCTGTCGCTAGAAATCCATCTGACGGTCAATCCCATCGACCATCACGGACAGGTGTTGCACAATACGGTGCTTCTTGGGACTGGTACGATATTATGCTACACCATTTAACTATTAAAATTATGATATGGACCTCCTTTGTTGGACCCTTTACATTAACCCAAATTTATCTAGTAGGTTTTCCTTTTTTTGTCTATGGCAACATAATTTTTCAATTGGTTTGTAAAACACACACACACTCGCACGCGCGCACACACACAGACGCACACGGAGTAACCAAGTATACACAATATTGAAAGATGTTGATATTCTGATACGGTGGTTCTTGGGATTTGTAATGGCAAGCATGATTTGACATACTGTATTAGTTCTGAGCCAATCCAAACCCAAGGAAACTCTGACTGTTCGTCAATTTCTATTAAATTTCCAAACTGATCACTTTCTTGAGAGGATATAAGAAAGATATTAATTGATGATTTCAGCAGAAGTAAGACAAGATCAAATGATATCTAGGGAAGTTGTGACGCCCTATTTGCTTGCAAAAGGGTGGCTCTCAAAGGAGCCACAGGATGTCAGCAAAACTAAGATTGCCCTTTCTTTCTAGTGCGAGGCATAAAAAGTTCTCACTGAAGGCATACATCATTATTTGATTCTGTCAGCGATACCCTTGAAAAGGTCAAACTGGATCCTATTCTTCTTTACTTGGAGGAAGATGGAATCACTACAAGAGAAATAGGTTATAGAGGCATTTTTTTAATATAGTAGAGGCATTTTTAAATTGTCTCTAGACAACCATAGAGGCACTTTCTAAAATGCTTCATAATGCCTTGCCATGCATTGACTCTACGAACATAGTGGCACTTTAGAAAGTGTCTCTTCTAAATTTGTGACAATTTCGTAGAGGCACTATATATTGCCTTAATAAGGCTAGAGGCATTTTTATAGTGTTAAATAAATTGTCAAAACTGTTGTAGTTCTCAAGCTTTGAACTCAAGACCTCATACAACCTATTGAGTCTCCCTAGCCAACTCACCCACACATCACAATGCGTCTATGTCTAGATTATTATTCTTATGAGCAGGTTATTAACAACCACAAATGAACAAAAAAGTATCTCTAGAGACTCAAAAGATGTCTCTAATAATGCCTCTATAAGATATAGGCATTTTTATGATATCGTAAAAAATGTCTCTACATTGGTTATGCATGGACACTCTACAAAATGCCTCAAATAGTGTCTCTACCATCCATGTGACACTTTCCTTTTTAGAATTTTCATAGTTCCTCTCTCTATGTTTCAGACGTATTTGAAAATGCCACAAACATGTGACTCTACAAGGTAATAGAGGCAACCTCGAAAAATGCCTCTAACAAAGTGCCTCTATAGAAGGTTTTTCTTGTAGTGAATCAATAATGGGTTTCCTGCTGAAAAATTTGTATATAGCGCAGATAAGGAGCTAAACAAAGGTAGTCCTCACGAGTTCACTATAATTGACACTAGCTTGCTCGATGGTGAAGAGCCCTTCAAAGTAAGAGGGCTGACGAACTTACATGCAATAACTATTATTTTTGTGTTTTCACATCATTTATCTAAATTATCATCCATGGATCAATATTTAGTAATGGGCTTATGTCTTAGACACATCTTTCGTCCAAGCAACCATAGTACAAGACAGCCCTTTAGTGGCCGCAAATGAAGCCTGCAGTGGCGGGTGAGACGCCCTCCACTCCGGCTCGGCCACTGCTAAAGTAAAATAGCAGTGACGGGCGGAACCGCCCGCCACTGCAGAGCATAGAAAAGAAGAAAAATAGGCAGTCGGGCCGTGCAAGGTCTGGACCATTCGCCACAGCCCGAATGGCCCACTGTAACCCTAGCGGCTTCGTCGTCTAGGTGCCATCTTGAAGTCGTCGTGCCGTCGTCTTGTGATGCCGCGCCGCCCAAATCCGTCGACGCGCTGTCGGATCCGAGCCCTCGCCGCCACGTCCTCGCCGGAGCCGACACCCTCGCGTTGGATCCACGGCGAGGACCCTCGCACAGTCAGATCCGCCTTGCAGTACCCGTGCCGAGGTGGAGAGGAAGAGGGAAGGAAAGGTTTGAGTGGAGATGCGCCGCGCCGAGGTGGAGCCGAGATGCATCTCACCGATGAGGATCTCGACGCGCGGGGACGAGGCCAATGTCGGCAGCGGCGCCGCTCTGATGTGCGTGAATCTCGCCACGCGTGCGCTAGAACGGACGATGGGGAAGACGGTGAGGGGCGGCCGGACGAGATGTGGGAGTGGAGGGGAGGGGTGGCGGATTGGGTTGAGGGAGGGGCATCCAACGCGGAGTCTGTGAGGATAAGTAAGTGCGACTCCATAACCCAAGCGCCCTGTTTATATATGACGCCGACGGTTTGGGCTGAAGCGCGCCGAATTGGGCCAGTCAACTATTGTTGCTTCAATTACATCAGCATGTCCATCACTCGTGCGAAAATAGTAGCGACGGCAATGCTAACAAAGGGACTGCTGTTGTCACTGTGTCTGCCACCGCTATGTGCTACAGTACCCGACGTCGTGCATGCAGTGACGTATCACCGGGTGTCCGTCACTACTGTAAAAGGGCCTCCGTGACTAAAGGCTCAATTTGTACTGGTGTTGGTATTTCATTTTTCTATCATGTGGTGTGTGGCTTATGAGAACTGGAGGTCCCGATCTGTCGACAGGTAGCGTAAATTCGATTAGTGGTGCGTTCGACGTTGGCAATCCAGGCTTCTAATCTAAAGGATTCGAACCCCTACAACCGTTACACCACTGTTCCATTGGTTATCAACCAAGCACAACTCGATTGACCTCGCCAAGAAGGCTTTTCCTTCAAGCGAATCGAAGAACACAAGCAAGAACCATATGAGCGCAATCTGAAATTGCAAATATGAATGGCAAACAGAACTAGATGGAAGGTTCGAGCTCTTGATTAAAAGGACTAATCGCCACAGACGAGTAGAGACAAGAACAGGGGCCCTGATTCAATTGCAGTCGAGATAGTCCCTCAAGTACAATGAATAACGTCTGTCTCTCAAAGAAAAGTTGAACTCAACAAAACCCGAACCCTAATGTGGCGGCGGCAACTGATAATATAGAGTTTAGGGTCATGCAAAATCCTCTGGACGCACCCCTAATGGGCCATGACCTCATACAAGGCCCAAAGGCCAAAAACGGTGACGCAACACCAAAACAGTTTCTGGACGCGGACTTGTTTCGATGATTCCTGTCGACTGAGGTAGAATTTTGATGTGGGACCGATTCCATTGGAAAGGTTATCTTCTTAGCTTTCCATCCATGTGTAGGACGTACGAACAGAGCCCGTATGTGAATTGGGCGCTCGATTTAGTGGAGGCTGCTCCTGGAGTCCGAATCCAACTCGAAGGCCAAGTTGATGAAGAATTGAAGCTTCTTGTAGAGGGGGGACTTGAGTGTATCAGGTGGTGTGATGTCCTCATCATCGTCCCTTTCTTGAATTGGAGTCGTCCTCTGATTCCATCCCATCATCAACTTCCTGCAAAAGGTTTGTGACAGCAGGATGCAAAGCACTAAAAGTATAACGCTTTGAATTGTGCAAGCAAAGCATAGCATGGTGTATCATGATCATTATGTACAGCAATAGAAGAACTAGAAACCAATAAAACATGTTGTGCTGCTGTATGTGGTTCCTTTTTATCATGTTCAACAAGTTCTTTTTCATATTGCATAATTGCAGCAGGAGATAAAGGCAGCAAGACAATTTTCTTTCCCACATCTTGATTTAGCATGTGCTGCCCGTGTTTTGTTTCATGCCTACCTTCTGGACCTAGAACGTATCATTATTTTTATTACCATTTTTGGGGCACTTATTGTTTGGCATCTGTTCCTCTACTTGCATTGCTTGCATGTCTTCTTCTATTTATATGCGAGATATCTCATGAGGTATTATTAAGTTATATGTACCAACCAACTAACCTACCAACTTAAGCTGATGGGGAAAGATGGGCAATTCACTTATACTCTAACACCCCCTCCTCGTGCAGGCTCCCTCAGGTCGCAAACATGAAATATTGGAGTAGGCAGCAATTTATTTTAATAAATCGTGCTAGCCAGGATTTGAACTCACGACCTCTGGCTCTGATACCATATTGAGTTGCATACACCAATCAACTCATCTACCAACTTAAACTGATGGGGAAAGGTGAACAATTCACTTATGCTCCAACAGGTATAGCTATAGTGAGGCATGAATAGGTTTGTAAGATATAGTAAGGCATAGTCGCATCAAAATTCCATGGTGGTAATAATATAATGTTGGTATCTTAATCTCTATTTAACTGCTCACAGCACGTGTGTTAACTGCGACTATTGGTTATTATCCTCTCCTCTTTCATATATCATATTTTAATAGCTAAAGAGGGATGTGTGTCAGCGCTCACATTAACTTTTAAAAAGATTCACTAGAAATCAGCACTCATTGAGTTAAAAACACCAGAGAAAGATCATTTTCGAAATCATCTTTCACATCCACATTGTTTGTTGATGATGATGCATAGTACCAGATTGATCTTTATTCATTTATATATTGACATCTAGGACAATTTGGATCTGAACTTTTATATACCCACTTAAGTTTATGTGTACTAAACACATGATTTCACAATGAGCAAAATCAACACTTGGATAGATTCTACTAGTGTAAATGCTTTTGACAAATTGCTTATTTCGTTTCAGATGCGCTATTATATGATGTCCTACCAATATGTCCGGTTGGAAGTGAGCAGGCAGAAATTCCCAACCGAACTAGAATTTTTTGCACTTCTATAGCTACTCTTTCTAATTGCACAAGTAAAAGAAACATAACAACAGTGTACATGTGATCGAGAGGAGGGGGGGGGGGGGGGGGTGAATCGGGTACACAGTTAACTAAACTTTTTGCTTCTATTTATAATTGTACAAGTAAAGAATACATAACAAAAGAGTACATGTGCACTATGTGATAGTGGTCAAGTTTGGATAACCGTGTGCAACAACTTATACAAGCTAGGAGCAAGGTATACAAGAGCATATAAGAACAACCTATCATATGAGAAGATAAGCTCAACAAGTCCTACACATGCTAGTGTATAAGATGAAGACGATAAGCAATCTAGCATGTATATGAAACGCATAGGGAAGCTCAGCAAGTCCTACGCATGATAGTGTATAGGATGAAGATAGAACAAACAAACTAGCATGCATAAGTACACAAGGGAAGCTCAAGATAGTGTTTATGGTAACAAGATAGATACGACATATGCATAACAAGATCACTAGATGATGTGAAGTAAGTGTAAAGCTATGAACAAGTAAGTACAAGAGCATATCAAGTGAAGCACATATATCGTTAGAGCAAGCACACAGAAACAATCATGATAAGCACAATATCTACTGCAAACATATAAGATAAATAAGATAATAAGTGCATGTAGTAGAGAGTAAGAGTAAGGGATTGCTTATCGATTTTTCTCATGGTCTCAAAAGGATGGCGCCTTCTCCCTGCCGCTCCGCGCAAGGCAACCCCCTTTGGAGCACATTTCACCCTCAGAGTGAAGTCACGAGCACATCCCGTCGACAACCCACGGTACTCCTCCGTGGGTCAGGCTCCACACGTGATGCGGGGTCATAGGATGCTCCACTAGAGATGCTTCTTTCGCACGGGAAGAGCTAAGACCATGTACAAACTTATGTTGACTTCCACAATCTCACTTAGATAGTTCAACACCAACAACTAACCGGTCTAGGCCATGCCATAGAGCAAGGGAAACAAAATGAAAGACCGTCTCCCTATGGCCACACTAGTCCTAGAGGTGGATGGATGCTCTCAAGCCTCTCAAGCACTAAGATTTCTCTCTAAATCTTCTCAAGTGCTTCTCCTTCTTCTCAATCCCCTCAAGCATCAAGATTTCTGTAGAAATCTTCTCCATGTACTTCTCCTTCTCAATTTTCCCAAAAGCACCAAGATTTGTCTCCAAATCTTCCCCAAGTGCTTCTCTTTCTTCCTCTTGGCTCCCTCTATGTTTTCCTCTTGGCTCCCTCTTTGTTTTCCAAAGGCACCCTCATGGGCCAAGCAACCAGCCATTTATAGGCCTCCAAGCAAAAACTAGTCGTTGCTCAAAAATGATCTGCCAACTGAGTCACCGTATGATACAGTCCCCTGTCATCGTATCATCCTGTGACCTATCACTGACTAGCCGTTGCACAGCACTGATTGACCGTATGATCCGCCGCATCATCGAGTGACTTACCCACCATCATGTGGTGATCTCACACTATATGCGACTAGGATTACATAAACATGTCTCATTTTGTCTCCATACTCACCCTATGATACCATGACCTCGCCGTATTATACAGTGACTCCACATGTCCTTTCCTGCTTGAATCCATCTCTTGAGTCATTGTATGTTATCTTATCTCATCTTTTCTGAGACTTCTTCCTTCTATATATAGATTAAATTTCACGCACTTTATGATACTATGACATCACTTATTATACACGTGACTGAAAGGATCACGGTACCGAGAGGGGGGTGAATCGGTATCTAATTAATTCCTCTAAGTGGTACTCAAACTATGAAACAAGCTATACTATGTTGATGATGATAAGAAGCTAACCAAGCACGCACACAACCTAGTCTAGCAAGGAGCAACACCCTAACATGCAATTCTACTACGCAACAAGAGAACAACCTATCATGCAATTCTACTAGCACATAAAGATAAATGCGGAAACGTAAATGCTAGTAAGTAAAGGAGATAGGGATACAAATGCTCATGATGTTTTCCCGTGGTATCGGAAGGATGGCGTCTTCCCCTACTCCACGTTGGGTCACTCCCGTCGGGGTCTCGACCCCGTCCCTCCACTCGTGGCAATCCCTCCTAGAGCACACTTCACCCTCCGAGTGATGTCGCGGGCACGTCCCGCCGGGCTCTTTCCCGGGTACTCTTCCGGAGGTAAGGCTCCGCACTTGATGCGTGCCAAAGGGCGCTCTACTAATGATGCTTCTTTCGCACGGGAAGCTCCAAGACCGTGTACAAACCTGTGCCGGCTTCCACAATCTCCTTGGACAGTTCAACACCGACGCCTAACCGGTCTAGGCCTTGCCAGCTCAACTTGACTCTCTCAAGCACTCCCTAGCCGAGAGATCAATGGATGCAAACTTTTTACTCTCTCAAGCACTAGGATCACTCCAAATCCTTCTTAAGTGCTTCTCCTTCTTGCTCTTGGCTTCTCCCTAGCTTCCTCAACTATTCCAACGGCCAAGAGACCTCCAAAGGGGCAGGTAACCAGCTATATATAGGCCTCCAACCTTAAACTAGTCGTTACCAAAAAACAGTCTGTCGACGAAGTCACCGTAGGATCCACCGTATCATACGGTGACTGGGAGTACCATATCATACGGTGACTCTTCTGTCACCTGCCAGAGGAACCTCCATCTCTGGACTTCATCTCCTGTGATCACCGTATCATACGGTGACCACCATCATATCATACGGTGGCTTCAGCTTCTTCATCTTCCAGGAACTCCCCCTTCTCTGCAAATCATACGGTGACCACCTCACCGTATCATACGGTGACTATCTTCCTTCTGCCAGATCATCACCTTCTCTTGTCTTCTTCTCTTGCAGTCACCGTATCAT
This sequence comes from Eragrostis nindensis, assembly GCA_012490785.1. Lineage (NCBI taxonomy): Eukaryota > Viridiplantae > Streptophyta > Magnoliopsida > Poales > Poaceae > Eragrostis > Eragrostis nindensis. Next base: position 318,020 of record JAAXCT010000780.1, on the reverse strand, counting down.
ACGGTGACTGGCACCGTATCATACGGTGGCTTCTCTTGAAGCTGATCTTGATCTTCTCCTCGATCCTCAACTCCAACTTCATCCTTTTTGGTTCCTCTACTTCTTCTTTTCTACTCCAAGTGTCCGAGAGACACACAATGCATCCAAAGATCTCTACACTATCGAATACCCAAGAGAACCAACTTGAAACCCCTTGATAGTCCGGTTTTTCCTATGGACTCAAGCTAACATCTAACCAAGCGACACTTTCTTGGATCTAGCATGACCTTTGCCTTGATCCATCTTCTTGACCGCAACTTCATCAAGTCCAATGTCTCCCAAGTTGTGGAGGCAACCAATCATCCTTTTCATCCAGATTTATAATGTGTTCACCATCGGACGAAGCTTTCTTCACATGTGACCGTGATCAATAACCAACATGAAAATATTAGTCACATACGAAGGGTCATCCAATCACCAAGGGTTTCCAAGTGCTCCAATGGTCATGAAGCTTACAGTGACTCCATATATATGTCGTTTTCTGCAAGACCCCGTCTCTTGAGTCACCGTATCTTATCCTGGCTTTCACCGTATCATACACCGACACCACCGAAGCTGAAACTCTATTGCCTTAGACTGACTCCAACGGGTCACCCAAATGGTGACCCATACTCAAAATAGGTCTTAAAACAGCGGATGACCAAACTGCTCTACCCATTTTTGGGACGATGCGGCCCGTGACCCACAAATGAGGATTCTCGCGACGCCACCCATCTCGTCGCCGCCGCGAGCCCCCCCCCCCCCCCCCCCCTCCCGCCGCGGGCGCGGCCCCTCCTTGCGGCGCATTTGCAGGCGCGATGTCACACCCGGTTTTTATAGAACCTCACATGTATGCCAGGATCAAGTCTCATACATGCAATGACTCAAGTAAATAATCAGGAACAGTGCATAGTTAAGTATTACACCCTTACTTAAGCAAATGACTCAAAGTTCTCAAATGACTCGAAGACTCGATAACGCTAGCGGAAGACTTCTAAACTCCATCACTCCACAGGGACGTCGACCGGGGGCTCCACAAGCTAGATGTAGTCACCATATTCACCATCTTAGAAGAATTCACCTCCACCTTCTGAGCAGCATTTCATGTTTATGGGGGAGATAGCAAGTGTGAGTACATATCGTACTCCGCAAGTGCAGGAAAGTATGACATGCAAGGTAATAATGAAGAAAGGCTATACATTGGTTTATTTGCTCAAATGCCAAGTTATACTTAAATACATTTTTAAAAGCAACCTATATTACTAGGTGACATGACTCACGCAAACAAAACATATAAATCATAAAAGATCATCGAACATAGTGCTCACAAAGCAAACCACTATCAACTAGTATTCTCACAAGACCACTATTCCAGACTGATGCACACCTAGCATCCCATCAGCCCTCCAGTGCACACTAAGCAAACCACTGGACACTCTGGTGCACACTAAGCATACCACCAGCCTAAAGCACGAACAAACACTGGTGCACACTAAGCATCCCACCAGTCAATGATGCACACTAAGCATTCCATCATTGTCACAACAAACAACCACTGGTGCCCACTGAGCAAACCACCAGTCCTAAGTTCCATGTTGCTAAAACAATTATCATCATTTTATTGGGTTGAAGTAAACCATTAGTCAAGATTAAATTAGTTTAGGTGTATGACTTCCCAAAAGCATGGCTAAGCATTTACTACCAACACATAGACAAAGCACTCATTGGGCGACAAGGAATAATAAGGAACATGATATAGACTCATAGGATTCAGTATTAAACAAGCGTGCATGTTTGCAAACAAAACATTTCAAACATAGGATCAAAATGGTCAAGGACACTTGCCTTCCTCTTGCTGCCCAGTGATAACCTCGAACTCTTGATCTTGGAAGTTCACGAACTCGTCTCCTATTTAACGCGTCCAAAGGAGAAGCACACAAACAAACAAAATAAGAAACAGTACACCAAACAGTACTAAACTAGATCAAAAACCAAAAGATAGTACAGAAACGTTTAAGGGTTAATTTGTAAATACAGAAAGGTTTGAGGACTTATTGTAAATTTGAAAAAAAGTTTAGGGACTAAAGTGTAAAAGTTAGAGACTAAAATATAATTTATATAAAACACAGGGTGTTTTCTGTAAAAGTGCAAGGCTTAAACAGAATTTTACAAAAGGCTGAGGGCTTAACTGTAAAACTACCTATTCTGGAAAATTTTATCAATTTTAAATAAATCAGAAATTATTTTCTAAAATAAGAAAAATCTGTGGACCGGGTCTATGGACTGGGTCTACTGGTCCACGGTGAACCAAGAGCATACCCCTTCAGATTACCTAATCTAAGCCGTAGATCTGAGATTGGACGGCTTGGGTGATTTGAGGTGTTTGGCGGCGGCCGGCGACGACGGGCGACGCTACACACGGCGGCGACTCGCCGGAGTTGGCCGGATCGGCGCTCCGGTGACCTAAACCTCGCCGCGATTACTCAAGAAGGGGGAGAAGAGGGTCGCGAGCTCACCTAGGGCTGCGGCTTGCGGCGCAACGACGTGTAGATGACGTGCAATGACGAGGAGCGGCGATGGTTGGTCGGTGTCGTCGAGGAAGCAGCTGCGGCGTCGGGTTCGCGTCAATGACCGTCAAAATCAGCTTCTCGGCGTCTCGTGAAACTCCTCGGCGACTCGGCGATAGCAGGGACAGCTCCAATCGACGGGACGGCGAGCTCAACTTCACTCCAATGGCGGACGGCGGTGATTAGGGTTTGGGCGCTCGGGGCGATGCGACGGCTTTGGGATGAGAAAACGAGAGGGCGGCCGCGGCTTAGTTTTATAGGGGCGGAGCGGGGTTCTCGTGCGAAGCTCGGAGTCGGAGTCCGGGCGCGGCACGATGGCGGTGTCGATGGCGGCGGTGGTGTCCGGCTCGGTGACGACGCGAGGAGGTAGAAGGCCGGGCGAGCTGTGCTGGGCCGTGGGCTAAGATGGGCCGGAAGAAGAAAAGAGAAAAGAAAAAGGAAAGTTGGGCCAGGGAGAGAAGGATTCGGCCCAAGCGGCTTAAGGGAAAAGAAATTCCCTTTTTATTTTGATTCTCTTTTCCTAAGTTTCAAGAACGAATTTCTACTCGATTTTAAATTCATTTTTCACACAATAAAATCCTAAATGCAAATCTAAACAGCATGAATGCAACAAACACCTTAATATATCCTATATTCATTTATTTTGATTTAGAAAATAACTCTTTTGCACAAGAAAAGATTAACTCCCTATTTTAATTCTAGCAAATTTTAAATTATTTGAAAAATTTGAAAAAATCAGGGTGTTACAAGTCTACCCCCCTTAAAAGGAATCTCGCCCCGAGATTCGATAAGAAAGAAAAAGAGAGAGGTTAGAAGGCTAGGTTCTCACTTGAGTAGTCTTCCCATTATCTAAAGGTAAAGATTCTGCAACATACTCCAACTCCATCCCACTTTCATGAGTCAACTTAACCGCCTTTCTAGCACAATCTATTAAACCCTTGTGTCTAGTTAACCAATCCATGCCAAGTATCACATCTATTCCTTTAGTATCAAATACTATAAGATGTGCAGTGAAATATGTGCAGTGAAATCTACCCCCTTAGGTTAATGCTTAAATTCTTGCATCCAAATTCTGCTCTCACTTCCCCTTCAGGAGAACTTACTATCATCTTATTCCTTAACAAGATGATGGGTAGACTATACTTGGCTACATACTTGGATGATATAAAAGAATGCGATGCTCCAGAATCAAACAATACGATAGCAGGATTTGAGTTGACAAGGAACATACCCATGACCACATCTGTTGCATTCTGAGCTTCATCAACAGCCACATGATTGACGCGTCCTTGAACATGGTTCTGCTTGGCTGGAGTAGAGGTAGTGTTCCCATTACGGTTAGACGGAGGAGTTGCACCTTGAACAGGAGTAGTAATTTGACGCTTTCCAGGACAGTGACTAGCATAATGGCCCCTTTCTCCACAATTGTAGCAATTCCTACTTATCTGCCCAAAGCTAGATTTCTGGGAAACTGGACCAGTAGGAGTTTGAACATTCTGCTGCTGATTCTGCCTCGGTGGTGTAGAAAACCCTTGATCTTCTGTCTGAACCCTCTGTTGACTCCCTTGAGCTCCAGAACGAAACTTTGATCCTGATTGAGACGAGTTATAATGAGGCCTAGAGTTGCTACTCCCTTGATTACCTTGTTCATCTTGCGCTTACGGTCCATTTAACCTCTCCTATTCTCTAGGATAAGAGCTTTGTCCACCATAGCTTGAAAGTTCTGGAAGTCGCGAGACTCAAGAGCATAGGCAAGACCATCATTCAAACCACCTAAGAAACACTCCTGCTTCTTCTCATCAGTATCCACCTCTCCTGGAGCATACCTAGACAATTGAGTGAAGCGCGTGACATACTCATTCACAGACATAGCACCTTGCTTCAACTCTTGGAACTCCTTCCTTTTCAGCTTCGTGACTCCATATGGCACATGATGAGTACGGAAACTATCTTTGAACTCCTGCCAGTTGATGCTATCAGGTTCCTCATGAGCATTGACATATGCTTCCCACCAATCAGCTGCAGGTCCAACAAGTTGATGAGACGCGAACAAGACCTTCTCTCTATTGTTGCATTGTGCCACTCGCAGCTTCCTCTCCACAGTCTTCAGCCAATCTTCAGCATCCATAGGTTCTACAGAATGTGAAAAAGTAGGTGGCTTGGTCCTCTGAAACTCTCCAAGTCTGCTGGGTTGGTGCTGAGGGGCTTGCACAGGACCTTGTTGTAGTTGAGCTAAGTTCTGAGCCATAGTCTGGAGGATCTGAGTCTGCAAGGCGATGAATTGCTCCATATTGGGTTGTTGTGGCGCATGCTGCTGGTTGCCGTTGTTGTTGTTGTTGTTGTTGTTGTTGTTGTTGTTGTTGCTCCTTCTGTTTGCCATCTGAGGGACATTGTGGATACATGATTAAGCCAGAACCAAAACTAACAGAAGAGTGAAGATAGGGTGGTTCTAAAGAAGATAGGTTAGCATAAGACTAGAGAGAAAGATAGAAGCAAAGGTAGACAGTTCTTAAATAAAATCAAGAAGATAGAGAGATAACCCATATAATACTAACTATATTATATTATGATAAAGATGTGTTTACAAAGACATGCTTCTTCACACATCGACACACAAGCATAAATCCAACTCAAGCATGGCACACTCAAACTTAAAGCAACACACTAGACTCGTTCGTGAACACTTAACCCATTACAACTCAACACACTAACGACTCTTAAGAAACTACTAAGGGACAATCCTCCTAATCTTCATCGGGATTTGGAATATAAGCAGGGGGTGCACGGGTAGCATGCTTGCGAGGAGGCGAGTAAGGGGTGTCTTCATCTGTCTCTTCATCAGAAGAAGGCTCCCAATCTGGAGGAAGGTGACGCTTCATTCCGCGCATGGTCTTGACGGCCTCTTCATACTTCTCTCTCCAGAACTCCACTTCCTCTGTAGTAGCATCCAAATCCTTAGTCAAAGCGGTAGTGAGCTCCACTTGACGCTTGAGCCTGTAATTCCCTGGTGCAGTCACTGGCTCCACATGTAAGTAAGTAGATCCACTTGCTCTTTGTGGAAAATGAGCATACTCCGTGTTATCCAAGTCATCACGGAAACGAGAGCGAATGACAAGATAAGCTTGACGTGCAGCATCACAAATCCAACTTTCAAAGCTTGCTCTTGCAGTAAAAGCTTGATGAATCTTCTCCACCTTGTAAACTCCATCAATAGGGCGCGGAGCAAACACACGCACTTCAACATACCACTTGGATGTGTTGTCTTCAATCACTTGAGTGCCAAGATACTCAGGCCGATTCTCATATCCCAATTCTTGAAGCATCTCCCAAAGCATAGTTGGAATTCCTCGAACATGCTCTCCATTAGAACTACTTATCATGACTTCACGATAAGGTGGAAGATTGGGCTGCTCTTGTGGTTCTTGCTCCTCTTGATCATCCTCCACTTGAATGGGTTCCTCTTGATGCTCTTCTTCTTCATTGTCATCCTCCACGGGATTGAGACCCTCTTGTGGTTCTTCTTCTTCTTCTTCCTCAAGAAGGATGGGATCTTCCTCATGCTCAGACATCTCTTCAACTTCCTCATCCACTTCCCGCTCCGGAGAAGGTGTCGGTGTAGGCAGAATGGTGAACTGATTGCAACCACTGCACTTACGGGCTGTCTTCTTGGTACGGGCCATCTAAAAGAGATTTAAACAAGAGTTGAATCAAAAACCATAAGAACAGAAATGCCTTAAAAGAAAATATTTCAAGAGAAAGAATAGGCAAGAAGAGAGTACAAGAGAAAAGAATCCGAAAAGAAGTGTAAATTTCCAAATATATTTTTAGTTTTAAAACCAAATTAGTCCTTAAAGGCGACCATTCTATCTAGGCTTGCGTCCTACGGTCAACACGGCTCTGATACCACTTTGTCACACCCGGTTTTTATAAAACCTCACATGTATGCCAAGATCAAGTCTCATACATGCAGTGACTCAAGTAAATAATCAGGAACAGTGCATAGTTAAGTATTACACCCTTACTTAAGCAAATGACTCAAAGTTCTCAAATGACTCGAAGACTCGATAACGCTAGCGGAAGACTTCTAAACTCCATCACTCCACAGGGACGTCGACCGGGGGCTCCACAAGCTAGATGTAGTCACCATAGTCACCATCATAGAAGAATTCACCTCCACCTTCTGAGCAGCATTTCATGTTTGTGGGGGAGATAGCAAGTGTGAGTACATATCGTACTCCGCAAGTGCAGGAAAGTATGACATGCAAGGTAATAATGAAGAAAGGCTATACATTGGTTTATTTGCTCAAATGCCAAGTTATACTTAAATACATTTTTAAAAGCAACCTATATTAGTAGGTGACATGACTCACGAAACAAAACATATAAATCATAAAAGATCATAGAACATAGTGCTCACAAAGCAAACCACTATCAACTAGTATTCTCACAAGACCACTATTCCAGACTGATGCACACCTAGCATCCCATCAGCCCTCCAATGCACACTAAGCAAACCACTGGACACTCTGGTGCACACTAAGCATACCACCAGCCTAAAGCACGAACAAACACTGGTGCACACTAAGCATCCCACCAGTCAATGATGCACAGTAAGCATTCCATCATTGTCACAACGAACAACCACTGGTTCCCACTGAGCAAACCACCAGTCCTAAGTTCCATGTTGCTAGGCCGCCGTTTCTGTGCAGGGCAGTCCGGAGTCCGTGGAGCCGATCGCCGAGTTGCCGTTTCAGAAATCCCGTTTACAACAGCGATCGCCGGCAGACTGCTTCCTGACGAACGTCGAGGACCACCCTCGATCATCACCACCGGCGCTGCAGCTTGGTCTACCAAGGACGCCGATGATCATCAGCCGCCGCCGCCGTCGCAAGTTTCCATCGAGTCGCCTGCTACCCTTGCAAAGCCCTTCGTTATAACATGGTGGGAGGTTGAATCGGACATCAAACCAAACTGTCGAAAAGAGAGGACAGGATGACCCCCATCTGGAAGCGTGCAGAGAGAGTCCGGCAAGGAGTGATTGGCGATCTCCACACTCCGGTGATTCTCTCCACTCAACCTCTCCTGCTCGCGATCTACAACTAGCCTCCTCAACCTTCTACGGCATGGGATCCCCATCGGGACTTGGATCAGATTGGGATTTCTCACATGGCAAAAGGTTTGAGAAGGATGCTCTCGAAGGATTTCGATCTGGGGTACATCATCCTTCCTCTTCTCCTGTTGGTTCGTTTTTTCTGCTGGCTACTTTTCGTCGATTTACCTTTCGATTGACGGAAGATTCTGTGAGTTTGGCTCTGCAATCCTGTCTTGGTGGATCTGCTCCAGGTTTTCATGTGAAATACTTGAGTGATCGTCATTTTCGTTTTTCGGTGGCATCAAAGGCAGTTGGTTTTCATGTTTACAATCTGAAGCGTTTCATTGGTTCGGCCTTTGATGTCTATTTCCATCTCTGGAATGATGGTGTTGCACACTGGGAAAGGGACAAACGCATCTGGGAGGAAGAACAGGCCAAAGAATGGACTTTGGTCACACGCAGAAAGCGCAGATCACCTTCCAAGATCAAACATGTCAGTTTTGCTTCTCGTCTCATTCAAGATTCGCCTCCAGTGAAACACAAGCCAGTTCTTGCAGCTCCAGCACTGAAATTTGGTTCGTTCTGTTTTCCTGTTAATTCTGGGAATTCAACAGATCGATGCCTGACATTTGGTTCAAAGGTTTCGGGCATTGATAACAATTTGGTTGGAGTCTCGACTGCTTTTGCTCGTCTTCAGAGGGACTTACAGATGGATCAATTTTCTTGTTCTTCAAATATTTCTTCGGCAGATCCTAAATCATCGGCAGTTATTATTCCTGATAAGTGCAACGTAATTCCCTCTCCTTCCTTTTGTTTGAACTGTCTCGCTATGGGACATACAAAGAAGTGGTGTACCAGCCCAATTCGATGCAAAGCATGCTACAATTATGGCCATATAGCACGCTGGTGTCTCACACGTGCGCGTCCGAGAGTCTTTTGGGCCCCAAAAAAGTCAACTGGAGTCAATGGAATATCTCGTACTGATATCATCACCAACGTCAAGACCCCAGACTCCTCGACTCCGCTGTCGTGCTCTGTTTCAGATCAGCCGCCTCCGTCTCTGCCAAGAATAAACTCTACTGACGAAGCCATGGCGAAGTATACAGAAAATGACAATGGGATAAATAATGTGGCACAAGATCATCTACAGTCAGCACAGCCGGTAAACCAAGTTTCTCAACTTCCAGAAGTGGAGCAAGATGTGATTTCTTTCAACAATTCAGTGCCAGGTGTACAAGAGATCAGTCCACCTAGAATTGGCCCTGCTTTACCACCTGACATGATCATCTCGAAAGTTTGTGATCAAGCTATCAAGTTTGCTGCTCAGCATATGGCTGGAATAGTTGAAAGACTTCTAGCATTACACATTCTAAATCAGAAGAGGTCATGGGGCACAGCTTTTCAGACAATAAGAATTGATGCTTCAGCTCTGAAAATCTCTCTTGGTGAAACTGTCCATAAGAGTAGCGCAAGGAAACTGATTTTTGAGCCTGCACAATCTGAAGAGCTAGCCATTGTCCCATATGAACCAGTGCTGCAGGTTGAACTTTTGAAACTATGGGCTAATGGAGGACTAAAGTTCAATGAGAGCATTGAAGTGCTACCTGAGAATGAGATTGCAAATGGGAAAACAGAACCAATTACAGTTTCTACCCAAGAAAGTTCAGAGGAAATGGCGATGCAGTCTAGCAACTCAGAGCTTGGTGAGCAAGAAGATGTCAATGTAACAGTACACAACAGTGACTTGACTAGTGTTGCAGATCAGACCACATCACAAGCAAGTCAACAAATGCTAACAATGGCTTTCCCACCTCCAAGGCCTGCTAGGATGCGAAGAAAAGGATTGTTGATGGCAGCTGCTTCTCTTGATCCTTCAAATGCTACATAGTTGTCAGCTGCAAGGCGTAGGAGCCCAAGACTTGATGAGAAAAATAAAGGTTTCTACAAGCATGTGCGGCTGGAAGACACACCAAGAAAGAGAAGGAAAAGAACTGTCAAAACCCAAGATCAGGCTGGTCTAGTTTCAAGCTTGGATGCAATAGTTAAAAATGTAACTGATGAACCACAAGCTCAAATCCCAGTGGAAGCCATGCAGGAGTTAGGTGAGAGGTACTGCCAGATAGCACCTGAGGAGCTAACTGAAGAAAAGCTGATGCAGTCCAGGATGTCCAATGGATAGAAAAGCCCAAAGGAAAATACTGGAGCAGTCTTCACACTGCTCACTTTTGAAGTTGTGTTATCTTGGCTTAAATACTCTGAACTATCTGTCTGGTTCAAGTTTATATATGATGGTGGTTTTCTCTGGCTATATTATGATGTGCTTGCACAAGTCTGGTCCTTCCAGCACTATGGTTCATGTTTGCAACTATTGGTACATACTGGTCTGTCCAGTGACTGTACTTAACAGATCATGCTTTGCAATCTGTTTTCTTCTCTGTGAAAATTGGTTGTTTAATGGAGACATCAAATAGAAATTGGAATGTGAGAGGCATTAATGATGATGCTAAATGGAACTCTATCAGAGAAAAAATAGATGAAAGCAACAGTTCTGTCATATGTTTGCAAGAAACTAAGAGAGATAATTTTGATTTGAGTTACATTCATCGTTTCACGCCAAGAAGATTTGACAAATTTGATTTCTGCCCATCTGATGGGGCCTCTGGAGGCATTTTAGTCGTATGGAACAGTGCAATTTTTTCTGGTGTCACCACGGATAAGCAAAGCTTCTCAATTAGCATCACTTTCACTTCAAGGCATAATATGGAATCCTGGAACCTTATCACTGTATATGGACCTTGTCAAGGTCCTAGAAGATTGGAGTTTGTCAACTGGTTGCTTAATCTGGACGAGGATAGTGATAAAAATTGTATCTTACTAGGTGATTTCAACTTCTATAGATCCTCGGAAAATAGAAACAGGCCAGGAGGTAATATAAGTGATATAGCAACTTTCAATAATATCATTGGTCATCTTGGTTTGATTGAATTACCACTGAAAGGAAGATCTTTTACATGGAGCAACAAGCAACGTGTACCTCTTATGCAACAAATTGATTGGTTCTTTACAAATGCATCATGGACACTACAGTATCCAGATACAATGGTAATACCACTTGCGAGAATTATTTCTGATCATGTGCCATGTCAAGTTAAAATTGGTACACATATACCAAAGGCAAATATCTTTAGATTTGAAAACTTTTGGGTGCTACAACCAGATTTCAATGAAATTGTGGAGCAGAATTGGTGCACTGAGAATAGAGGCCGAAATAGTGCTGCAACAGTCACTGCAAAATTCAAAAACCTGAGGAAAGGTTTGAAGGACTGGAGCAAGCAGTTTTCACAACTTAACAGAGCTATATCTAACTGCAATGTTATAGTAGATACAATGGACAAGATTGAAGAGCTGAGATCCCTATTTGATCCTGAGTGGAATTTCAGAGAAATTGTCAAAGCACACATGCAAAAACTGTTGCATTTCAGACAATTATACTGGAAAAAGAGGTTCACCATGAGATGTGTTAAGTTGGGTGATGAAAATACTCAATTTTTTCATTCTATGGCAACAGAATCCTATAGAAGAAATGTAATTGCACAAATACAAACTACAGATGGTAGAATGGTGACCGACCATGAGGAGAAGGCTGCCTTATTTTGGAATGCATTCAAGAATAGAATGGGCATATCTCAGAAAACAACAATGCTTTTCAACTTGGAGGAGATAATGGACAGACATGAAGAACTTGATGAATTGTGTGCACCTTTCAATAGAGATGAAATAGATGAAGTGATCAAGCATATGCCCAATGATAAATCTCCAGGCCCAGATGGCTTTAATGGGAAATTCATGAAGCATTGTTGGCAGAAAATCAAGGAAGATTTTTACAAGCTGATTGATGAGTTTTACAGGCATGAAGTTGGTCTAGAAAGCATCAATTCGTCTTATATAACCCTGATACCGAAAAAGGACACCCCTGAAACTTGCGATGACTTCAGGCCTATTTCCCTATTAAATATATCACTGAAGCTAATTACAAAGTTGCTAGCCAATCGACTTCAGAGGGTAATTATGAAGGTAATCCATATAAATCAGTACGGATTTATTAAATCAAGGACCATACAAGATTGTTTGGCATGGTCGTTTGAGTATCTACATCAGTGCCACCATTCTAAGAGGCAAATTCTGCTACTAAAATTGGATTTTGAAAAGGCTTTTGATACAGTGGAGCATCAAGCAATTATTCAGATCTTACAAGCTAAAGGCTTTCCAGAAAAATGGAACAAATGGGTACTTGAAATTTTAACTTCTGGATCCTCATCAGTTTTACTAAATGGTGTTCCTGGGAAGAAGTTCCATTGCAAAAGAGGTGTGAGGCAAGGGGACCCACTCTCTCCATTGTTATTTGTACTAGCAGCAGATTTATTGCAGAGCATTATCAATAAAGCATATAGACAGGGCTTACTTGGTACCCCCATTCCACAAGAGTCAGAGGTGGACTTCCCCATTATACAATATGCAGACGATACATTATTGGTGATGCAAGCAAGCTCAAGACAATTAATTTTCCTGAAGAGCATTTTGAATTCTTTTGCTGAAGCTACAGGCTTAAAAGTCAATTATAACAAATCTTGTATGATCCCAATCAATGTAGCAGGAGAGAAGATCAACCATTTAGCTGCTACCTTGGTTGCCAAGTGGGCTCCCTACCATTTACTTATCTTGGATTGCCATTGGGTACAACTAAGCCACTGGTCAGGCATTATGAGCCGATAATTAGCAGAATTCAAAAAGTTCTGACTGCTAGCTCAAGATTCTTATATTACTCTGGAAGATTGCAGTTGATTAAATCTGTTTTGACATCAATTCCAGTTTACGGCATGTGTACTCTTAAATTCCCAGAAGAAGTTATAGACAGTATTGAGAAAATACTAAAACAGTGTTTGTGGAGAGGTAACAACAGAGAAAAGAAAAGTGGAAATCTAGTAGCTTGGGAACAAGTCATATTGCCAAAGGATAAAGGTGGATGTGGGGTCAAAGATCTCAGAGTACATAATAAAGCTCTGCTCACAAAACATTTAGACAAATTCTACAATAAAAAGGACATCCCCTGGGTAAAGCTAATTTGGTCGAAGTACTATTCAGACAAAGTGCCGCATCACACAAATGATGTTGGTTCATTCTGGTGGAAGGATGTTCTAAGGCTGAAGACAACCTATAGAGAAATTGCGAAATGCAATATTGGAAAGGGGGACACAATATCTCTTTGGCATGATCTGATCAGTGAAGAGGTTTTTTCAGTCAAATATTCCAGGCTATATTCATTTTCAATAGATAAGTATGCCTCATTCTCAAAAGTAATGGAGGCAGAAAGCTTTGAAGAATTGTTTCACTTGCCACTCTCCCAACAAGCATATGAAGAACTCCTTGCTTTACAAGAGGATATTACAGTAATGGATATAAATCAAGAGAATATGGATGTATGGAGCTACACTTGGGGAACTGTCTACACAGCCAGCAGATTATATAATCATCAATTCCATGGTATGAGCTGCTCTCCTCTGTTCCTGTGGAACTGGAAAAGTAAGTGTATACCAAAGATCAAATTTTTTGTATGGCTAATTCTCAAGGACAGGGTTAACACAAGAAATATGATTAGAAGAAGAAATCAGTTCCTAGAATCGGGTTATAATTGTGTTCTATGCAATAGAGGCACAGAAGAGACCCTTTTTCATCTGTTTTTTGAATGCACTTTTACTGTGAATTGCTGGTTCAGTCTTGGATTTATATGGGACGAAGAGAAAGATGTCTATGAAAATATTACAATGGCCAAGCAAAATTTTCAATACCAGTTCTTCATGGAAATTTTTTCTGTAGCAGCATGGACTTTATGGAAGCAGAGAAATGCTAAAATCTTTGACAACAAACAGCCTAGTGTTGCAAGTTGGAAAAGGATGTTTCGAGAAGAAGTCGTTCTTCATTTGTACAGAATCAAAGAAACATCACCAAGCTATCAGAGCTTGGTTAGACTTGATCTAACGTAGATGTTTATCTCAGTCAGCCTTTCTGGCTCTGTTGTATGTATGTAATCTTTTCTTTTTTTAGTTGTCTAGCATAGTTAGATAGTTAGATCTCCCCTTTGCCCCTTCCTGTTTTCTTTGCTTCTTGTACATTGATCTGATAAATATAAAAAGGCAGGTACTGTGGGGAACTTCCCTACAGTTTTTCGTCAAAAAAAGTTCCATGTTGCTAAAAAAATTATCATCATTTTATTGGGTTGAAGTAAACCATTAGTCAAGATTAAATTAGTTTAGGTGTATGACTTCCCAAAAGCATGGCTAAGCATTTACTACCAACACATAGACAAAGCACTCATTGGGCGACAAGGAATAATAAGGAACATGATATAGACTCATAGGATTCAGTATTAAACAAGCGTGCATGTTTGCAAACAAAACATTTCAAACATAGGATCAAAATGGTCAAGGACACTTGCCTTCCTCTTGCTGCCCAGTGATAACCTCGAACTCTTGATCTTGGAAGTTCACGAACTCGTCTCCTATTTAACGCGTCCAAAGGAGAAGCACACAAACAAACAAAATAAGAAACAGTACACCAAACAATACTAAACTAGATCAAAAACAGTACCAAAAGATAGTACTCGTTCCTACGATCACGTGAGCGCAAGAATCGCTAAAAACGGAGTTATGAGTAAAAAGTTATGCCAGTTTGAAGTTTTAGGGATTAAAACAGAAAAAAAGAAACGTTTAAGGGTTAATTTGTAAATACAGAAAGGTTTGAGGACTTCTTTGTAAATATGAAAAAAAGTTTAGGGACTAAAGTGTAAACATTAGAGACTAAAATATAATTTATATAAAACACAGGGTGTTTTCTGTAAAAGTGCAAGGCTTAAACAGAATTTTACAAAAGGCTGAGGGCTTAACTGTAAAACTACCTATTCTGGAAAATTTTATCAATTTTAAATAAATCAGAAATTATTTTCTAAAATAAGAAAAATCTGTGGACTGGGTCTATGGACTGGGTCTACTGGTCCACGGTGAACCAAGAGCATGCCCCTTCAGATGGGAACGTATCAGGTGGAAACCAACCCCTCCGTGTAAACTATGGAAACTCTAATATGAACCACACGATGTTGATCTAAGGGGAGCGCTGAGAGGAGGTGGGAGGGGTGATTTACAAGCTCAGAGGAGGTGGGAGGGGTGATTTGCAAAGTCATTTTTGCAAATCACCCCTCCCACCTCCCTTGAGCGCCCCCTTGGATTAACATCGTGTGGCTCAGATTGGAGTTTCCATAGTTTGCATGGAGGGGTTGGTTTCCATCAGATACATTCCCCCTTCAGATTACCTAATCTAAGCCGTAGATCTGAGATTGGACGGCTTGGGTGATTTGGGGTGTTTGGCGGCGGCCGGCGACGACGGGTGGCGCTACACACAGCGGCGACTCGCCGGAGTTGGCCGGATCGGCGCTCCGGTGACCTAAACCTCGCCGCGATTACTCAAGAAGGGAAAGAAGAGGGTCGCAAGCTCACCTAGGGCTGCGGCTTGCGGCGCAACGGCGTGTAGACGACGTGCGACGACGAGGAGCGACGATGGTTGGTCGGCGTCGTCGAGGAAGCAGCTGCGGCGTCGGGTTCACGTCAATGACCGTCAAAATTAGCTTCTCGGTGTCTCACGAAACTCCTCGGTGACTCGGACAGCAGGGACAGCTCCAATCGACGGTACGGCGAGCTCAACTTCACTCAAATGGCGGACGGCGGTGATTATGGTTTGGGCGCTCGGGGCGATGCGACGGCTTTGGGATGAGAAAACGAGAGGGCGGCCGCGGCTTAGTTTTATAGGGGCGGAGCGGGGTTCTCGTGCGAAGCTTGGAGTCGGAGTCCGGGCGCGGCACGATGGCGGTGTCGATGGCGGCGGTGGTGTCCGGCTCGGTGACGACGCGAGGAGGAAGAAGGCCGGCGGGCTGTGCTGGGCCGCGAGGTAAGATGGGCCGGAAGAAGAAAAGAGAAAAGAAAAAGGAAAGTTGGGCCAGGGAGAGAAGGATTCGGCCCAAGCGGCTTAAGGGAAAAGAAATTCCCTTTTTATTTTGATTCTCTTTTCCTAAGTTTTAAAAACAAATTTCTACTCGATTTTAAATTCTTCACACAATAAAATCCTAAATGCAAATCTAAACAGCATGAATGCAACAAACACCTTAATATATCCTATATTCATTTATTTTGATTTAGAAAATAACTCTTTTGCACAAGAAAAGATTAACTCCCTATTTTAATTCTAGCAAATTTTAAATTATTTCAAAAATTTGAAAAAATCAGGGTGTTACACGCGACGGTTAGGTCCATCCTCGTCGCAGGAGCAGACGCGGCAGCCCCCGACGGAGTCGGGTCGCGGCGTCAGGCGGCTCGAAGCGGAGGGGGAGGATTCGAAGCGGAGGGGGAGGATTTGGCGCGGAGCAGAGCGAAGGAGCACCCCGCCTCCAGCGCCGGCGAGAAGGTGGAGCTGCTCAACCGAAAGGAAGGCGCGACGGGGCGGGGCGGGGCGGAGCAACGGTGGCCGCGGGGTGCGGCGCCTCAGGGCGGCGGATCTGGACGTTGGCGGCGATGGAGTGGAAGTGCTGGTGTTGGTGGAGGGAGAAGTGCGGGCCGAAGCCGAAGCGGCGGACGCGGAAGACGGTGACGATCGTGGCGACGCGCGGGACGAGGCGATGGTGGACGGCGCCGTCGCCGTGGGGGTAGGGGCTGGTCGGGGATGGAGACGAAGGTGTGGCAGGGCCACGCATCGGTGGCGAGGAGGGAGGCGGCGGCGACAACCAGGAGCAGAAGGAGGCCCTTGGCCATGGCTGCGGCGGCGGATGCCGGATTTGCGGCGACGGTCATGGCTGCCTCCTCCGCGCGCGTCACCGTTGCCTCCTCCCTCTGCTGGTGGTGCTGGGCGGCCTGGCCTGCGGCGGCAGGGCGGCGCGGGCTGGCGCGGAGGAGCTCGGAGGTGGTCGCCGGCGCCCGGGAGGAGCTCAGAGGTGGGGAAGGCAAGGCGGCGGCGGCGGGAATCGGCGACCCAATCATGGACTTCCGTTGGAGATTCACGTTTTTAGGTGTGGTATCTTTAGGCCCAAACGCACCCATTTCATAGTTTGGGTCTTCAATTTAGGTACTCACCGTTGGAGTCAGTCTTAGAGACTCTTTGAGCATCCACTTACCTTTATCACTAGTGTGACCTAAGAGAAACGACTCGATCTTTCTTGATAGTTCAGTTTTTTCAAAGCCTACATCTACACCAAGTGATGGCATGAGGACTCATTAAAAAATACAAGTGCCAAAATTCTGGCTTGACATGTGGACGAGCCACATGTGGAAGCGTGGCGCTTTGATAGGCTGACGGCACGTTGCAAGCCAAACATGTGTCTCTGCACGTCACATCTGCCAGCATGGCATGGTGGCCAGGTAAGACTCACACGTCACTCGCCAGCGTGGCATGTGCCACATCGATTGTGCACGTCACTTGCCAGCTTGGGTATTGACCTGAACTTTCTATGACACGGTTATTTTCGTCACAGAAAAGACAAGTTCCGTTTCAAAACTGACACTTCCTTATAATAAACTTTCTATGTCGGAGCTTCTACGACGAAGGCTGTTTCGTCATAAAACTTCAACCATACGTATTCGACCTCTACTGTGACGAAAGTTGTTTGTCATGTATGTGGGTATACCCAGTAGTGGAGGCCCCGGAATACCTAACACGTGGGCCCGCTCTTGTTGACTAGTACGCCACGTAGGCAAAATACGCCACTCGAGTGGGATTGAGTAACAATAATGCCCTGAATCATCAAGGTATATGGTTTTTCATCGCAAAAATGACTTTTTAGTGATGGAACACGAAAGCGTCACAAAAGTTGGCTGAAAATGGAGAAAGGCTAAAATAGTGACGGAAGGGGAAATCTGCACATTTCTTGTAGTGAATATAGTCAAGGAAACACCATACAACAATCGTTTCGAACCCTGTATCCCAGTTTCTTCAAACCAAGTATATTGTTTTCCGTTTAAAGTCTAAATCACCAAGTTCTGTTTGATCCTGGTTGAGTTCGTGACAGTAGCTAAAGCTAGCCTTTTGATA
Organism: Eragrostis nindensis; assembly: GCA_012490785.1. Lineage (NCBI taxonomy): Eukaryota > Viridiplantae > Streptophyta > Magnoliopsida > Poales > Poaceae > Eragrostis > Eragrostis nindensis. Next base: position 300,218 of record JAAXCT010000780.1, on the reverse strand, counting down.
TGGTCACGCGAGAGCCGTCAGTTGAGTGCTATAACTCGCGCCATGTTTCAGAATTAGAAGATAGTAATATAAAACACAACAACAAAGAGCTCGAAGCTGATTGATAGCATCATTTGTCCATGTTTATTGCACCATGTCATCAAAGGACAATCGGAACAGCTAGATAAGTACTAACTGATATCCATGCCCGCCTGTGCAGATCAGGCTTGACAACTCTTTCTGAGAAATACATCAAACCTTGGACCACCTCCTGTATCGTTTATTTATCTTTCTGAACTTTCTTCAAGTTTGTTGTGAGGTTAAGCGACGATCCAAGTTTCACAACATTGTAGATGCGCATAAAGTCACGGAACTTGACAGTGCGACATAGCACGGTGGGTTGTCCTCACTGACGAACTCCTCAGCTGGACCGATAAGGCAGTCGGGGGTTGGCATGATGAATGTCGCCACAGCTGTCAAGGCAAACATCGAGTTTGTCACCGTGCGGTGCTCTATGCTCTTTACCAGCCCATTGGTCACAACCTGCTTTGAAACCAAGAACAAGCAATCAACCTGGTGTGGTGACGCATAGTTCTCAGGGCAGCATGAATTAACAAAAAGAAAAAAAAAACACCCAGAAATGATTCGTTACCTCGAGTTGCTGGCCAAAGTTGACCACAAAAGTGTTGGCCACGGGCTTGACTTTCATCCATTCCCCCTTGTACGCGACATCAAGGCCATAGACCCTGTCCGGGTGGAGGAGGGTGATGAGGTTTCGGTCGTAGTGCGGTGGTAGGCCGAGCGTCTTGCCGGGGTTTGGGCATGGTGGGTAGTGATTGATGTTGTGGACCACATTGCCACTGCTAATGTCCCCCTCAAAGTAGTCAGGTCGAAGTCCCATACCCTCGCATAGCAAACTGAGAAGCTCCATGGCTATGCCCCTCGTATGCAGGGTGAAGTTCTCGATTTTCTGGCTGTTAGCACGCGCCAAATCAGATCAAAGCTTGATAAGGCCAGCACTTCCAGGTCATAGTAATATTTACATCATTGATTTGTCTATGATCATGGTACTTACCGGATCCCATGGGGTTTTTCAGGCCAATCTTTGGTGCTGTCGCCTACTGGATAGGCAAGGGCAAGGCGGAGGCAGTCGCGCCAGTACTCCTTACCACCGGTCTCGTAGGTGGCACCAGAGAAGATCCGGTTTGGCTTGTGTCTTTCCTCTGAGTACAAGTGTGCGCCTTATCCTCTGCCGGCAAGCTGAAAAATTCCTCGCACACGTCCACCATGTCCTGACGTGATCAGGGACGCCGTGGTTGAACACTGCAGCGCTTAGCATGCATCAGCTTAATTAGGTCTTCTGATGCAGATTAAGATAGATATTTCTATCGGATTTTATTAGTTAGGAGCTGAGTTTGGAGTAACCATGAAGAAGCCGAACTCCTTGCCAACGTCGAGGATAGTGCGGCGAACCTCGTCGCGGCTGCAGGACATGTTGTCACACCCCAAAATTCTAATTTTGGGATGTGAACCATTTTTCAGTTTTAAGCACCAATTTTCTCAAATTTTCAAATAGTTTTATTCATTTTGATTATTTTATATTGAAATGGATTTATTTTGTTTTAAAAATTTATACGATTTGGTAAATTAAAAAGGATTTATTTTATTATATTAAATATGTAAAAATGAATTTACCTGCTTAAATGAAAACCAATTTTTTAAAATAAATTATAAATTGAAACAAATTTCAAAAAGGATTTTATTTTTATCATGAAAGGCATTTTTTTCCCCTAGAGAATTTCTTCTTTGAAAAGGAATTGATTTGGATTTAAAAACTTGAGAAAACTCTAAATGTTTTCTAGGATTTTAATGTGCCAATGTTTTATTTGGAAATCAATGAATTTTATTTAATGTTTTTTCAAAAAAATATAGTCAAGAAAATGGGGAAAATCCTAAACTTACAGTCAAGCCGTCTTCTGTTTTTCTCTGCATTTTGTCAACATCTTCTAACTACCGTTGTGGTTCCAATCGCCAACTTAATCGCCGCCTCACCTCTGTCGATGTTCGTTCTGATCCCAGAAGTCGTGCTACTTTGTTTCTTAATGTCACCTTTTGTCATCTGGACATGCATGTATTTGGACATGATGTCGTCCCCATCCGTTCGAGCTAGACCAAAGATATGATGTCGTCCACATTCGTCACACCAACCACATGCACGTACCTAGCTGCGATGCCATCTATGTTCGTCCCACCTACCACTCGCGCTCAAATGGAAAGAACATGAGCATTAAACGCCAATTATTGTGTTTATTGCCTTCCTTTCTTTCTCTCCCTCTTTCCTAATCAGCAAGCACTCCTCTCCTATAAAACCAGCCCCTTCCCCACGTCCTCCCTCCCCTCCAAACCCCTCCCACGCCGCCAGGCTGCCGCCGCTGCTCCCTGCCCTCGCGCCCAGCCAGTTTGCCACCCGTTGGCATTCGCGTTCCCGGTGATCCACCCAACAAAACACCGCCAAATTTCACCAGGAGGTGCGCCATGGAGTCCTCTCCAACATATCCCAAGATCATGCCAAGATCTCATCTGAATCGGCGGGGATCTGGTTCGCAATGAGCACTGCTACCAGTTCTGGATCTATCCAGCGCGCCTCATGGTAATTCTATCCTTGTTCCATCCAATCCCTTGATGTTTCTGGTGCATAATCAATACTCAATTGTGTTCCAGCAAGTATACTACAATTTCACCGAAGGATTCCTCTAGATCTTGAGGGAAACGACCAGGAACACTATGCCATTGTCAACTGTCGCAGAACCACCTCATCAAGATCCAACAGTTCGATCTTATTTTCAGGTGATCCCGTGCCCTAATCATCATGTGTTTGTAATGTTCCACAACATTGCGCATAGTTCTGTGCAAACCTTATCCCCAAACATGTAGCCAATCAATGGGAACGCGCACATGTTTACGCCCAAACGTTTCTGTAATTCCTGTTTTAGTCCATGTACCTTTGAACTTGCATATCTTCTCACCCATAACTCCGATTTAGGTGATTCTTGCGCCTAAATTTTCATCATAACCTGCCCTATCCAACCATAGCTCTCTTCTTTCCAGAACCATGCATTGTATATTGATTATTTGCTTGCTTTGCTTGTGCATGCTTGTCCTTCCGGTGTACGGTTTAATAGAGAGCGCACATATCAAGATCAATCAAGAGGATATCAACATATTGAAGACCAAGGATTGCAATCACTGTGCCGCAACACTATTACTTGCACAGGAAGCTTTTATTAAGGCAAGTGTCTTTAATGCATCTTGCGCCTATTTTTACAAATGTTTTATTTATAAACATGCATGCTTGTGTCAATATGACGGGATACCTATTGTTAGGGTTTACTAGTATTTTGTATGATCATTCCTTGTCGCCATAGCCTAGATTTATGGTTTGGTTATGGGTAGATGTTGCTTAGCATGCTTGTGTCCAGGTTGGGTTGCTTAATAACTTGTTAATCTCTACTTATTGCACATGTGGGAATGCTTGGCTATGATGATGTTGTAGTATGAGGTAGGATCTAGACAAGCGGGTTGTGATTGTTTGTGCAGTTGGCACATGGTTGGGATGGTGGTTTGCTTGTCTAGACCCTAAGGACCGGTTCGTGGAGCGGCAACCCAGGACTACAGTGCCATCACAAGACTTTATGGGAGCAGCTTGGCTAAGTAATTAGGTGTTCTTCCAGTGTTGTGCGAGCCAGTGGTGGAGTGGGGAATGGGAGTCAGAGAGGACTGCCCTGGGATCTGAACGGCTCAAGAGGGGGCTACCGGGGTGATGAGCTGCTAGTTTGAGGGCTATCACTTATGGACGGGAGTGGAACCTTAGAGGGCGAGTACACACTGGAAGACCCTTTGGAAATGCCTCGTAGTGATCTCCTGGCCGCACACCTCGGTAGTGTGTAAATGGCTTGCAACCACGGGCATCAGGGGATGAAATCACGACTTGTGGGTAAAGTGGCGCGACCTCTGCAGAGAAGTAAAACTGTCATGACAGCCGTGCTCACGGTCAAGAGCGGCCTGGAACCCTCGCATGATTAGATGGATGGTTGGAAAGGTTGGATATGGTTTGATGGAATGGATGGTTATGATGGCTATCGTTAGCTGGTTTGGTTTGGGTGGTTAGTCTCGGAACCTATGGGTTTTGTTGGTTGGCCTCACACTTAGTAAATAAATAGGTTGCATTTTAATCTTGTGAACTAAAACTTGCTTTCTGCAACAAACCCTTTAGCCTTCATTGTCTCAGCCTGCATGTCATCTTTTCCCCCACTTGCTGAGTACTCTATGTACTCACGGCGATACCCTCCCCTACATTGTTCAGCTACAGGAGAAGCATGGGATGATCGTGAAGGTGAAGAAATGGAGTTCTAGGCCTGCGAGTCTTCCGGTCGACTTCCTGTGGAGTTGAAGGGCATTGACGCTTAGATTATTCCGCTGCAATGTAATTTTCATTCTAGACCTACTGGTCATTTATGTAATATACTTATCGATTTAATAAAGATATTGTTTATTTAACACATATATTGTCCTGTGTGCGTGAAAACTTGATCCTGGGCACGCATACAGATACATTCGGTTTTGGTCATTGAAACCGGGTGTGACACATGTCGATGAGGGGCAGCGACACACGATCAGCGGCGCTGGCAGCCGGGGGCTGGTCGGGTGGAAGGACATAGTGGCTTGGGAGTTGGAGAGCCGCCGCGTGGGGCGTGGTATAGCGGACATGGGGCATGTTCTCCATGTATTAATCTGATGGGTTTTGGGGAAGCGAACAACACTTGAGATCTGAGGAGAATAGATCCCATCAATGCAACCTGCTCTTTTGTTCGCTTTAGTTACACCACGCTGGAGCGCCATTTTATAGTAGCCGAGACTGAGCATTGGGCAGCACGAAGTTTGCCGTGTTTGCATCAAATATTTTGAAACAATTATGTAGCTGCTTATTTGGTATGATGATGATGAGGATAGAACAGCATGAACATTGCCGCACGTGCATGCAGTGGCCTGTCGAATGGGACATGGCCTAGAAAACTGGTTAGTTAGATTTCTTTAAAATAAAGAAGGTCAGGGGCTATGACATTTAGAGAGAACTAGCGGGAAGGACCGGAGCGATCAAGTGGCACGATTCACGCTGTCGCTCAGGCTGATTATTTCTAGCCAGCAGCTGGTAGATTAATTTGTACGAGAGGCCATTAGCAATTCTGACTTTGACTCTGGAACCCGATGACGACATCCATCAGCGCTGACACGCATCTTAATCCTATTATATGCTCCTTATACGGTAGTATGTCTTCACCTTCCGTTCGATGAAGTATTATTAGAACTATTTAATGGTGAGTGTGCGTGCGTTTGTGAGCTGTCTGAGTCGTACCGTATAGTCATAGAAAAAATAAGTATTACGAGTACTTAATTACATGTTGTCATATAGGCACGCCAGTGTCATGTGCGTCGTACCTTTTTTTTTTTTTTTTGAGGTTAGTGCGTCTGAACTTCATATGTGCCATTAATCATAAGTACTGTTTGATCTGGTAGGCGAGGGTGCTGAATATATCTGAACTCGTGGTGTGACTTTGTTAGTAGGGCTGCAAATAGATGCCCCTAAGAGTCGGAGCTGACCCTAAGAGTGGCCAATTTACATCCCTATTCTGTGAGAGCGACTTAGGACAAATCCTCCCCTGGTGCAACTGCTCGATGGGGCAAAAACCTGTTGCATGCTGCCCAGCCCAAGCAGCCACGCGTCGTCCAGGTAGCTAGCTATAGTGATGAGTCAACCACCAGATGGGTCAATGACTCATGTGTATATATAATACCTGCAACTGCAGGCAGAGTTGGCATGTACAAGCAAGACAGCTATCACTTCAATTCGTGGCTTAATTCATTTCCTCGCAAATTTAGCCAGCGTGCCTGCCTGGCGCAGCCAATTAGCCAAGCCGTGCGTCTAAAGTCGGGATAGTGTAAGGAATTCAGGATGGGTGAGGAGGCGCCTCCATCTCCGACGATGGTGTATGTCGACGGCTGTCCCGGTTGCGCCATGGAGCGAAGGAAGCAGATGAGCAAGAGCATCCCTTACAAGGAGTTGTTCTTCATCGCCATCACTTCCATTGCCACCGGTAAGTACCAACCGCATGCGCACTGATAGGTACAGCCTCGCTAGTTGCTTCATTCAGGCAGCAGCGTTGACTGCCGGCGATGGAGCCGTAAGCATGTGGTTTTTTATTCCTTTTTGAGGGGAAGCCGTAAGCATGTGGTGTGGGTTTTCATTAGATCCGTACGCCACGCTTGGGCTGGACTGGACCGACCAGGGGCCATGGACTGAAGGTTTTCTTTTTTTCGATGAGGACTTAAGGTTATTTAACTAATTAATTTTCCTCAAAAAAATTAACTAATTAATCATTAATAATGCTTTGGCGTCTGGACCATAAAAAGTAAAAAAATGCTACAATTCCATAAGCTACTAATCAGTTTTTTTGACTGTAAAAGCCCTCACAGTACCCTGTGTTTAAGGTACTTTGAGACACCACATGAATACATTTTTCTGTAAACTGAGAGGTAGTCCTCGTAGATTTAAAGTTTTGTGGTAGGCACGTATGTATTACATTGCTTGAATTCTAGTAGTCATTCTTTAAGAGTCTAACTAAAAACAAGGTTAATTAATGTCCCTCGCAAAAAAAAAGCAAGGTTAATGTATATGTAGAGAGAAATGTATTTCTTATTTGTAAATTTAATCGCATGCACGTTACTACGTTAGACCAGTTGGATTGGAAGGTATGAATCATTCATTTGTATTATATTCATACCTTAGTTTATTTCTATGCAGTTGTCTGACGTTAGGACCGCATAAGAACTTAGGCTCTGTTTGGAATCTCTAGGCAACTAAAATTAGCCAACTAAATATTTAGCTAATTAATGTTTAGCCAGTTAATGTTTAGGAGATATCTGTTTGGATTCCTGACTAATGTTTCTGGTTTTTGGACTTTTCTTGCCTTTTCTATTTGTTTTTTTCCTTTTCATATGTTTAGTTAAATTTACGAGAGTTGGGTGACTAGGAGAAAAGTTTAGGAGGTGGACTGGCTAGAAGTTTAGTCACTTTTAGTCGCCATGTTAGATCCAAATTGACTAAAATTACCCACCTAAGTTTAAGAAGTGGATCAAAACATGGCGTTATTCTATATAGCAATGGTATTAAATTAATAAATCTTGGTAAAAATACTGTTAGAGTGCATCATATCCAAGAAGTACGCATATGTTTGATGCTGACGACTACTTTGTGGTTAATAATACACATATAAATGATCCCTCACAATCAAGCATGTGTTCTTTTCAGCTCTACCAATATCATCCTTGTTCCCCTTCTTATACTTCATGGTACGTTGATCTCCTCATATTTCTATTAATATTCCCTTTCTTAAGAAAGGCCTGTCATAAGGCTGTATTTGATCAAGCATCCATTTGATTTCAGTATTTATTTCTAGTGTTTAACCAAAAATTTTAAGCCAAGATAATTGAAACCATTAAATAATTTATTATTCCAAGATATTAATTGGCGAACTTGATGTGAACTAATTCCTCATGGCTTTGCAGCTATTCTGAGAACCATAAGATGCATGTAACAATCAGAACCTGAAGAACCTGCATTTAGCCGAGCAACTACAAGAAAAGTCTAGTCAATAATAATTCACGAGCCTCATGAATTGATCCTCCGGTTTTATTCAAATTAAAAATGTGGACTTTATTAAATCTCATATAGTGTACATGGATGATAAATATGATGGATCTAACCGGCAAACACCTACGACAGCACAAATGAGGTGTTGTCAGGTGCAAGTGTGTAATTTGTTCAGCTCCCATCGAAACAGAGTAGGATCAACCCTAATAGAAACTGATACCTGGTGTTTTCTTCTTTCTGCCGCGTATGTTATTTAAGTTTGGCTTCTCCTGACAACAGATTGAAGATCTTCATGTGGCTAAAAGGAAAGAAGATATTGGAATCTATGCTGGTTTTCTAGGTAAGAGAGTTGCATGACATTCATTCTTCCAAATATAAAAGAACTACATCATTCTTTGCTTATTTCATCAACTAAAACTCACCTACAGTTAAAACAACATGAAAATTAACAACATGAGGCATGACATTGTTTGTTTTGTATAGGTGCATCTTATTTTGTTGGTAGATTTTCCGCCTCATTCTTTTGGGGCGTGGTGGCAGACCGTATTGGCAGAAAGCCTATCATCATATTTTCCGTATTCTCAGTGTGAGCAAACATTTTTGTTTTGTGTCAACCAGCCAAATGAAATATTTTCTTACAAGGCTATTGTATTAAGTTTGGATGATCTTTTCTAGGGTCATTTTTAACACCCTATTTGGACTAAGTGTGAAGTATTGGATGGCTATTACCACAAGACTGATTCTTGGTGCTCTAAATGGTATGCTCGCACCAATAAAGGTATAGGAGGATCAATAACCTTCTCTGAGTGTGTGCTTGAGGATGATGCACATGCTTTGAATCCTTGTCTTGCAATTTTATGTATCGAAACCAGTTTCTTACTCTCATTATATTGTTTGCAGGCTTATTCAATCGAAGTCTGCCTACCTGAGCACCAATCCCTAGGGTTATCAGTAGTAAGGAAATAGAAGCTATATCGTTATTATTTTAAAGAGAATAGGGAGTACAAACTTCAACCATTTTTTCATTTTCACCTCTAATTGAACACAGGTCAGCACTGGTTGGGGCATAGGTCTGGTACTTGGCCCATCCATTGGAGGCTATCTTGCCCGGGTAATGTATATATATACATTATATTTCAAGGTTTTTCCTTCATAAGTACTTAATCACAATGTTTGAACTTCTAACTGTTTTCTATTATGTGTCAGCCTGCATTACAATATCCAAACATATTCTCTGAAAAATCAGTGTTCGGGAGGTACTTGTTGCTGTGTAACTATCATACTAAAAGTTTCAAGCAAACCTTGAAAGTATATAATTGTGTTTAAATTTTTTTGTTAGGTTTCCGTATCTCTTGCCATGCCTCTCAATATCATTTTTTTCTACCGTGGTTCTAGTATCCTGCATATGGTTACCGGTACGTGACACTTGCTCACTCACTCTTAATAATACTACTCTCTCCGGTTTTAAATTATTGACACCATTGACTTTTTTCATTATTTTGACCATTCGTCTTATTAAAATTTTAAAAATTTATAATATATTTTGTTATGATTTGTTTTATCATTAAAGAAAGTTGAAATATACCTTATAACTTTACATGCTTAAACTAATATTTTGAATAAGACAAATGGTCAAACGTAACGAAAAATGTCAATGGCCTCAACAATTTAAAACCGGAGGGAGTATGTCATTTTGATTATTTCAACATTTTTCTTTCACTTCAAGAATCCCGCCTTTTTTCACTCAACTTGGAGGCGTCCATTTTTCCACCTAACAATTAAGGGACCTTTTATAAGAAATTGGTTTTCATGTTTGTCCCCAGAACTATTTCATTATTAAAATTCATATATGGGTCAATAACACAATATATGCTAGTTGAAACTGGATCAATATAGTTAGAACTTTAGAATACTAGTTTTGTTCTTGTTGCTGAACCATGAACACATAAGTGTGTAAAATAGTTCAATAATATGTTGGAGGTCCACGAGTAGCCTAGCGTCAAACATGAGAACTGAAGGAAGGATTGTTTCTACTGAAGTGAATGGTTCATTTAGCTGTTTTACTTTATATACATGTTGGTATGAAAAATAAGAAAAGAGCAAATGGAAAAGAGCAAAAATATAACTAACTCTAACGAGTAAGTTAATATTTGGTATTTGTTGGCCTTGGAGTACTACATAGCTGAAAATAGCTTCTAGTTAATGTATGATTGTAAATAAACCATGTGTTTCAATATTTCAGGAGACACTTCATAAGCACAAGAACATGGAAAACGAGGTGGAAATGTCAAGTGATTCAAGAACATTGTGGCCAGAAGATGTACATCCAAACATGAGTCTTTATAAAAACCGGCCATTGATGTCTTTCATCATTCCATACTGTATTTTCACCCTTCATGACACCACATACAGTGAGGTTATAATGAATTTCATACAGTTGAACTCCTAAATTGAACATATGAATGAATCACCAAAAAATGGCATAATTACCTTGTTCATCATATCTTTGTTACATTGTTGTATCAGATATTTTCCTTATGGGCCGTAACTGATAAGAAGTATGGTGGCCTAAGCTTTTCATCTAAAGAAGTTGGCCAAGTTCTTGCCGTTTCAGGTACAACAACAACACTAACTCTTGCTTCTTGATACATGCATTTGCATATTTCTTACAAACTGGCTTTCTTTTTTATGCTCTAAACCATCATGAATATTTCTTGTATTTACTTCAACAATAACACTCATGTTGCCATGAAATTAACTAGTAATAAGTCGAACATAATTCTATGCTAAAATGGAACTGCCCTCATAATAACCCTTTTATTAGGAATTCTTTGAAATATTTATCAAAACCTTGGACTAATTCTACATACTATCCTAGGTGCTGGACTTCTTGTATATCAACTATTCTTCTACAGATCAGTCCACAAAATCTTAGGATCTATTAATTCATGTCGATTTTCATCTGTGAGTTCCATATATGCTCAAGAAACATCAATACTTTCTATATATACAATAATAGTTTTCTTACTCACATATCTAAATATTTATATCGTAGGTCCTATCTATACCACTTCTTGTTGCATATCCCTTTATGACGCACCTATCAGGATTTAGGCTTGGACTGGCTATATATCCTGCTACCATCGTGAAAGGTGTTCTCGGGTAAGTTTTGACACTCACATTTTATGTTGACAATGAAAAAATAAAAAAATATATAATAAAGACTTACATGGCATATTGAACCCATACAATGAGGTTATAGACCTAATGAAAATATGAAATAGGACTGGAAATTTCAATACATTTCGAATGATGTGCGTGTTATTCATCGTGAAAAGATTTGCTAGTATAGTATTATTTTGTACATGTATGCATTTTTATTTTCTATTGTTTTGTACGTGATTTGACTGCATCAATCATTCATTAGTCCTTAAATAATTACTATGAAGCCCAAATTTTACTCTTTTATTACTATGAGATCATTGATACTAACTTAATGCCTTCGTCAAATGTGATCAGACAACTATCCTAACAGGGACTTCACTCTTGCAAAATTATGCCGTGGCAAGTATCAAATCAATTTTGGTTAATTTTTATGTTTTGAAATGTTCAAAAGTTCAACTAATTCAATTACTATATAAAAACAACAGCCACAAAGCCAAAGAGGCGCTGCAAATGGAATATCTACAACAGCAATGTCCTTCTTCAAGGCTATTGGCCCAGCAGGGGCTGGTATTTTGTGAGTAAATCACCCCCTCACGTGTCGAGATTCCTTTTAATTCGAATTAAGATATTGAAAACAATAGCTAGATTGCTTGCACATGATTTAATCCTAGGAATTGTTGTAATGATACAAAAAAGGTATCCAGAAGCACCAAGAACATACCTAACTTTAATTTAATCAGAGAGAAGCAATGAAAATGCAAGTGAGTTTACAAACTAAACTCGGAAACAAAATGTTATGCGTTGTTAGAATGTTATATATGCCATATATAAGAAACTTACTACCTTTGCTTAGTACCACAAGTTCATGCAATTAGTGTATGCATTTAATAAAATCGTGTGAACTTCTCAATATAGATTCTCATGGGCTCAGAACCGTCAAGATGCTGTATTTCTCCCTGGTATGTTTTTGTAATATAAACTTTAATTGATCTGGGTAGTATATGTATATGTTTTAACAAATGATAAAAGAATATTTATTTCCTTATCATGCAGGTGATCATATCATATTCTTTATCTTAAATGTGGTTCAATTTATTGGGCTCAGTCTGATGTTTAAGCCATTTCTAGTACTACCAGAGTACTCTGATTTGAAGCGATGCTAGAACCCTACACAGTGGAATAATGATGTTCGCCAGCTAAATGTGTTTCCTATCTTAATCAGAACTTGAGTTTTTGTGACACCAATATTTGTCTTTGTTATTTAAAACGTAGCAGCAACATCAATTTCTATAACAGTTTCACATGCACTATTATAAGTATTATTGCTTACCTCGCATTTCAATTTTTCTTAGTCCCTTATTTTCGGTTGTCAGTGACAAGTGAGCCCCACATGTCAGTGGCAAATAAGACCCTTAAACATGGGAATCATGCTTTGTATAATATTCCGCCTATTTCCTTTCACTACCCTTTTGCACCAGTGTTTGCAATACCATTCTAACCATGGCAACCGCTCGGGCGCTGTTTTGCGACGCGGGTAAAACCGCACAATTGATAATTTTGAATTTGGACAAAATTGAAACATGTTGGGGATAATACCGAAACTAGCACGAAGGGACCAGAGGCCTTGACGAAGGGAGGTGGCGCACTAGCGAAGGGTACCAGATGCACGAAGGCTTATGAACTGTAGTGCGTAATGATTTGACCAAGGGGTTAAGTGTAAGACACCATTCCCTCTCCACTTATAAATAGAGGGGAGAACCTCTGTAATAACAACGGTGTTTTTGGCCACAAGCCAGATTAATATTTAGTCGAGACCGAGCACTTGGAGTTCTCTGCGCCCTTCGTCCAGCAACGCGGACTACCTAAGGGCTTCGGCTACGAAACATCCCTGAAACTTGAAGGCTTCGCCTATGCTTCAGGCTTCAAACAGCACCGTAGACATCGATCAGGCTTTGGCGCGAATATTACAACCTGTGTTAAGGGCTTTGTTTCCCCAACATTTGGCGCCGAAAATGGCGCGAACCCACGACCAATCGATGGCAAAACCCAGAGCTCGAAAGTGCCACCCGCAAGAGATCTAGAAGAAGTTCTTCGAGCAGAACAAGAAGTAGAGAGGATGAGAGCAGCAAGGGAAACAGAAAAAGCAAAAGCTGCAGAGGAGGCTCTGGCAAAACAAGACGCATTGAGAAAGCAGAAAGAAGTCCAACGTAACGAACATAGCGGGCGGCAGCGAACCTCCGACACATGAAACCGAAGATGGTCACGACACAACGGAGTCAATGAAAGAAAGGCTGAGGATAATCGAATGAGAAAGGTTGGAGAGAACCGAAAAGCAATCGAACAAAGGGCAAAGGAAAGAATGGAAATAATGCAAAAAAATATGGCAAGCTCAGTAAGATATAGAGGACATGGATGACAATCTGCACAAGATTAATGAAGAATTAGCCAATGCAGGCCGAAGAGTTCGGGAGAACCATAAAGAACAAACACCAAACGAAGATAAGGTAGTCCACGACGTAAGCTCCGAAAGAAGCATCCACTCCAATCAAAACTACAACGAACTTCAAGATGCCCAAGATCAAAGCCTATCAAGTAAAATCAGACCCTCGAGAGTCCTTATTTCATTCAAAGCGGTTGTAGAATCAGGTGGGGGAAACAACTCAACCAACGCGAAGGCATTGGTTATGTCAATAGAAGGAACGACAAAGACTTGGTTCATAACCTTATCTCCTAGAACAATTCAGTCTTGGTCTGAGTTCCGAATACTCTTCATCAACAACTTTCAAGATTTCCAAGCAGCATAAGTTCACCAAGGAAAATTGTTCTAGTGCAAGCAAATGGATGATGAAAGCCTTCGGGACTACATGCAATGGTTCATGGAAATTAAATCAAAAGCACGAAGCCTCAACAGTCATTGACGCGGTAATGGAGGGAGTTCGAGCCGAACCATTCCACTCCTTGCTAACAAGAAAAAGGCCAACCTCAGTCCTCGAGCTACTAGATGTATTTGAAAAATACACAAGAGCAGATGAAGAGTTCAGAAGGAAGAAGGACGATGAGAGGAAGCTATATCAGCAAATGAGAGATGAAAAGAAAGCTAAAGAAGCCAAACAAGCCAGCAGAAAACGAAGCTACGATAACAACTCAAGAGAAAATGAAAGAGAAAGTAACAACCGAAGGTACACAACCTAGAAGGCAAGGAAGAAAGAAGAGATGACAAAAGAACAAGAGAAGAAGACAAGGGAAGAGAACGAAGCCATCAAGACAGGCAAAATGAAGAAAGAAGTGATAGTGGAAGGGATCAAGGATTGAGAAGCAACTCTTTGAGTTATGTTTGGCCGTTCATCTTATTTAAAATATTAGCTCAAATACACAAAATTATAAGTTATGTTTCAAATTTCTCTAGTGATAAAACAAATCATAACAAAATAATTAAATATTTTTGAACTTTTTTGAATAAGACGAACGGTCAAACGTAACTTAAAAAGTCAACGACGACATCATTTTAAGAACGGAGGTATTAGTACTATTTAGCGCACCTTAAGGTGGATTCGCATGGATTTTGTGGTTGGTACAAGAAACCTTCACGGGGTCCCATTGAAACGAGTCAACGCGTTTACTGCCGAATCTGATAGCGTCTTCCCGCACCGACGACGGCTAGAGCTAACCGCATCCGCCTGCAAAACGGAGGCACGACCGACCCTTCAATTAAAAGACGACCAAAGGGACGTCTCTTCTGACCGCCGCAACATACCCGCAGCCAACACAAGAACCAAAACCGTCGGCGTCGCCATGGAGCACTACGAGCGGCTGGGCAAGATCGGCGAGGGCGCGTCCGGGACCGTCTACCTTGCCCGCGACCGCCGCACCGGCGATACCGTCGCCGTGAAGCGCCTCCGCATCGGCGACGACGACGCTCTCGCCGACGAGGCCTTCCTTCGCGAGGTGCGCTGCCTGGAGGCGTGCCGCGGCCACCCGTCCCTCGTCGAGCTCCGCGCCGCGCACCGCGATCCCGGCGCCGGCGCGGCGTTCCTCGTCATGGAGTACGTCGGGCCGAGCCTGGCTAGCGTGATGCGTGAGGAGCGCGCCGCCGGGCGGCCGCCGTTCGCCGAGGCCAGGGCGCGCCGCGTCATGCGTCGGCTCCTGGAAGGCGTCAGGGCGATGCATGAGGTCGGAATCCTGCACCGCGACCTGAAGCCCGACAACATCCTCGTCGGCGTCCACGGCGACGCCAAGATTTGCGACTTTGGCCTCTCGCGCACGACGACGTCCTCCTCCGCCGGCGGCGCGTCGTACACGTCGGCGGTGGTAACGCTGTGGTACCGCGCGCCGGAGCTCATCCTGGGCTCGACGGAGTACGACGCCGGGGTGGACACGTGGGCGCTCGGCTGCGTGATGGCCGAGCTCCTCTCCGGCGCGCCACTGTTCACCGGGAGGTCGGAGATGGACCAACTCAACAAGGTGTTCGACACGGTCGGCGTGCAGGACATGAAGTCGTGGCCGGGCTTCGCGCGCCTCCCGCGCGCCGAGTCGGCGCTCTGCCGGCGCAGCAGGCCGCCCAGCCGGCTCCGGGAGATGTTCCCGGAGTTGTCGGCTGCTGGGTTCGACGTCCTGAGCGGGCTGCTAGCATGTAGACCAGACAGACGGCTCACGGCGGCGGAGGCGCTACGGTGCCCGTGGTTCGCCGAGGCCACGGCGCCGGTGGCCGAAGCAGATCAGCCGAGTGCTACATGCAGCGCCGGCTACTACAGTACCCGTGTTTCCTGCAGCGTTGCTGAGGCAATCCTAGCATAGAACACTAGACTAGAGCAAGTTGATTCTTTCATATCTTGTTGACTAGTTCAAAATTATTTCTTTTGTGGAATGCCAGCACTTGTTTTGTGAAAAAGTAACTGGTCGTGATTTCGCGACCACGGCCGATCTTCACTAAGCAACGAAATCAAGGAGTAAAACGTGGGCTAATTCGATCGAGTTATAACTTATGGGTGGTCGTCTCACCAGACAACGAGTTGTTGATTTGTCTGCTTCTTTTGCGGTTGGTGGAATGGCGTGTGGCTTCCTGGCTGGTCGCGCTTCGTGTTACCGAACACGTGCAACTGGTTGTTGGAAAGTCGTCATCTCAAACAAGAATAACGTTCAACAATTCTTTATTTACCAAATAAATCAGTGTCGCCCCTGCCGCATGTACAACTAGCGAAACGGAATACACACTCCGAGGTGTGGCGTTCTGCGGTACCTAGCTGCGTTGAGCAATTGGTTACCCATGATTGTAATCTATCTGTGAGTAATCAATAAAGAGTTCTCTTTTCCTCGCAAAAAAAAAAAAACTGTAAAGCCTTATTTTCCCGTTTGTGCTTTCAGTTCGTCTCCAGCTGCATTCCACATGGCGGTGCGTGTGTCCCTCTTGTAGCAGCCAAACAAAACTCACTTGAAATCGACTTCCAGAGTACACACGAGCTTCTGTAACTCTTTAAAGTAATGATTCGAAAGGGCTTCTTTCAAGAAACTAGGTCAATTGAACCTCAATACGAATGTGACTATTGACAGTACACTTTGCCATGGTACCAGCTAATTTTGTAGAAATATTTGATATATTTCACTGCTTTTCATAGTGCCTAATTTCAAGGCAACACTATTTCCCTAGTCCCTAACAGAACGAAAGAGGGGTTATGTATGGATAATTATTTTTATATGTCTTCTACAACTCTTTAACTAATGATTTAAAAGGGCTTCTTTCAAGAAACTAGCTCAAATAACCCTTAACCTCAATATGAATGTGATTTTTGATTTTTTAATGTTTAAAATAAATCTACTCAGGATAAAATCATGAAATCTGGTACATGACATGTTCTTATAGGATTCTATCATCAGTAGGTTCCTTTCCTCATGATCAGAAGCTCTCTAAAAAGAATTAACATGATTTTCTCTTGTTTTTCTAATTATGATGATAACTTAACTAGATAATTCAACGAGACAATGAAGAAAATCCTTCAGACAAAAGTTAATATAAAAATTGGTTCACCAATTTAGAACATTGTACATCGCTTTGCAACTGTAATACACTCACACTCTCTGCATTATACATGTTCGATGTATTCCATCCATTGACATATCATTGTATTGATAGGAAACGATAATTCCAAAGATGGATCATCAGGATCTTTCTACTCGGGAGGCAGAAGTTGAAGCTACTAACTTAGTTGGTGAAGCTCAGGGCAAGCCTCGATGCATCCCACCCTTCTACGATTGTTGCACTTAAGTTTATAGGAATTGACTGAAAACCCAGTTGCATTGTTGCCCAAATGACCTATGTTGTCTATGTGTCGATCCTTGTTGCTCGGTAGTTTACTTGCTATGCATAGTTAAAAATTACATAGCATCGATTAATTTAGTATCTCAATAGTGTGATTAATACTTGATCACTAAAGTTGAACTTAAAGAATGAGTTTATGTACTTGTTGAGACCGGGTAGGGGCAATTGCATGTTTAGGTTGCAGCAACACATGGAGGCGTTGGCTGTTGTAGCCCTACCTATGTTGATTAAGCACCGTCTTGATGTTGACCCCTTGATCAAACATTAAACAGTACCGAATAAGTACTAGTGACATGGTCACTAGAAAACTAATGCAGCATGTACGGTGACATCATTAGACGGCTCCCAGTACATGGGTTAGTGGGCAGGTCTAGGCCGTGATGTACTATTGATAGGATGACTGCTCACTTGATGATACTGGACCAGCCTTGTTGTCTACTGTTATTGCAAAAAGTTGCCGTATATGAACTTGGTGGTGCATATACATCGTGTACTTTGGGTTTTCCTGGCTGGTGTAAACCGACTTCAATCGTTGCCCCTCACAGTAATGAGTACCCGCTTGTGATGTGAGTCTTCACGTAGCAGATGATACTTGCTCATGATGACGTTATATGCTACCTTGTTGGATTATTGATGTTGATATCTCTATGATTATTATTCACATTTATCTATGTTTCACATTGTTTGTTTAGTGCCGTACTGATTTATGTTAATGTTAAGGAAGAGAAGATTTGGCTAAAATGTTTTTAGAAAAGATTATGATGCTTAGTGCAAGTCCTTTTAAATTCAGCCCTTCTATGGTAAGCTTTTGCATTTTCTGGTGTCATTTGATGGGTAGGACTTGCTGAGTAATTAGTATCCAGGCTTTGTGCCTATGTTGTTATAAATAGTAATAATAACACCGCTACACTCTGAATTTGTCTTGTAATGATAATAACTATGTAAATTATGCTCTAATGCTTGTATTATCTCGTGTCTGGCTAAATAGCATTGTGCGAAAATAATCATGTGGATTGGACTCTTAGACGGGATACGGCATCAGTGCGGGACGCGGCAGCGGGGGGGGGGTGGGTGTGGTGCTATTGTTGCGGGACGCGGTATCACAGGGGGTCCGGTATCGCAAGGTGGTTGAGACATTGGGTTCACACTTGCCTCTATATGTCATATTTTCTCAAAACCTTGCCTCCCGTCTATTTGTTGTTGGTCAGCATTTCGGCTTGACTGCTTTCGTGCAAATGTAGTAAGGTTTTCTAATTTCATCTGTATCGCATGTCACCCTTGAATTGTTATGTTGTAGTGATGGAAGAAAATGTTATTACGTTGTGCTTTTTCTTTCCATAGTCGTGTTTACAGTTGATTTTGTGTAACTAGTAAGTCAACTTCTTTTACCTTATTTTGAAGATATTATTGATATTGGAACTTGAATAGGATTGTAGGATACATTATTGCATCAGTCGTCCTAGTCTGTGTAATGTTGGTATCTTCATCTCTACTTGTCTGCTTAATGAAAATGTTGTTCACTTAGGTGGTGTTTCAAACCTCTAAAGCTAATAAGTAGCTGGCTTGTAGCTAATTGCTGAATATAAGCCGACTAACTATTAGCTAATTAAGAAGAGATTGTTTATAACCTCTGCCTGTAGGTTGGTTCCATACTTGTCTGGTCTTTAGGCATATGTTAGTGCCTTTATAGCTTGGGTTGAGGTAGCTGTCACACCTAAAAAAAGCTTTTCTTGAACAAAATGACTTTTTATACAATGTAAAGTGACTTTATAAAATAATATGGATAAATAATTTAATTTCACTCTCTATGTCTCTCATTTCTTCAATTATTTCCATCTTACCAGAAATTCATAAAAACTCCAGCAAGTTTGTTGGGCCAAATCCCCTCGGCCTAATTTCTCTTTCTTCTTTCCTCTCTTCCTTTGTTCCTCCTCGGTAAGGTTCCATTAATTGCCTCCTTCGCACGGCCCACACTACAAGAAATGTGGTCTTCTATGATGAATTTTTTGTGGCAACATATCGTTTCATCAAAGTCACAAGCGTTTATGAAGTTTTTGAGCAAATAGCTTATTTTATGACGAAATCAATATTCTTCGCTAAATCTGATAATGAAAGCGTCATAGATAAACATACAACTATATCATGACGAATAGAAATGTCATAATAGCTAAATTAATAAATAACACAAAATTTATGACAAATGTGAATTGTCATCAGATTATTTTTTTACAAAATTGTTATACCAACCCCAGGAGTGCATGGGCCACCTCTCGTGATAAAAATTTTAGACATGTTGTCCACTACCACATGTCATATTTTTAATAAAAAATAAAAGCAAAATTGTAATTTATCGTAAATTTGAATTGTCATTAAATATATTTTTTAATATGTGCATATATGGCTCACGTATGTCCTACAATCACATCTCAAGTGAGACCCATATGTTTGTTTTTGAAAAAAAAATTATAGGAAAATATAATGTATGCTAGAGATTGAATCTAAGGCTATGCGTTAGACGGGTGGGCCTTGGCTCAAGGAGAGGAGGATGAACAGGCTACAATAGCGAAGGGCCTTGAGCTGGGCTGGGACTCACATGTCACTTCTCTTTAAAAAAATTAAAAGCCAAATTGTAATTTATCATAAATTTGAATTGTAATTAAACATATTTTTTATGCGTGGATATATAGCTCACGTATTTTCTACAATCACGTGTCAAGTGAGACCTACATGTTTGTTTTCAAAAAACAATTACAAGAAAATATAATGAATGCTAGAGATTGAATCTTTTTTTTTTTTTGAGAAAGGGGATTATATTAAAAGGATAGAACAGTACATCCCTGGAGCTTACACAAAACACCCTGGAAATACTGAGAAAAGCACATCCCCCCTCTATCGAGATGAAACACGAAACTTCCAGAATCCGGCGAAGAACGCCGGACCTAAGCACCATCCACCTTCTTCCTCCGAGGACGACTCCAAGCATTTGATTCGCCGCATCAATCAGCACCCGGAACCTCTCCGGCACGCATATGCAATAGCTGAACGGACATCGGCCATCATCGCACGGAAGAAAGAAGAGGAACATCAGTCCGCATCCGACGCCGCCGTCCATCGTCGTCATCGACCGGAACAAAAGCCGAGCATCGCTAAAGGACTCAGCGACGCCAACAAGCACAAGCCCCCAGGGAGGCACAAAGATCCTCCTTTCGCCGGAAAGAAGGAAAAGAAACCTCATACCGCCAGTTGCCGACGAGACCGGGAAACCGCCATGAAGAACTGAGGACCTCACGTCGAAGCTCAGCAGCCAAGAATCCTCAACACCTCCATGTCGTCGCTCGCCGGAAACAAAGCCGCAGAGGAAGAGAAATCCAAGCCGGCTCGCCGGCATGGAACAACCTAACCCTAGACTACTAAAACCTAGCCTAATAGTATAGGGTATGTACACCGGACACCAAATCCGCAGGTCCTCAACCCCTCCAGCGACAGCGACGCCACCGGAGGCGAAGAGAACCCGCCGGATTCGGCGCCGGAAGTGAAGTCGCCTCGGTTTCGCCCTTCTCAACTGTAGCAGGGGAAGCCGAGCGAAAGGATAAGGTTTTATAATCACTGATGCTAGAGATTGAATCTAAGGCTATGCCTTAGACGGATGGGCCTTGGCCCAAGCAGAGGAGGATGAACAGGCTGCAATAGTAAAGGGCCTTGAGCTGGGCTTGGACTCAGATGTCACTTTTCTTGAAAAAAAATGTTCCATTCATCCTTGCGACATGCAGAGTTCGAACTAGCTATCTGCAGTAACAGTTAGCTGTCCCCTCCCGTTTCGTCTTGAGTCTTCCTCTGCTACAGGTGAGAGCGGCGACTCGGAGGCGATTTCGTTTCCGGCGGCGAGTTCGCTGGCTCCCCCTCGCCTCTGGTGTCCGAATCGGCCATGGAGGTGGGTGGGAGTCGCGGATTCGCCATGCGGTGTACATACCCTTCCCTGCTTCCTTAGGTTTAGGTAGGCTAGGGTTAGGGTTGGGCTTTCCCCGGTCGCCGTCGACTGCGGGATCTTTTGTGCCGGCGAAGCTCTTGCCGAGAGTCACTGCCACAGAACAGGTGATTAGCGACGGGTTTTGGGGTGATTAGCGACGGGAAATGAACCGTCGATCCTATCACGTCGCTAAAGGGTGGACGGTAGCGACGGGTTTTCCCCCGCCGCTGAGAACTGCTGCAGCGACGGGTTTCTATCCCCGTCGTTCTGGGGTCACCGACGTCATTCCTAAACCCGTCGTTACTCCTCAATGAAAAACCAAAAAAAAAAAAATCGTCCAGCAGTCTTAATCCACGTCTCCAATTACAGTCTTAATCCAACCAGTAGTTAACTACACAAACTAATTTTGAATTGAGATCGACAAGAACAACCAGCAGTTTAACTACAGAAACTAGTTTTGAACTGAGATCGACACGAACAACCAGCAGTGAACTACAAAAGAAGTTAAATACACGAACTAATCCAACCAGCAGCAACTTCCTTCGAGATCCGATCTCGAAATTCATAGAGGACGTCGTCGTAGAGGTCGCCACCTCCGAGATCTGGCCCGGCTCCTTCCTCTGACGCGGCCCACCGCCGGAGTCCTTGCCGCCGAGGGGGACCGCAGTCGTGGAGGGAGTCGTAGCGGAGGGGGGCGCCGTCGTGGAGGGAGTCGTAGCGGAGGGGGGCGCCGTCGCCGAGGAAAGCCGCCCCGCGTCGGATCCGCCACAGCACCGTCGATCCCCCACCGTGGCGGCGCCGTCGCAGAGGACGCCGCGCCCTCGCCTTATCCGGCACCGCGCCGTCGATCCCACACCGTGGCGGCGCCGTCGAGATCCCTCCACGCCGGATCCGCTGCTGCCCAACGAATGGTGAGGAGGGGATCGGGTGGCTCTGGTGTGGGGAGGAAGAGGGATCGAGAGAGATCGGGAGAGACCGAGCGAGAGAGAGAGCGGTGTGCGGCGCCGTCTTAGGGTTTGGGATAAGGGGATGACTTATATGCGACGAAATGGGCTGGGCCGGGCCGGCTGGAATGCTTGTTGTCGAACAAGGCCCACCAGATCGACATGCTAAGCAAACAAAACAATTAGAGCGTGTGCGACGGACGGCGAGGGGCACGGCCGCGCCGCTGCAGGTCGAACGCGGCGCGCGGCAAGGGCCAACCCCGTGGACGCGGCTGCAGGTCGAGCGCACGGCGTACGGCGACCTGCAGGTTGAGCGCGCGGCCACGCCGCTGATGGTGTAGAGCGGCGGGCGGCGAGGGGCGGCGCTCGTGCCGCTGCGGGTGGCGAGGGACGGCCGCCCCGCTGCAGGTGTAGCGCGGCGGGTGGCGAGGGGCGGCCGGGCGCGCGCGCAGACGTCGCTGCAAGGTCGAGCGGACGGCGAGGAGTGCATGCGAGCGCTGCCGATGCAGTTGAAGCCCGCTCGGCCAGCTACACAGGATTTGCTGGAGCTTGAGACCTTGATGTGCTGCTTGGTGAAGCTGCTAGCTCTAGCTGCTCTGCGTAAGGAAATCATTAGACATAAAGCGACGGGTTTCAAGGAACGTCGCACTTGGGACTAGTAGCGACGGGTTTCATGCAACGTTGAAGGCACCTAGCGACGGGTTTCAGTCGACCATCGCCGGAACTGAAAGCTTTGCGACGGGTTTCAGTCCACCGTCACCGGAACTGAAAGCTTTGCGACGGGTTTCTGCCCACCGTCGCTAGTGCGTCAAACTCAGCGACGGGTTTCAGGCAGCCGTCGCTAGAACTCGAAACTTAGCGACGGGGAACAGTTTTAGAAGAGGGTAGCGACGGGTTTTTCAAGTTGTGTTCAAGTTTAGCGACGTGTTTTGAAATTTCGTCGCTAATGTGCACGTCGCTGAAGCCTGTTTCTGTGGTAGTGAGTGGTAGCTCCGCTTGGCGGGCTTCGTGGCGGCTTGCTTTACCGGCGGTGGCTTCGCGCTGCCGGCCGGTTCTTTTGCCCTCTCAAGCGTTCTCTGGTGGTGGCGTCCATGACGGCTCTGCTTCGAGAGTGTTGCTTGCGAGGTATGGTTCAGTCCCTTTCCCAGGTTCGTCTCTTCTTGTTGATTGGGTCTTGCCATGGAGGCGAAGGGCGGTAGATCCTGGCCGCCATGACGATGCGGTGGCTGTTGGCCACCTTCTTGCCGGTGCGTTCATCGATTTATGGCACGATGTGCTACTAATGGCGGCTCTCAAACTTTATGTTGCTTCGTCTGGTCGGGATTCGGCTCCGAGCCTCCGGCAGTGGTGGTTCCGATCAACAAGAACGGCGACGAGCGCCTGGAGTTTCTGGTGTCGAGTTCAATGTAATTTCTCTTTGTCTTGGGGGTTCCCCTGCAAGGGGCTAGATGTAAAACTTCCTTATTATCAATAAAGTCCAACCCTTTTCTCAAAAAAAAAAAAAAAAAAATCTGCTGTAACAAAGTAGGGAGAGGCTTACACCACCGTCACCTTGCTGAAAAGTAAACGGCACTCGGCAGACCACGGCCCGCATTCCATCTACAACTGACACGTGGGCCCGTTTGTCGGCACAGCTGTTCAACATATTCAAGGAATTTCAAGCTACTATTCTTACTACCCGGTTCATTTTTTCTTTTGATTCACAACAAAAAATTCAAACATGTATAGATTCCACATTTATTGTCCAAACGAGTTGAAATTTGTTTCAATAGATTTATAAAATCATGATCTATTATTTAGAGTCATATGAAGAGTTGTGTCAATTGAAATACTTATTTTACCTATTGACTAATTTAATGGTCACTATTCATTAGTTTTTCAATTTTGTGTAACCCTCCAAAACTGTTGATTTTGAAAATGCTTTTTCACGAGCATACACATGTTATCCATCTCTACACATAGAATTTTTGGTGAATTTTGAGGAAGCACCTAGACATGTGGGTGTTCAGTTAGACTTAAATTTAATTCTAACTCAATATGATGTCTATGTGACACATGGTCTCCAATAGACATACAACTTCAAAAGTTATTAAAAATTCTCAAATAATTTTAGATGTTGAAGTGGACATGGCAAATGCTCACAACAAATTTGACCTCATATATCAATATATTTCTATAGATAAAAAAGGATCAAAAAATGAAAATTATCTAG
Organism: Eragrostis nindensis; assembly: GCA_012490785.1. Taxonomy (NCBI): domain Eukaryota; kingdom Viridiplantae; phylum Streptophyta; class Magnoliopsida; order Poales; family Poaceae; genus Eragrostis; species Eragrostis nindensis. The sequence goes on along the minus strand of JAAXCT010000780.1, from coordinate 275,930 downwards.
TTCTTTGTCTTTTCTATATCTCTCAACTTAAGATGAATTTCACACTGTGATTTGGTCTAGAAATATAACATTTCTACATATACTGACATTAATTATTCTGGAATTTTTGAAAAACTTTTCCTCCATGTGCACATAATATGATACTTCTCACGTAACCCAATTTTTAGTGAACCTTCATGTCACAATATTTCCAAAAAAATCCCAAAACAATATATGTGACTTTAATGAAAATTATAAAATATTCACTAAATTTGAGTCCATAATTAAACTTATTTCTAACTAAAAATAAAATTAAAGCATAAATGATTTTTTAATTAGAATTCTTCACAGGCCTGGGCTTGCTGGGCCTTGCAAATTCCAGTGTAGCAGGCCTTTCTTGCTCCCGTCCATTTTCTAACCACTGGTATATATAAACTCGGCGTCAACCCTAACTTCGCTCAGCCGCAACCCTCCTCCTCACTACACTTAGCCGCCGACCCTCCTCTCTCCTTCCCTCTCCTTGCTTCACCCAATGTCGGCAGCAGGCGAGGCGCTCCCTGGCTAGGTGGCGGCGCGGCGATGGTTTTCTTCCTCGGTACGGGGCGAGCGGCCCCGTCCCTGTAGCGAGCCCCCACTCCCCCCCCCCCCCCCCCCCCTCCCTCCCACGCCGAGCTAGACGGCATGATGGCGGGCGACGGGGGGTGGTGGATAGGGGCACGAACCACAGTGGCTCCGCCTTGGGTGTCGGTGCCACCACCACCTTCCCGACTTCAACATCGTCAGGTGCCGGATCTACGGCGGTGGATGACTCTCAGGCGGCTCACGCTGGCGCTATGGGCGTTCTTCACTTTCCTTCCGATCTGGACAAGAAGCACCACAGCTGGTGAATCTCACAATCAAAAACGGCCTGGAGGCACAACATCCAAGCCGTCTTGTGGGTACGAAATTCATTCTGTGTTTTTATTTTTTTCGTGCAAAACCTGCTTGAATGATTAGCTACCTACCTGCCTCGCAAGTTCAAACCAGATGCGAATACGTATATTGCTTCCAATTCTTAATCTAGCCCTTCTATTTTAATGCCGTTTGTATTAACAGGCATATGTGCTTGCTTTGCTTGCCTTACTCTGCGCAAACATCTACTCCATATTTGGTATAGCAAGTGTGCTTGCCTTATGTGCAAATGCCTGTCATAGTCCGGTTGTTATGTGCAAATACCTATCATTGCGTAGTCAGTATGATTTTCAAGTGGTTTTCATACCATAGTTAGATGTTAATCACCTGATACAGTCCTTATGGTTGCTTGACTTGGGAGCTTTAATTTACGGAGATAGATAACCATTTTGAACGCTGGAAGAGTGTTTCCTTTCCATGCATAAACAAATACGTTTTAATATTTGTTCGGTTTCCCTTTCTGACTTTCAGAAAATTTTGCTGTTATTCTTTCTCTCATGTGCAATTTTGTCGTAGTGCAAACTCCTCATCCTATTTTCTTCCCTCACCTACCTGCAGGGGCGGAGCCAGCCTGGGGGAGGGTGGGCCTCGGCCCACCCCCAGTTTCAGCCCAGAGCTGAATTTTAGCACTGTAGCACTTGCTACAGTGTCGTTTTTCTTTTTTCTTTTGCTTTTTTCCCTTTTTCCGGCCCAAATCTGCTAGCCCAATAGCATTTCGGCCCACCCCCAGTTGTGGGCCTGGCTCCGCCACTGCCTACCTGGCCCCCGTCTCAATCCCCATGCTGCGGCCTAGCCTACCTCTGCCCTAGCTGTGTGCTGTAAACCCTAGAATACCACCACTCAACGAGTGATGCACCAGGCGTACGTGCCCCATATCCATCTTGAACCTCCGCATATGTTGCTTCAAAACTGATATGTGATGGGAACAAACATTTTATCTATATATAAGACTATTTTACTTCAGTAACCTATGTAAATTTGGCTTGTGTAAATCTGACTGATAGAGAAAGAGCTATTTTTCATTGGGCTCTACATTTTTGGCAAGAATCTAAAGTTTCCTTGTTAAGTTGAGAAGAAGGAGAAGGAATTGCAAAATGCAAAAAATGGTGTAAACTGGTGCAAGAGTCAATAGCAAAGATGAGGAATGTTTTGTTCACAACCTGTCACCAAATGTGATCCCCACAGCCAAGTGTCATACACACACAATAGTGCATGTAGCCCAATTGAATATGACTTGAAAAGTATGCTTCTTGGGGAGCCTCAACTTCAATGGTGGATCTTCATTCTCATAAGACTTCGACAACACCAGTGGGGATGAGACTGGAACGAAAGCGTCAATAAAGGCATGATAACATGTCTCACAATTATAGGTGATGATGATAATGCCTTGCCAAAGGAGGCACCAGTACCACGTAGTTGTGGACACACCCATTAAAGAACACAAATTTTTCACTATTGGAGACATAAGTTTGCACATTACTAATGTCAAGGTTGTCCACCACTGGAGCCATGAGGCGCTTTTGATATATTCTGTTGCTTCAAAACTGATATGTGATGGCATGAAACATTGTATCCATATATAAGATTATGTTACTTCAGTAACCTATGAAAATCTGGCTTGTGTAACTCTGACTGAGAGAGACAGGGCTATTTCTCATTGGGCTCTAAATTTTTAGCAAGAATCTAAAAAATGTGAGGATATTCCTCGTTATGTTGAGAAGAAGGAGAAGGAATTACAAATGAAAACAATGGTGTAAACTGGTGTAGGAGTCAATAGGAAAGATGAGAAATATTTAGTTCCCCCAAGCTGTCACCAAATGTGATCCACACAGCCAAGTGTCATACACACACAATAGTGCATGAATAAGACATGAAAAGTATGCTTCTTGGCGAACCTCGACTTCAATGGTGGATCTTCATTCTCGCAAGACTTCGACAACACCAGTGGGGACGAGACTGAAATGAAAGCGTCACTAAAGGCATGATAACATGTCTCACAATTATGAGGTGATGATGATAATGCCATGCCAAAGGAGGCACCAGTACCACGTAGTTGTGGACACACCCATTTAAGAACACAAACTTTTCACTATTGAACAAATAAGTTTGCACAATACTAATGTCAAGGATGTCCTCCACTAGAGCCATGAGACGCTTTTTCTATATTCTGTTGCTTCAAAACTGTATGTGATGGCAAAAAACATTGTATCTATATACCAGATTATTTTACCTCAGTAGTCTATGTAAATCTGGCTTGTGTAAATCTGACTGAGAGAGAGAGCTATTTCTCATTGGGCTCTAAATTTTTGGCAAGAATCTAAACTTCGTGAGGATATTCCTCGTTAAGTTGAGAAGAGAAGGAGAAGGAATTACAAATGCAAACAATGGTGTAAACTGGTGTAGGAGTCAATAGCAAAAATGAGAAATGTTTAGTTCCCCCAAGCTGTCACCAAATGTGATCCACACAACCAAGTGTCATACACACAATAGTGCATGAATATGACATGAAAAGTACGCTTCTTGGGGAACCTCGACTTCAATGGTGGATCCTCGTTCTCGCAAGACTTCGACAACACCAGTGGGGACGAGACTGAAACGAAAGCGTCAATAAAGGCATGATAACATGTCTCACAATTATGAGGTGATGATAAAATGCCTTGCCAAAGGACGCACCAGTACCATGTTGTTGTGGACACTCCCATTTAAGAACACAAACTTTTCACTATTGGACACATAAGTTTGCACATTACTAATGTCAACGATGTCCTCCATTGGAGCTGTGAGATGCTTTTCCTATATTTTGTTGCTTCAAACTGATATGTGATAGCAAGAAACATTGTGTCTATATATAAATTTATTGTACTTCAGTATCGTATGTAAATCTGGCTTGTGCACGCTTTGCCATCTCCCGGTGGGCTATCCTTGGCCCTGCATGCCGCTGCATTGCGTCCCCACTGTCGTCGGGTCGCCTCCCCGCGTGCATATATACGTCCTTGCACGGCGCCACGTCGCTTCCCAAAGAAGGCTAATGGCCCGCATGTTGGTGAGATTCATGTGGCATTCATTGTCATTGTGGGGCCATGCCTAGAATGGCTCTGTTTAGAATGGCTATTGTTTATCCTATCGTGTCAAATCTTCCTTCCCACCCTCGTTGCTCCTGTTGGCTCGTCCTCTGCTTAGCTGATTGCCACCGCAAAAGATGATCAATTTATGTCGAACCAAGTGAAAATTTGGTTACTTTCAAGACAGATTACGGTCACGTTTTTAATGGCAGTACTTTCATGAGGACATATTTTTGGAGTCAACACCATTAGTCTAGTTTTTATAGTTTATAGGGCGATTGTGGTCCTTGGGTCATCTCTATTAGCTATCGGTTGTTCGCTTTGTCTACCGTACTCAATAATTGTCACGCGGAAGACAATAAAATATGCGGACTAGCGACCTTTTCTTTTTTCCTTTACTAGTTGGATGCCCGTGCGTTGCCACGGATTAAAAACTCATTTAAATATAAATAAAGTTATTTGCAATATCTTCAATTGGATTAGTACCAAATATTTTGTTTCATAACAATACTTAGATTGTTTCAACTACACTTCAGTTCCACTATTGCATCACAGAACTTCTTCGTTGCATTACACAACCACATATATTGGTCCGGACCTTAACTACCAAGTGTTATACATCAAACTGGGTAAAAGATGCACCACCGCAAGTCCAAAAGCGTCATCACATACAAAATGCAGTTACCCTAAGCTAGCTCAAAATATTTCCAAAAGGATGCTGAGACTTGTTTTGCTACCCGGCAGCACTTCATCTCCTTGTGCCTCATGGTCATGGAGAAGATAGTCCAGACAGTCCAGTGAGGTCATTATTTATCCTACATAGAGCAGTATGTTTAGTTAATATGTCAAATGAGACAAAACAGCTGTATTATTATAAAAAATTTCAATTACCTTCGCCTTAATTCATGTGCAGTTGCAATATCCGGATCAAAGTGTACCCTACTAAAGGTTGTAGTCTCGAGGCTATGGCCTAATGGTTAATTAAGTACAAACAAAACAACAATGTTTCAGTAAATAATATTATTACTGCATTGTAGAGAAGCAATACTATTCATGAAACTACCTAGAATTTTCTCATTAAGAGCTTGTGTGCAGCTTATAATTTTCTCATTTTTATTAGCAAACAGGTTTCAACAAAATATATAGTCATCAGAAAGCTCGAAACTTGATGGAATAAAGGTTTCATTCGACAGAACACAGAGATATAGATGTCCAAGAGCATGTCAACAGCACACACAGATAATAGTCCAGGAGCATGTCCGATGTCATTGAAAAATAAGAATTAAACAGGATAATCACTTAGATTTCAGTTTGTATTCTGACCATACTATATAAAATCACTTGTAACTGCTATTGGCAGTGTTGGTCCAGACAAAACTGATTGCACACAATAACTTTTTTGGACAGGATACATAATCACAAGTCACAACCGACAGTGAAAATTTCAACATCACGAGTACATTGCAGCTTTAGGTCAACAATTGCTCTGTACCTCAAGATAAAATTCGTTCCGGGTAGAAGGCCCTTTTTTTTTTTTACAAAGAGAAGGCCATATTCACTTAAACCTGCAAAAGGAATGCACTCTCTTTAGCAGGAAGTACTGCAACCAAGTTTAATAGATATGATAGGTTTTCCTATGCATCAGCTGATTGTTACAGGAGCTATTAGTATTGCAGCTACATGTGGCAGCCAAAAAGTACAAACCAAAACACGAATGCACAATAGAGATGGTCACAGAACTGGCATGCTTGAATTATCAAATATCCAAGAAGGTCAGCAATTAACACAGATGCCTCCTAAGTTGGTGGAAAAGAGAATACAAATCCAAGAACATGTAAATTTCATTAGGATTAATTTTCACAAATTCCTTTGCACCAGGTTCTGAAAAAAGAAGGCACTAACATGACTACAAATGCCGATACTATATTGACCAAATGCCTGACAAACATAGAACTTGCAGTATCAGGTCACAACACTAAACCATTAGTCTATATCGGAAAAGAACATTATATTGGAGGCTTTAAATAGAGCAGTTCTACTGCAAAATATGTCATGTAGTGCTACTGACATGTCTTCCTCAGAAGAGAGTTTTTAACCAAGTTCAGTACGTACAAACGGTAGTCCTAATAACTGATTTGATCATGCAAGACCCCTCAATCAAAAGTGGACAAAATAAACGGCTCTCTAACAACTGTTATTGACATATCACTGATTCGAGTCCTAACTGAATTCATGAGAATTGATGTCCTGACCTTTGCTCTGCAATTTCGCACCAACAATAGGCAAAAGAACTTGATAAAAAACATACAGATTGAATTTCTGATTATATAACTATACGCAGTGCTACTATTAGGTTGGTACACACAAAAAGCTTAGTAACATTTGACAAGCAGACAGACCGGAAGACATGATGTTTTTTTTTTTTTTTGGCATCAGCCCACACACAAGACTCAAATTAAGAGCGTGTGTGCAGCTTACAATTTTCTCATTTTTATTAGCAAACAGGTTTCAACAAAATATATAGTCATCAGAAAGCTCGAAACTTGATGGAATACATAGCTTGGTCGCACCCTGCTACCTAATGATTCGGAAGGGGAGAGAGAGAGCAGGAATTCCCAGCTCCACGAATTGCTTTGACACAGAGCGATTTCTTGAGGGCGTGTGTGCCGACCAATGAATGAGTGGTGCCTTGAGTTCTTGTGAACTGGTGTGGTGTGAGGGCATGAGCAGCGAGCTGCTCGCCCACACCTTGATTTATATTGGAGTACTCGGCAATAGGAGAGGATTCTAGAACGAGCGGCCAGCGCGCGCGGATTCAAATTTTGGTGCCCAAAAAATTGAATCTCGGGACGGGAGCAAAGGGACGGTTTGAGAGGGAGGGCAGTACATCGGGCCGTACCTGCAGGTCATCCTTCGTCCTCCAGGTGTTCCCCATCCACAGTGACGGTTCGTCGAACCCTCCACCACCGGCGCGCCTCCACCTCGGTGGTTGCATCAGCAGGGAGGGGGAGGGCGACGCACAGGCAGGGGTGCCGCTAACTCCGCAAAGCTATGGGGTCGCTGGCGTGAATCGTACGGGAAGCTTGGCCGGGTCCTCCAACGACGCGCCGCTAGACGCCGACGTGGTCTGAGGCCCCCGCCCGGGCCTTCACCCGCGACGCCGTGTCCGGACCGAGGGGGGCGCATCCGGGCGCAGCAGAACAGACTGGGAGAGCTTGGTTCTCTCCTAGGTCCGATTTAAAGAGGCCGCCATGGATCCATGATCCAGTAGGGAGATCGAGACTTCGAGAGGAATGATTTTTTTTTTCTTCTTTTCTCAGATGCGGATGAGGAAGAAAGAGAGCACGGGGAGATCGGGATTCGGGAGACGAACAGGTGTGAGGGAGTGAGCGGGCCTCATGGACCCCACCTGTCGGATCGCGTTTTCGGTGGAGGGCGACGGACCACCACGACGACGACCGCATCACCAACTCCTGTTTTTAGGAGGAGTAAAGATTCCTTTTTTGTTTATCAAATTCCATATTCACCCCTTCCTCTTTGGTGTATCACTAAGTGAGAGAGAAAGATCTATTTCTCATTGGGCTCTACAGTTTTGGCAAGAATCTGAACTTTGTGAGGATATTTGTGGTTATATTATGTTGCTTCAAAACTGATATGTGATGGCAAGAAACATTGTATCTATATATAAATTTATTTGACTTTCGTATTATATGTATATCTGCCTTGTGCAACGCGTCACCATCTCCCCGTGGGCTATCCTCGGCCCTGCATGCCGATGCATTGCATCCCCACTGTCGTCGGGTCACCTCCCCACATGCATATATACAGCCTTACACGCTACTTCCTGTTGACGGTTCTTAAGTCCTATATTTACCGTCAACTTCCTGCACTCTTCTGATACAAATCCGCCACCAAGAGTAGATGTAGAGCTTATTTCTAACATATTCCACTAGTATTCGTGAATTTATGAGTGTAGGTGCATTTCAAATCAAAAGGAGGCAAAACAAACCATGAAGACCACAAAATACCACTCAGAGAAATCAGCATCGACAGCCGAGGACGACATGCACCAAAAAGGATACAAAACCTATTCAAATCGGGTCAAAGGATTAAGATACATCACTAGGACCCAAAGAGGGACTCCTTGGCCAAAGCCCAAGCAAATATCACTCCGGCAAATCTATGGTCATCGCAGAGATCACAAATGGAGAAAAGGCCAAATCACAGCCATCTTGACTCACCCTGGGCCATACTCCAAGGAGAAACATCATGAGGACCCAAAGGACCACTAAAGCAAGCCCAAGACCAAATGGGCCAAGGGGGGTCGGCCGACCCCACTTCTGGGTCGTCCAACCTGTGGCTGGGGCCCCTCTGGCCCATCTTTGGCCTACTGGTCCTTGACCTAGTCTTGGAGAGTTCTGGGCTAGATCCACTCTATCCCTCTCTTGCAAGACTTACGTCCTTTATCAATAGAATTATCTTCTTTATTCCTTTTGCCTTATACTAGTGTGATAGTCATGTGCCTTCTATATGATTATTGCCTAGTCTAGTTTGGTTTCATGTGCCTTCTATGTGATTATTGCCTAGTCTAGTTTGGTTTCTTTATGCTTCACACACCTATACTAGTCAATCCATACCCATACACTCGTTCAATGCATAACGGGGTGAGACATGCATTAGGCCATGACTTGTTAATCCGTAGGGTTAGAGTTATGTGTGTTAAAGACCATTGCTTGTTAATCCGTAGGGTTAGAGCTACGCATGTCTTACCCTTGACACGATGATCCGTAGGGTCAGAGTCATGCTTGCTATGGCACTTGGCTTTTTGATCTATAGGGTCAAGGTTAGGTGTACTCTTGTTCCCTACTTGATGATCCGAAGGGTCAAAGTCCCATGGGGATTGAGAGTATTGTTTACCAATGTGACAATGGTGATTAGATTAGTAAACAACTACGAGTGTTTGGTTGCCATCATGAACAATGATAGGTCTGGCAGTGAGGACTTGATTGCCTCATTGTCACATGACCTTAGGACTGGCATAGGGACTCAATAGCCCTAATGTCACGTGTCCTTGGAGAGGGTGGCCGGTAGGTGGTGACAGCCCTGTCGTGCTTAATCCTCTCTATTCTAGATTAACTTATGACTTAGGTTTGTATGTGATGCATATGTGTAACCCATAGATAGGAATATAAGAAGTACGTAAGGACCCACCTTGACTCCCCTTAACCTACACTACCACAGAAACAAGCTTCAGCGACGCGCACATTAGCGACGAAATTTCAAAACACGTCGCTAAACTTGAACACAACTTCAAAAACCCGTCGCTACCCTCTTCTAAAACTGTTCCCCGTCGCTAAGTTTCGAGTTCTAGCGACGGCTGCCTGAAACCCGTAGCTGAGTTTGACGCACTAGCGACGGTGGGCAGAGACCCGTCGCAAAGCTTTCAGTTCCGGCGACGGTGGACTGAAACCCGTCGCAAAGCTTTCAGTTCCGGCGACGGTGGACTGAAACCCGTCGCTAGGTGCCTTCAACGTTGCATGAAACCCGTCGCTACTAGTCCCAAGTGCGACGTTCCTTGAAACCCGTCGCTTTATGTCTAATGATTTCCTTACGCAGAGCAGCTTCACCAAGCAGCACATCAAGGTCTCGATCGGAGCTCCAGCAAATCCTGTGTAGCCAGCCGAGCGGGCTTCAACTGCATCGGCAGCGCTCGCATGCACTCCTCGCCGTCCGCTCGACCTTGCAGCGACGGCTGCGCGCGCGCCCGGCCTCCCCTCGCCACCCGCCGCGCTACACCTGCAGCGGGGCGGCCGTCCCTCGCCACCCGCAGCGGCACGAGCGCCGCCCCTCGCCGCCCGCAGCTCTACACCATCAGCGGCATGGCCGCGCGCTCAACCTGCAGGTCGCCGTACGCCGTGAGCTCGACCTGCAGCCGCGTCCACGGGGTTGGCCCTTGCCGCGCGCCGCGTTCGACCTGCAGCGGTGCGGCCGTGCCCCTCGCCGTCCGTCGCACACGCTCTAATTCGTTTTGTTTGCTTAGCATGTCGATCTGGTGGGCCTTGTTCTACAACAAGCATTCCAGCCGGCCCGGCCCAGCCCATTTTCTCGCATATAAGTCACCCCCTTATCCCAAACCCTAAGACGGCGCCGCACACCGCTCTCTCTCTCGATCTCTCTCGCCCGGTCTCTCTCGATCTCTCTCGCCCCTTTCCTCCCACACACCAGAGCCACCCTTCCCCTCCTCACCATTCGTTGGGCAGCAGCGGATCCGGCGTGGAGGGATCTCGACGGCGCCGCCACGGTGTGGGATCGACGGTGCGGTGCCGGATCCGGAGCGGGCGCGGCGTCCTCTGCGACGGCGCCGCCACGGTGGGGGATCGACGGCGCGGTGGCGGATCCGGCGCGGGGGCGGCTTCCTCTGCGACGGCGCCCCCCGCTACGACTCCCTCCACGACGGCGGTCCCCCTCGGCGACAAGGACTCCGGCGGTGGGCCGCATCAGAGGAAGGAGCCGGGCCAGATCTCAGAGGTTGCGACCTCTACGACGACGTCCTGTACGAATTAGCTGCTCGGTTCAGATCTCGAAGGAAGTTGCTGCTGGTTGGATTAGTTCGTGTATTTAACTTCTTTTGTAGTTCACTGCTGGTTGTTCATGTTGATCTCAGTTCAAAACTAGTTTCTGTAGTTAAACTGCTGGTTGTTCTTGTCGATCTCAATTCAAAATTAGTTTGTGTAGTTAACTACTGGTTGGATTAAGACTGTAATTGGAGACGTGGATTAAGACTGCTGGACGACTTTTTTTTTTTGTTTTTCATTGAGGAGTAGCGACGGGTTTAGGAATGACGTCGGTGACCCCAGAGCGACGGGGATAGAAACCCGTCGCTGCAGCAGTTCTCAGCGGCGGGGGAAAACCCGTCGCTACCTTCCACCCTTTAGCGACGTATTACCAGCGACGGGCTCTTTCCCGTCGCTAGAGGCCCACAAAACCCGTCGCTGAAGCCTGGTTCTGTGGCAGTGCTAGGCTTTGTATTAAAGTTAGATTAGATTGTTCTGTGTCTCACACTATCCCTATATATTATCTTTACCCCTGTTTAGACCTTGATATGTTATTAGTTATATGATTATGAATGTGCTATCTCATAAACCGTCGCCTTCCCTTGGGGAACTATAAATGACAACCATTGGAGTAATCCAATGGTGAAACTACAACGGTATTTTCCGTGTGCTTGCGGATTTTACCTAATTGATAATAAGACACATCAGTCACAGGTGATTTATTTGGTGTGACTTAACAAATACCAACACTTCCCAAAGAAGGCTAATGGCACGCATGTCTGTCAGATTCATTGTCGTTATGGAGCCATGCCTAGAATGGCTCTGTTTACAATGGCTATTGTTTGTCCTATCATGCTGAATCTTCCTTCCCACCCTCGTCGCTTCTGCTGGCTCGTCCTCTGCGTAGCTGATTGCCACTGCATAAGATGATCAATTTATGTCGAACCAAGTGAAAACTTGGTTACTCTGTTAGCTATCGGTTATTCGCTTTGTCTATCATACTCAACAATTGTAACGCAGAAGACAGTAAAATATGTGAACTAGGGACCTTTTCTTTTTCGTTTATTCCTTTTTTGTTTATTAATTTCCATATTCACCCCTTGCTCTTTGGTGTGATACTAAGTGAGAGAGAAAGATCTATTTCTCATTGGGCTCTACATTCTTGGCAAGAATCTGGACTTCATGAATATATTCTTGCTTACTATGACTGTGACTTGAGAAATAGGAGAAGGAATTACAAACACAAAAACAGGTGCAAGGGTCAATAGCAAAGATGAGGAATGTTTATTTCCCCCAAGCTGTCACCAAATGTGATCCACACGACCTAGTGTGATACACACACAATGGTGCATGTATTCCACATTGAATATGACATTAAAAGTTTGCTTATTTGGGAGCCTCAACTTCAATGATGGATTGTCATTCTTGCAATATTCCGACAACACTATGGCGATGCGCGAGACTGAAACGAGAGCGTCAAGGAAGCATGATAATATGTCTCACAATTATGAGATGGTGATTATAATGCCTTGCGAAAGGAGCCACCAATACGATGTAGTGTGATGGAAGGAAATGTTGTTACATTGTGCTTTTTTTCCATAGTCGTGTTTGCAGTAGATTTTGTGTTACTAGTAAAGTAAACTCTTTTTACCTTCTCTTACATTGGAGATATTTCTAAGATATTGTTGATATTGGAACTTGAATAGGATTGTAGGATACATTGTTGCATTAGTCATCCTAGGCCATGTAATGTTATTATCTTCATCTCTACTTAGCTGGTTACGGAAAATTTTGTTCACTTAGGTGGTGTTTGAAACATCTAAAGCTAATAAATAGCCGGCTAATAGTTAATTGCTGGATATTAGCCGACTAACTATTAGCTAACAAGTGACTGATTGTAACCTCAAACATCTATTTTTGTGTGTAGGTTGGTTTCATACTTGTTTGGTCTTTAGGCATGTATTAGTGCCAACGTTGGGGTGGCTGTCACACCTAAAATTTATATTTTGGCATATGAAGTATGCTTCCATTTTAAGGCTTTTGTTGAAAAAATGATTTTTTATACAATATAAAGTGACTTTATAAATAGATTTGATAAATCCTTTAATTTTTCTCTCTGTGTCTCTCATTTCTTCAATTATTTCCATTTTACCTGAAATTCATAAAAACTCCAGCAAGGTTCTTTTCTTCATTTCTTCCTCGTGGGTAAGCTTCCTTTAATTGCCTCCTTCGCACGGCCCAACTCCTCATCCTCTTTTCTTCCCTCTCCTACCTAGGCCCCCATCTCCATCCCCATGTTGCGGCCCAGCCCGCCTCTGCCCTAGCCGTGCGCCGTCAACCCTAGAATGCCACCAATCAACCAGTGATGCCCTAGGCGTGCGTGCCCCAGATCCATCTTGACCCTCCGCACCTGTAAAGGGCAAGTCACATCTACATTCCCCTTTTGCTCCCCCCTAAGTGCCTCCTGCTACGACCAAAAAGTACCAGTGATGAGGCTCCCGTCTGTCACCATACACCGTCAAGCTCCAACACCTATTGAGCCTACCTTAGGAGCCAATGAGTCACCACCGATCTCGACGTCGCGCTCCAAACTTTGTCCATCTCTCACGCAGCTAGACCCGACATTGAGCATCCCGTCCTCCTAACTTTGTTCTGGTTCTTTCCAAGATGCCAATCGATGTGTCTCGATCCCGCTACACCCACGCTCTGGCCCTGGCACCGCCGTGGTTTACTCGCTACCAATGAGAACTCTGGCCGCCACTGCTCCTTCCATTTCAGGCCTTGTTCCGCTCATGAATGCCCCAAATTTAATGTCAAAGATGCACCTTTATTGACCACTTCCTATGTGGTGTGACATTGAGTGAGGGGGAAGAGCTATTTCTCGTTGGGCTCTACATTTTCACAAGAATCTGAACTCCATGAGGATATTCTTAGTTACTATGACTACAAGTTGAGAAAAAAAAATAGTGTAAACTGGTGCAAGGGTCAATAGCAAAGACAGAGAAATGTTTAGTGCCCCTGAGCTGTCACCAAATGTGATCCACACAGCCCAGTGTGATACACACACAATGGTGCTTGTTGTCCACATTGGATATGACATGAAAAGTTTGATTTTTGGGGAGCCTCACTTCAATGATGGATCATCATTCTTCCAAGACTGAGAACACTAGTGGGGATGCACGAGACTAAAATGAAAGCATCAAGAAAGGCATGATAACATGTCTCACAATTATGAGATGATGATGATAATTCCTTGCCACAGGAGGCCACAGTACCATGTTGTTGTGGACACCCATTTAAAAAGACAAACTTTGCACTATTGGACACATAAGTTTGCACATTACTAATGCCAAGGATGTCCTCCACTGGAGACGTGAGACACTTTTCCTATATTTTGTTGCTTCAAAACAGATATGTGATGGCAAGAAACATTGTACCTATATATTAAATTATTTGACTTCAGTATCCTATATATGTAAATCTGCTTGTGCATCTTGTTGCCACCTCCCTGCGGGCTATCCCTGGCCCTGCATGCCGCTACCTTGCCTCCGCATGATATCATCCGGTCGCCTCCCCGTGTGGGCATATATGGCCATGCACGTCACCATGCTGCTTCCCAAAGAAGGCTAATGGCATGCATGCCTGTCAGATTCATCTGGCTTTCACTGTCATTGTGGGGGCCATGCTTTGCGTCACCAATCGATGCGAGGAGGGAGGAGACAAGAGCTCGCCATAGTAACCTTAGAAGGGAAAAAAACCATTTTAGACTTGTGGTTCGATCAAAAATACTTGTACCGCTGATATGTGTTTGGAACACCAATAGTCTAGAATTTGTGTGTATATTGTCACCTGATCTTTTTTCCAATTGATTTTGTTTGTGTTTGCTTTTGCGCTATCTGTAGAGCAGGGAGCAGGGAGGGCAGGGGCTTTTTTTTTTGTTATATGCAACTGTAGTGGCGGGCGGATGCAACTGTAGTGGCGGACAGTGCCTGTCGCTGCTGAGCCATTACCAATGGCGGGCAGCAGTGACGTCATACTGCCCTTACTTACCAGTGGCGGATGCTGTCGTCCGCCACTGCTTATTTGCAAATAGCAATGTCGGAAGTGTAGTGACGGACGCTTTGTCCGCCATTGCAGGCCAAAAACATCTGCCACTGATGGCTATTTTTGGTATAGTGTCAGTTTGGGATAAAAACCTTAATGCGATGATGTGGAGTTAGTAAAACCAAGTCCATGACTCGACTTACTTTTGTCATACCCTGAGGGAGCTGATCAGCAAAAGATGAGAAAGGACGGTAGAGAAATTGGATGTCAATTGAAAGGCGGGAGTGAGAAAATTGATTATGGACTCACCGTGACTGAAGCCAGACAAGATGAAGCAGCTGTGAGGGCATCACCGCGGCCTGCAGGGAGATGGAACGGCAACGTCATCAGCCAAGAAATCGTTCTATTCATAGAGCCAGGAATTTGATTGGTCTTTTGTTATCATGCAAGAGATCGATCTGTTCATAGATGAGATCGGCCCTGATGGGATCGGCACTTCGGCAACAACATGCCTGATGTGTGGGCTGGTAACGATAGTTCTTGTTTTGCTGGGGGCAATTGATTTTGGGGCCCCAAATTTCTAGGGGCCCTGTGTGGTCGCTTAAACTGCACATGCCAAGATACGAGCCTGGTTGAGGGAAGGAACATAAACGATTTCAAAAATTCAGGAGTCCAGTTATCCGGTTTTATAGTTGGGGGATCTCAAGTGTAGCTCAATATATTGTTCATGGAGGTAAATTGGACTTCTTCCTAAATAAAATTAATAAGATTTCAGTCCAGCCATTGTGGGTCAGACCCTTTTGAGATATTCCGTACATTTCTTTTTTTGGCCTGTTATCATGCGCAATAAATTACGTAAAGCTAAATGTAAGTCGGCTTATAAATGTGATCAAATTTAGTCGATTTTTTTTTTGAACGCCAACAGTCGATTCTTGTTCCAACAGCTAGAGCCACGTAGCATGTAGCAAGCTTCAGTTACTAAGTTTCTCTGTATCCGTCATTGACTTTTGGGCCGAAACTGCAGAGGCAAGCCTTGTTTATATCTTCTTTCTTTGTGGCCCAGTTGTCGCCTTTTTTGTTTTTTGAGAGTCTGGCCCAGTTGTCGCTAGTGGATTCATTTTGCACCAAGGAGATGCCGAGGAAAAAAGAAAGCTCTGGTCTCTTCGCCCACCTTCTCCTCGCTACAGTAGGGAAGGCGACCGCGAAGGCGATTTCGAGTTTCCGCCGGCGAATCGCTGATTTCCTCTCGTCTCTGGTGCCCGAGCTGGTACCGGAGATGGGGGGAATCGCGATTCGGCCGTGCGGTGTACATATCCCTCCTCTCTCCCTTCTTTAGGTAGGTTAGGGGTAGGGTTGGTGTGGTCTCGCGCCGCTGCTAGCTGTGGTCGGCGCTGATGTCCTTTTGTTGCCGGCGTTCGTCGTTGCGTGCCTGTGCTGCGGTGGCTTCTTCGACACGCTGTTGGGGATTGTTGCGGGTGGCGGTTCCGTCTTTCCTGTGCTTCTCCGGCGGCGTGGAGGCTTTGCTGTCGGAGCTGTGCGCGGCTCTGTACGCGAAGCTGGATGGGGTGCTGCAGACGGGCTGGTGGTGGTGCTGGAGGCGGCGTTGCTGCTTCGCGTGCCTCGCCCCAAGGACGACGACGTTTCGGCGCTTTTTTCCGAGCGTGGTGGTGAGCGGCGGCGCCATCGCGCTATTGGAAATCTTCTCCCGAGCTCCCCCGTCCTTTTCGGCGTCCTCTCTCCGGCGTCGAGTTGTGCTCGTGGAGTTTCCAATAAGGGGAGATTGGCGGCGGATCTTGCGAGGTTCGCCGGCAGCCTGGTCCGGTGTGCTTCGTCGCGGAAGGCAGCTCCATCTTCGGTGGTTCGTCGGCAGGTTGCCCGGTGGTCTCCGTTTGTGGCCGATGGCCTGCGGCGGAGGAAGTTTCTGGGCGCTTCGCCGATGGATCGTCAAAGCTCCAGGGGCTTTTTCGGTTTTTTGTTTTGTTAGGGGCTTTTCTGTAAAGTGGTGGCTGCTTTCTGTCTTTTCTTTTAGGGCCTGTTCTGGAATACCTCTAACGCGTGGGGACACAAAGGGAGTGCGACGTCCCTCGTCGCGCATCGGGTCTTTTTGGGCCTGATGATCTCTCGATGGACGCGGTTTTCTTTTCTGGGTATAGGTGTAGGAGTGTTCGTGTGCGTGGGTGCGTTGGTGTTACCTTTTGTACACGAACAGATACTACTTTTATATTCAGGATTGAGAGGTTCAAAAAAAAAAAAAAAAGGAGATGCCGAGGAGACGGAGACAGAGTCTTCTTCCCCCTTCGTCTTTCTTCCGAGCTACAGTAGCGAGAGGAGAAAAAGGGCGATTCTTCGATCCGGAGCGATTCCATCCGGTTCTCCTCCATTCTGGCGGCCTCGCCGGCGCCGGAGGGGTTGGGGAACCGGATGGGATCGTTGGCCGGCTGTTTATAGCTCTATTTAGCTCTAGATCTAGGCTTGTAGTAGCTAGTTTTGCTCCTCCGCTCGCTTGTTGTCGTCGTCGACGGCGCGCGGCTCCGGTCAGGCTCTCTGGTCCTCTATGGCCGGGGCTGGTGGTGGCGCGGCGGCGGCGATGTGGTGCGGCGTGGGCCCTTCTACCTCGACTGTGGCGTCTTTGGCGAGCGACGCCGGGGTGTTATCTTCGGCGGCTTCCCCGTTTCGCTGGAGACAACAGATTGAGGTATTTGTGCCGGTGTTGCTGACGCGGTTAGTGATGCTCGGCTTCTTTTGTTCCGGTCGGCGATCTCCGTCTCTTGTCGTCGCCGGTGGTCTGCGGCGGAGGGGGTGCGACGCTCCTGTGTCGCGGCGATGGTGCACCAGCCCGGTGCTGCGATTGCTGCGACGCGTGGCCTGGAGTGACGGAGCTCGGCCCGGTGTCGCGTCCTGCCGTGGTGTGACTGGTGCAGGCGACGAGTCTTGGTGCCGGCGGAGCCTCGTCCGGTCTGGAAGGCTTCGCGACGGCTTTGGTGGTACCGCCGGCGGGTTGCTGTGTCCAAGCGTGTCGAAGTAGCGGCAACGACGGCGCGTTCTTTGGAATATGGATCTCCCGAGCTTACGCCGTCTCGACGACATCCTTCTCTCCGGTGTCGCCGTTGAGTTTGTGGAGTAGAGGAGAGCTTGTCGTTTCTTCGGTACCTCTCACGCGTGGTGACACAAAGGGAGTGCGACGTCCCTCGTCGCGCATTAGGGCCTGATGGTTCTGATGATTTCTCGATGGACGCGTTTGGCTTTTCTGGGTATAGATGTAGGGGTGTTCGTGTGCGTTGGGTGTGTCGGCGTGAGTCGGCGTGTTTACGTGTACGAACAGATACTACATTTATATTCAGTTTTGAGAGGTTCAAAAAAAAAGGAGATGCCGAGGATCCCGTGAGGCTCATGGGTGCCTAATGCCCCCACTAATAAGTTGTGCTTTATTATCTTAAACTAGCAAAAATGCCCGTGCGTTGCCACGGGCTTGTCGCAAAAAAAAAAAGCAACAGTTAAATTATCTAGTAATATGTGATGTTTGTTATGGAGAGATATTTTTGTGCACAAAAAATAAAAGATGAATAAATTAGCGCATACAGTCTCAGCCATCTAAGAACATGTGATGAAACACAGCCACACGCACCTTGAGTTTTTACATGCTTACTCATAACACAGATGGTCTTTCATAAATGACTAAAGGCGAGAAAGCAGCGCTAGCTAATATTGTTTTCTACACTGCTGACTCTTGCTAGATAAGAAACACTTGGGAAGAAGAGGATCCACAGGGTCCGCTGCTCCGCTGCTGTTCTGCCTTCTTTCTCTACAGCCCGGCACCCTCTCCCTAGCGCTAGCTGGTCCTCTCGTCCGTCTTCGTCGGCCTGGCCTCTGGAGCCTCCCCGGTTTGCTTGAGTTGGCTATCGCTGTTCTCACCGACGTACGTCGATGTATCAGAGGAAACAGAGCACCCAAAGCTCATCAAAGGAGAACTCAGGAATGTCAAGATGACCTTTGAACTTCTTATTTTCTTCTTTAATTAAACATTCACCTAATAAGCATTAACACGAGCTATAGTACTGTAATACAAAGCAGCTATGGACGTCAAGTGAATCAGATGGAATATTGTTAACTTTGCATGATATCATGTTTTACCCCGAAATTTGAAGTTTAGTTCATAATTATATCCAACTCTCTCCTTGTTACCAACGGTGACCTGAAATGTCTACACAAACAACAAAGGGCATCTATCAGAATTCTCGATCTTAGATACTAAAATACTAAGAAAACTGATTATCAAGCGAACACAAACAGACTCTATGCTGTGTCCAAATCAAATAACATGATAGAGGATACACAGCCAAAGTACACTGATTAGTAAATTATGTATAAAGAGAATAATTCAGCAGGAAATGATCAGAGTATTCATAATTTGATTCATAAAGTGAGCAGTAAAGATACCAAATCTGATAGATTATTAGGCATGTAAAATAATTGTAACAGTTAAGTAATTGTTAATTGTTATTAGTAAATTATCAAAACGGATTTTCAATCTTCCACGAGTTGTCTAATAACATTGTTCTTTATGTAGTGAGCAATAAAAGAAGGAAAAAAAAAAAAAAAGAGGTTGAGGAAGGCTTCAAGCATTAGTTCTCTCGTAGCTATTTGGGTGGCCCCACTCCTGAAGCCGACATTGAGATTTACATGATGCATCAGAATTTCTAATAGCAAGTATAAGGCAAAGTTCTACGTAATCGTATTGTGTTGCCACATTTATTTAGCCAAATCACCCAATAGAGAGTTAAGTACAAGATTGTTCAAGTAACTAAAATTTTGAAGGAAGACATCATTGATCTCCAAGTTTAACTTTAGTGACCCCTAGTAGTAAACTGACTGTAAACTTGCAATTCAGAGATCAGAGAGGCCGGGTTGGAATGCTAAAAGAAATTGACAGGAATCGGCATATTGTAAAATAGTTGTGTTTTCATGGAGAAACATCGGGGTAAAAATTGCTGACATGCTTAAGTGATAAATCGTAGAGTGACAACTAACAAAGACCAAGACAACTTGAGGGAAATTTCCTTGCAGCAGAAAGTAGTAATTGATTCATGGAATTGAATGGTACTGTCAAAAATAATACTTGCATCGCCTGAGCATTTGGACACTTCATAAATTGATGCTTTCCCTGTGAGGAATTCCAATGAATGTAAGGAACCCAGCAAATCCTATAGTACAGATAAGCGAATATCAGAATAATCTTCACGAATGGAAACATCATTGTTGTCCACTATAGGCCAATAAATAACAGTACCTTCTTTATCCTACCATTAGCCCATGAGTTCAGGTTCTTTTCCTCCCAGGTTGCCTGCAAATTGCAAACAACACATTAGTAAACTATTACTTAAAATGTCAGTGCTGTGCCAATGTAGCCGTAGAAGATAATTACACATGCATTTTGCATGTACTGTTAGGTTTCTCCCACCCTAAAGCTGAACAAGCCATAAAAACACTCAAGAAAAACAATGCAACAAAAACATTTATAGATGTATATAGTTCTGACTTCAGTCAGGTTGCTACCGAACCAGCCCTGTCCTGTTTACTCAACTAAAGAAAAGAGAACTAAAAGCTTCCCAAAACTTGTTGCATCAAACAAATAAATTCTGATTTAGCCATGCACATCCAATTCTATAATAATCATGCAAAGTTGGACAGCACCTAAAGATAATTAATATGCTTATCTGAAGCCATATTCAGAACTTATTTCATCAGTAGACAACAATAAAATAATTCAGACAATAAATCCTAAATGCGATCCAGCCAGCTCCAAAATACTTCCCACTGATTACCATACTTTGAGCAAAAAGATGGCCTTTCCATACATCAGTTCTAGGCAATAATTTAGACTCTGCATCAACCTGAATGTGATCCAGCCAGCTGCCGAGGCTTTCCTAAGAGCCAACCTGAATGTCCTGTGGCAAGATGCAAAAGAGAAGATTTTGTAAGCACATAGAATTAACTGCAGGGTATAAACGACACAATTAACCCCGGAAGATCAAGAATAACATGCTGAAAAATCTGAAAGAAAATGGGGAATTAAACTCTGGTCTATCAAGAGAACAATCTCATTTACATTATTATTCAACATAATCAATTCATGAAAGGCTGGTCCAAATTTAACAAGCACATAAGCGAGGAAACCTGATCGAAGCCCATCAGTTGTTCGAGCACGTGCTTAACATAACAGTTTTTACATGTTAGTTACCAAGTCATAACAACAGTCTTAACAAAGTGACATAACATGTAACCTGGCAACTTATAACGCAATTGTAGTTACTAACCTAGAGTCAACAGTGCATTCTCATATTTGAAAAGGAAAAAAGGACTGTATAATGATAGAAATACTCGGGAAAGAAAGGGAATAGTTGACATTGATTACCTGAAATTGTCATTAAGGAAAATTGCTTCAAAGGCCAGCAGATGAAGGAACACAACCTTTAGATCGCAGATGGATGATTTCTAACTGGGAAAACAGAAATTAAATAAAGAGCGTGAGGTTAATAAAATAGAGCTCACACACGGCTCTGTTAAACAGTTCCAGGAATATGTGGGGCTACCAAAGTTAATCGAATGGCATGAGATCTCACCTCTGATGCTTTCAAGATATATGCAAAGAAGCAGCTCAAATGCAATTAGTAAAGGCGCTGCGACAACCGAGTGACAAGGAGCCCACTGCACATAAAAAAAAAAATCGATCAGATTAAGTATGTAGCACATGAGAAATGCTAGTGTGCAAACATGTTAAAAAATCAGGCTAACTGAAAAATCATTATCTATCTCTTACATGACATCCATGTTAATGAA
Source organism: Eragrostis nindensis (assembly GCA_012490785.1). NCBI lineage: Eukaryota > Viridiplantae > Streptophyta > Magnoliopsida > Poales > Poaceae > Eragrostis > Eragrostis nindensis. The sequence continues at coordinate 254,503 of JAAXCT010000780.1, read as the reverse complement.
GGGGCAGGCATTGAAAACCTTCCTCGTGCAAAAATCCCATAAAAAGAGGAATGAATATTATCCTGCGTGGCCAGGTTAGCATAATCAGCATTTTGTTGTAGCATAATCTATCTCTTATTATAGTTCTCATAAAACAATGCTCAATTCGGCAAACCTAAGGCTGGAAATGCATTCATCCGAGAACAATATCAGTAAGTTAAAACACGGAACACTGTCAAGATGAAATTGATAGTTAAGGTAAAACAATGCAAGAAATTACCATTGGTTGTCCTTTTCTTTATGTCAGATTCAAAGTAACTTATTATGTATCTATTTAGTTCAATTAGATGTGCCCTTTTCAACAGAATGATTTTTTTTGTTTGCACTGATTTTGCAAAAAAAAAAAAAAAAGCACGCTTTGAGGTGGAGAATACATGCTCTAAGATGGTTTATGTATTAGATTTCTACAAGTTAAGCATACCAACTGTCTTGTAAATTAAAATTGATAATGCAGAAATAAGGATGCTCTCTGTTTGGGGAAAGGATCAGGGAAGTATTTACTTTGCTTGCAGTAATAACATAATCATTCAACAGCATGACACAATGGCTACCAAATCAGATGACATGGCTAAACAGGACTTACGTCGAAATTAAAAAACAACGGTTCCTCTATTTTATGACTTTACCTTAACTAAATACAGTAGAACTTACGCGAACGAGCTCTTTGTCAGCTACTCTACAGTCAGCAGGCAGAAAATACCGAGACATGTATTCGGACCCGCCGGCTTCCCGCGCGAGGGATGTCGCCACGCCGCCGCTGCGGCCGATGACCATTAGCCCGTAGTATGTGTCGGCGATATAGAGCACGCCGGTCTCCCTATGGAACCTCAGTCCGAGCGGCCAGCCGCAGAACTGCTCTTTGTCGTGCTGGTTACTCGTCGTTGAGTTCACTCCATTTGCACAAACTTTCTGTGACCTTTGCCAGGGAAGGACATTGTAAGTTGCACCCATGAAATGTTTCAGGTAAAAAATCCCTGTGGATTGTCAGAGAAACTCATGACAGTCAGCAATGACGGCTCCGTCTCCCACCCGCCCTCCTCGCTCATCCACCGCACGACGCGGCCGTCGGCGAGGCCGGCGTACGGCCAGCGGCCGTGGCGGTCGAACTCGATCGACTCCGGCCCGAACACCCTAGAGTGAAAATTAACGCTTCTTTCTTTGAGGCATTATGTCGAACACATAGCAAGCATGAGAGGACAGAGGCAGCAGCGGACAGAGGCGGACGACCAGGGCAGCGGCGTACATGAGAGGGAGGAGGGCAGCGTAGAGTACCTCGGAAGAGGAGAGTATCCCGGCGGTCGCGGAGTAGGAGGAAAGCTGTCATCCCGACGGTTCAGCATCTTCGTTGGGGAGGGCGCCCCGGCGGCGGCTTCCCAGATCTGGAGGTCACCGAGCGGCCGCGAGCAGGCTCTCCACCGCCAGGTCACGGAGCGGCCGCGAGCAAGCTCTCCACTGCCGCTCCGCACGACCAAGCTCTCCACCGCCGCTCCGCATGACTCGCCTGAGTCGCCAAGCAGCCGTGCAAGGTCGAGGAGGGAAACGGGCATGAAGCAAGGAGGATTCGCTTGGAGTCACCAAGCAGCCGTACAAAGGGCGAGTAGGGGGACGGGAGGCGCCGCGGCGGCGGCGGCGGCTACGAGCGAGGGAGCCGAGAGCTGCGAGCCGCGGTCTGTTTTTTCTTTTTCTTTTCAATCGGAGTGGGGGGCGTCACGTATGTAAAGGTGGGCCCCACCTGTCGGCGCATTTTTTTTAAGAGAAGGCTGCCACGCACGACGCACGACCCACGACCCACGGGCTAAGTCACAGGGAACGTGGAACGTGCCACGTTCCTCGTTCCGGGAACTTCGTTCCAAAATGAGGAACGGCAACGAAGCGGTACGCCGTCCGGGACTACAGATGGGACGGATGGTGGGACGACGTCTCGGTCGTCGCCGGGACGCCGTCGCGATCGCCGCCTCAGTGGCCGTGGGGACGCCGACTCGGATGCCGCCTCGGTCACCAACAGAGGCGTCGAAACCTGGGCGAGATGACTGGCTGTTGGGCGATGCCCGAGGAGCAAGGAGTGCTGAGTGGGGATGATGCCATACCACTTTCGACGCCTGCTGCTGCTCCCGCCGCCGCAGAATCCCGCCGCTGCTTCACAAACGAAATCCCGCCGCCTGCTGCTCCCGCGATTCCCCACCCTCGCCTCCATCTGCATCCACCAGCAGGCTCCTCTCGTCGTGCCGCCACGCCACCCACCTCTAGAGCCTGGGCCCTAGGGCCTAGCCGGATCAAGCAGGCAGATCAGGGAGGGATTTGCTGCTGCTCGGGTGCGTTGCCATAGATGAGCTCGATGGGAATAGGAAACTGAACGGAGAAGATAGAAGAAAGGTGAACGGTTTTTTGGGCCACAGTGCTGCTGGTATTTCATCATCATTTTTATTGCCGGCCTGCAAGCCCATAGAGCTGTCCAGTGGCCTTATGGCCCATCAAGCGGAGGTAAGGCCTGTATCGTTCATAAAATAACGGGAACTCCCAGAACAACGTTCCGGAACAACGTTCCAAAGATACGTGGGACGCGACCCACTTCCTAACTTCTCGTTCCAAAGATGTATACCCCCTCTCGTACCATGTTTCTGCCAGCCACGTTTCACGTCCCGCGTACCCGTTCCTCGTCCCAACAGTTCCAGGAACCTTGTGACTTAGCCCACGGGAGTGGACTCACAAGATAAATAATAAGGAGTAAAGATTACACCATATTACATTTAGTTTGTTTTTGCGAAGCACACTATATTATTTTCTTGGAAAAATCACTTCTCACCGTGCCTACATGTTTTTAGTTGGTTTCAAGTTTTTAAGTGATTTCTTAATTCATTCAATTTGCATTGAAAATGTTCAACTGCCTAGGTGGTGCATGAGCCTTTTTTTTTGCATGGGTTACACGAGTCTTTAATTGAAGAAGATCATGCTTATCCAACGAAAGAGTATTGTACTGGACTGATTTTGAGAGCTCACGGTAGTACAATGCGACATCTTCATTTACTTTTATTGCAGTTATAGCATCCATTTTTTATTTTTGCATAACAATTTCACAAGAAATCATGTAGGCTGACTATTCTTGTGCTTATTTTTTGTTGTTTAAACGCAAATATTCCTACACAATTCTATTATGTCAACGTGTTTTGGGTTGTTGGACCGAGTTAGGCAGGGCGGAGCACGTTCATGTTGTTGGGTATATTGTTGACCATGGTCAAAGCCCAATTCGACCCTAACACCTATTGCCTTGATCGGGAGGCAACATTAGGGCCCATGGGCCCGACCCCAAGCCTACAACACTCTATATAAGAGAACCAGGACCCCCAGGTTCGAGTTAAGCCAATTAAGAGGTTCTCTGGAACCCTAATCCACGAGTTTTGGTTGGAGGGTTACCTGAAACCCTAACTCTACCGATCCCTAAGGTGCTGGAAGGCTTTGGAAGCTTGGTGTCCCATTCTTCTACATCTACGTCAAGTTTGTCATCGCCTACGTGATCTGCATCAACTACAGAGCCGATCTACGGCGAATCTAAGTTCTGGTAGGTTCTAAGTTCACCAAATTCCGCATTAGATTAGGATCTGGGTGTGTGATCTATATCTGAGTAGATGATCTTGTGATTAAGTTATTGTTAATCTACTCGTTTTGATCTAACACATGTGATAGCAAAGCCTGTTGTTGTGACACAAAGTCCCCCTTGGTGACACCATCCTCCTAAAGTCCCCCTTGGTGTACCATCCTCAGTTAGGTTGAGTTTTCTGGTGCTAGTGGGTCAACATCTTGATGGTAGGACAAAAAACCGATTGAAGCTAGTTTAAAATACAATCGAGTTTTTCTAAATCTCACGTAAGCAACAGTTGACTGAATAATTTGGTGAAAGCAGTCAATTGTCATGTTTGTCCACAAAACAAGGGCTATTGCAGTTTCTGATTGGTCAAAATATTTGAGTGAAACTGAATGGAAAAATAGCCGATTACTAAGGCACTAATTTCGTGCATCAACGTTTTCATCACATGTCATGGTTTAGGTGTTTGAACTATTTTGTAACAACTTGTGAGACATGTCAGGGACATAAATATTTTTATTCTAGTGAGACATGTATATAATAGATTGGCATAGAAGAGAAATTGACAAGAAAAGTTACAACCAAAGCGAATCAACGAGAATGGATGTGGAACGTGAAACAAATAAAAACAAGAGAAGCTTCTGTCTCAACTTCGTACGTCTTGTTTCCATCATATATATATTGATGTTGCACATATATGTGTGCGCCTGCATTAATAACTTGTATGTGGGCTGTAGTTGATGATGTTGCACTTCTTCCTGATCTCACCCTTGCTGCCTGCCGGCATGGGCAGCTTGCTGAGCTTTACCAGCGCTTTGGAGAAGTCCTCATCCCAGAGCGTGCCGTTGTCGGCGTACTCGTGGACGTGGAAGAGCGTCTCGTTTTGGTTCAGCAGCGCCCAGTCGGAGTGGAAGTTGACGATATTGTCGAGGGTGTGGTCAAGGAAGTCATGGGTCTCGCGCAGCTGGCTGACGAAATCCGGCAAGAACTCGGTGACGACATCGCGGTCCTCGTCACGGACGTTGTTCTCCACGGTTGGGTTGCTTCCCTGGGCGCACTTGAAGTTGAGAAGGTTGCGGTACTTGGGGTCGATCTGGGTAGGTGGCTCTGTGAGGCGGCCCGTGAAAGAAGAGCAGTGGCCCTGGCCGATGGAATGCGCGCCTGTCAGGATCACGAGCTCCTCCACGGTGAAGTTCTTCTTGGAGAAGTTCTGGATGAGCTTTTCGACGTCATCAGTGGAGTCCGGGAGCTCAGCCTGGGCCTCCTCGGCCTTGGACACAAATCCGTCGAGGCGGCCCGCGGGGGCCTCGAAGTGGACGTTGCCGTTGCTGAGGAAGCTGGCCGCGTCGCGGGCGGCGTAGATGAGGATGTCGGAGCAGGAGACGACTCCGGGGCACCAGAACTCGACGGCCGCCTTGATCTTCTCGAGGAGGTCGAAGGCAGCGAGGCCGATATTAACCGGTGCCTCCTTCTCCGGGTGAGGGTTGTCGTAGGACTTGTCCAGAGGACAGAACCGTCACAACCCTGCAGCAAAGTTGTCATTGGAACACAAAACAATTTTTTGTCAACTTTCTCTATTTCGGATGACCAATGCATGGTTACCAAATGGTCTGGAGCACTCACCCTGACGAAGCAGTCGTGGAAGAGGAGGCGGACAAGCGCGGCGCCGGTGCGGCGGTGGGCCTTGAGCGCCTTGATGACGTGCCACTTCACAATTTTCTCCACGCTCTTGCACTTCTTGGCACATAGTACCCGACCTCGAGCTCGCCGGCCTCAACCGATGACACGGAGGCGAGGAGCACCGCCGCCTGGACCGCCACCAGGGCGCACAGGAATACCGCCGAGAGCTTCATGTCTCCACTCTATTTGTGGGCTCTGCTTCGACGTGATGGCTTGTGAGGTTAAGGGGGTGATGCCTCCAGGGTATATATTGCCTGATTTAGCTAGTATTTTAATTAACGATTGACGATCGCCCTCCTCGCATTCGCAGCAATAATGACAGCACAACGAGGAAACACGTGCTCGCCTTGCGACAATGTAGTTATGGGTGAAGTCTTGCAGCATAGGGTGCAAGAGTTCATCTTATGCTTCGAGATCTGAATAAATGGACGGCTCACAATGTCATGCGTGAAGTCAACTTGCAACATATATTTAAGTGTGTGTGTGTGTGTGTGTGTGTGTGTACGTGTTGCTTGCCTGAGCATGGATTCAAGAAGAATAAGGCCATGAACACAAGAAGAGTAGAGAACAAGCGTCACCTCAAGGTACCTAGAGCCCTGACAGCGAACATATTACTGACCTCATCACCTACTCCATTTGTATTTCTTTTACGGACGTCCAGTCAGTAAAACAAGCTATTGCAATATTAAGTCCAGAGGTAGTACTTAGGGGTCCAATGCAGGGGTATTATAATTTCAAGAATAAAAAGGGAGAACTTATTTCATTGTTTTTTTAATAGTTACATTTGCCAGTATGATCAGAATATTAGAACTGATCCGAAAACAAGAAGTATTCTTTTCCGTTGTTTATTTCCAAGAGTGAAGATAGTTTGTGAAAGGTAGTTATATAACTTATGGGGATTTTACTATTACGTTGAATATAGGACTTGGCCCTACCACTAACTGACTAACTTCAAATTTGAACAGCATTGATCTTCATGATCAACATTGGACTAACGAAAGTAGTTAATGGGTTGCCATGGCTGGCAGAATTCTTGATGGAAACAGAAAATTTTAGATTATCTTGTTAGTAGACACCAGCTGCTGTAGTTAAGAAGCCATTGGGCAATAATTCGACACAAAATGATTTGAAAATCAGGAATTTGAAAATCAAAATTTTAGTTCTTGGTTACAATCTTACTGATCACTTAATTAGTTATGCAGAAATTTTTAACCTCCACGTTTGATCAATGAATGATAGTTTGCGCAACAAGGACTGACACAGTTTTCCCCACAGTTACTAGGAAATGAGCCAATATTGTTCAGTGTATTTCGTTAAGATATATGTCGGCAATGAGTTAGTAGGGAATTGTGTTTTGGGTAAATTGTTAAAGCTGTAAGGCCCTCCACAGTGTGTCACCGGTGCCCAAAAATTTCTGGGCCCTATGCAAGCAAAACTGGCGTGAGCCACAACTCGCACAGTGTGGGCACCGGAGCTTGTATCCCAAGCGTGGGTTCCAGTCGGAAAAAACAACTCCATCTTTATCCTTCAGTTCATGTTGCTTCGCGCGAGATGAGAAATCCCAAGTTCTTCCCGTCACCGCAAACCCAATCCCCAACTCGATCTCCACGTCTACCCCACAAATCGAGCTGCAGCTCTCCGAAATTGGCTTCTTTTCCACTTCAATTTCTCGGATCTGGAAGCGCTGGAAGGAACGATGGCGGCGTGCGTCTGCAAGATCCCTGCCGCGGAGCGCACGATGGCGCGTGTGGTCGTCGGACATGACGACGGCGACGGCGACCTGGATGAAGCCAAGCATCATGCAGACACGCGGAAGAAGCGGCCGGCATCACTCCTGGGGTGAGGAGCTAGAGTAAATTCTCCATTTTCTATCTGCTACTGAATTGCATGTGTGTGCTATATTGATACACAAGGAGAAAACCCTGCGTGTTGCTGCGGGACAATGAATTTTCTTTTAGAAAAAATAACAATGAGCATATTGCGTACAAAGGAACAGAGATTGATTGGTTTGGAGAATTTATATGGAGTGTTCAGTGGATGTCACTTTTTAGTGATAGAAACATGAATATTGTGGTTGAGTTGACTCTTGGAAAGATGTAATAATCATTTTCCATCAGAAACAGACATGTATATGTTGGTAAATTTCAATGTTACTGTTACTGTCTCTAGACATTGTTGCACAAAGTTCTGTTCCTGTTTTTATAGATAAAGAGTTGCTGAGATGCTTAGGAAAACAAAATAGTTGAATGAATTTGGTAATTTATCCAATTTTATTGTGTTTATTAAATTTCCTGGCTGAGTAAATTGAGTTAATGTAGTTTAATTTTCTTTTGATTTTGAGAAAACTATATGGGGAGGAATAATATACATAGTTGAAATCAACAATAAAATATCCTCACCTGTCTTTACCTCTTATGTTGCACCCTAATCATAATAAATTTTGTAATTAGTTAATACGAAATGAATATGGATATTTGAGCCCAATCAATGTACCTTGAGATTGCGTCCCCAGCCTTTGAAAAATCACACACATAGAATGCAAGCCCAAATCGATGCACCAAGCTAGGACTAACAATAAGCAGGGCTGACAGCAAGAAAAATATTCACAATCAAATCATGGCCGTCAAAATTAGAACATGCTTATTTTAGAAGAATGCATATGGATTGTGGACTGGACTCTGGAGCAGCGCTCGTGTTTGGTGTGATTATCAGAGGTGCTGAAAAGACTATACATGAATCGCAAAAAAAAAAAAAAAAAAAGACTATACGTGAACCATGAGGGCACTTGGTCCTTTATATAGGTCATTGGAGAAGCGGGCACTGCCACAGAACAGGTGATTAGCGACGGGTTTTTGGGGTGATTAGCGACGGGAAATGAACCGTCGATCCTATCACGTCGCTAAAGGGTGGACGGTAGCGACGGGTTTTCCCCCGCCGCTGAGAACTGCTGCAGCGACGGGTTTCTATCCCCGTCGTTCTGGGGTCACCGACGTCATTCCTAAACCCGTCGCTACTCCTCAATGAAAAACCAAAAAAAAAAAAAAAATCGTCCAGCAGTCTTAATCCACGTCTCCAATTACAGTCTTAATCCAACCAGTAGTTAACTACACAAACTAATTTTGAATTGAGATCGACAAGAACAACCAGCAGTTTAACTACAGAAACTAGTTTTGAACTGAGATCGACACGAACAACCAGCAGTGAACTACAAAAGAAGTTAAATACACGAACTAATCCAACCAGCAGCAACTTCCTTCGAGATCCGATCTCGAAATTCATAGAGGACGTCGTCGTAGAGGTCGCCACCTCCGAGATCTGGCCCGGCTCCTTCCTCTGACGCGGCCCACCGCCGGAGTCCTTGCCGCTGAGGGGGACCGCAGTCGTGGAGGGAGTCGTAGCGGAGGGGGGCGCCGTCGTGGAGGGAGTCGTAGCGGAGGGGGGCGCCGTCGCCGAGGAAAGCCGCCCCGCGTCGGAGCCGCCACAGCGCCGTCGATCCCCCACCGTGGCGGCGCCGTCGCAGAGGACGCCGCGCCCTCGCCTTATCCGGCACCGCGCCGTCGATCCCACACCGTGGCGGCGCCGTCGAGATCCCTCCACGCCGGATCCGCTGCTGCCCAACGAATGGTGAGGAGGGGATCGGGTGGCTCTGGTGTGTGGGAGGAAAGGGGCGAGAGAGATCGAGAGAGACCGAGCGAGAGAGAGAGCGGTGTGCGGCGCCGTCTTAGGGTTTGGGATAAGGGGATGACTTATATGCGACGAAATGGGCTGGGCCGGGCCGGCTGGAATGCTTGTTGTCGAACAAGGCCCACCAGATCGACATGCTAAGCAAACAAAACAATTAGAGCGTGTGCGACGGACGGCGAGGGGCACGGCCGCGCCGCTGCAGGTCGAACGCGGCGCGCGGCAAGGGCCAACCCCGTGGACGCGGCTGCAGGTCGAGCGCACGGCGTACGGCGACCTGCAGGTTGAGCGCGCGGCCACGCCGCTGATGGTGTAGAGCGGCGGGCGGCGAGGGGCGGCGCTCGTGCCGTTGCGGGTGGCGAGGGACGGCCGCCCCGCTGCAGGTGTAGCGCGGCGGGTGGCGAGGGGCGGCCGGGCGCGCGCGCAGACGTCGCTGCAAGGTCGAGCGGACGGCGAGGAGTGCATGCGAGCGCTGCCGATGCAGTTGAAGCCCGCTCGGCCAGCTACACAGGATTTGCTGGAGCTTGAGACCTTGATGTGCTGCTTGGTGAAGGTGCTAGCTCTAGCTGCTCTGCGTAAGGAAATCATTAGACATAAAGCGACGGGTTTCAAGGAACGTCGCACTTGGGACTAGTAGCGACGGGTTTCATGCAACGTTGAAGGCACCTAGCGACGGGTTTCAGTCGACCGTCGCCGGAACTGAAAGCTTTGCGACGGGTTTCAGTCCACCGTCGCCGGAACTGAAAGCTTTGCGACGGGTTTCTGCCCACCGTCGCTAGTGCGTCAAACTCAGCGACGGGTTTCAGGCAGCCGTCGCTAGAACTCGAAACTTAGCGACGGGGAACAGTTTTAGAAGAGGGTAGCGACGGGTTTTTCAAGTTGTGTTCAAGTTTAGCGACGTGTTTTGAAATTTCGTCGCTAATGTGCACGTCGCTGAAGCCTGTTTCTGTGGTAGTGGGGGTAACTCATTGGAGAAGGAGGACCATTAATTCCATCAATGACATTGGTATCTTGATTGTATCGTGGTGATGTGAGTTACTAATAGTGTTGACGCAAGAAATAAAATAGGAGCCGTCACTACTGCAGAAAGGGGATTTAGCGACGGGTTTTTCGGGCCTTTAGCGACGAAAAAACACCCGCCGCTAGAAATACGTCGCTAAAGGGTACTGTGTAGCGACGGTTTTCACCCGTCGAGAGCTATAACGACAGCGACGGGTTCTGTCCCCGCCTCCATTCTTCCAGCGACGTCTACGCCAAAACCCGTCGCTACATGGCAGTAGCGACGTAAACTAAAACCCGTCGCTACTGGACAATTAAAAACAAAAAAAAAATGTCACGCTTTTTTATTACATATATTTTGTCCCTCTCTACATTGAATCCAATCAGCAGATAAGCATACAAACAAATCCAAGCATCAGTTAACCAGACGAATGATTCAAACAAAAAAGGTTGACCAAACAAATAGCTAAGAACGGAGCAACTAGGTTAATCTGGATCCACCGCGGTGAAGTGCTTCGTCGAGGGTGGCGCCATCGTGAAGGACGTCGTCGAAGAGGGCGCCACCGTCGAGATCTGGCTCGGCATCTTCCTCAGGGGCGGCCGAAAGGCGGAGTACTCACAGTGTCGCTGCGCCCCCGCATCTCGCTGCGGCCTCCACCATTATCATGTCACCGAAGATCCTGCAGAACCCCTTGCAAAGAAAAACGAAGATACTGCAGAACGCAAACAGCAAGAAAACATTTGTTCATTCAAAAAAAAAAAAAAAGGTCCCCAGGGAGAGCTCAAGACATACCTCGTTGTCGTAGAGAGCAGCACCACGAGGGGGAAGATCTGGCGCCACGCAGATGCGCCACCGTGGCGGCCCCGTCGAGATCCTCACCCGCGGCGGCACCGTCGAGATCCCCTCACGCCGGATCTGCTGCCCAGCGCCGTCGAGATCCCCTCACGCCGGATCTGCTGCCCAGCGCCGTCGAGATCCCCCCACGCCGGATCTGCTGCCCGGCGCCGTCGAGATCCCCCACCGCAGTGGCACCGTCGAGATCCAGATCCCCCACCGCAGCGGCGCCGTCGAGATCCTCCCACGCCGATCTGCGGCCGGACCCAGATTTGCCGCCTCAAGCGCGGAAGGGGGCGCATGGTATGGAGGGGAGGAGGGGAAGAGAGATCGAGAGAGACCTGAGGAGAGAGAGAGAGATCGACTGAGAGAGGGGGCGCAGGGGCGTGTGGTGTGCGGCGTTTAGGGTTAAGGGAGGGAGGGACGAAATATATATGCGACGGAGGTGGGCTGGGCCGCGCCGGCTGGAAAGTTTTTCTTTTCTATCTATATTAAAAACCTTTCGTGCATTGTTAAGCAAGCTGAACTTGGCGCAGTGGTAAGGCTCTTGCGCTCTATACCAGGGGTCTTGGGTTCGAACCCGACGCATGCACATTAGTATTTTTTATTTATACAGCAATCACGCCAGCGACGGGTTTTAAGCAAACGTCGCTAAATCCGTGTCAGCGACGGGAGTCAAAATGAACGTCGCTATTATTAGCGACGGGTTTCTGTATATCGTCGCTAATAAATTACTTGTAGCGACGGGTTGAACTTGTTCATTTTTTAGCGACGTGTTTTTAGTAAAACCCGTCGCTAAAAATGTAACTTCTAGCGACGGTATTTTGAAAACACGTCTCTAAGAGTTCCAACTGTTCATTTAGCGACGGGTTTTGCAATGACGTCGCTAATGTCTGCGTCGCTAAATCCTGTTTCTGTGGTAGTGCGTGGTGGTAGGAGTTTCTGTGGCTAATTACTCACGAAGTAAAGAAAGAGTGCATTGGAGACTATGATTTGATGGACTTGATGCTTTGTAGACTATAATCTGATGGCTGAAATTTTTCAAATGACGTGGCCTCCTGAGGAGCCAGCTTTATAGCAATCAATGATTGGTAGTGGGTTACACTTATATAGTATATATAGATAGATGCGTGCGCATAAACTAATGCAGTTGCAAGTAATCTATTTCTTTGTACCGATTCAGTGCTTTACTATAATTAGAATGGGATTTAATCTTGAAGCATAGTAGTACAAAATACATTGACTGATAGAAGAGATTACAAGAGGATTTAAAAAGAGAAACAACTAGAAATACATTGACTGATACACAAGTTTATTTTTTTTTGCGGGGGTGATACAAAAGTTTATAACCGGATTGTAGGCTCCCCCTCCAAAGCGCTGATATATGTTCTCAATCAAATCCTCCTTGAGTTGATGACGCATGTCTCGGTCCTCAATATCTCCTTGTATCTGCAGCAAGCTCGAAAATCCATGAATTGAGGGGTAGGATTTTCTGGATTCACACTTGTGCTTGAGGAATTCAGCAAGCTTGTGAAGGAAGAAGATGAGTTCTCCATGTTACAGAGTGCTCTGGTTGACTGGTTGTAGTAGATTGCAAAATGTTTGTATGAATGTTCATGTATATATATCATGGAAGGTGGGTGAAATTCGATTTTGAGTGGCAACGATCATTTTTTGTCTGTGTACTATGGTTTAGCCGTTGGAGAGACGAGAGGCCAGGAAAAATCACCTTCCAACTGCCAACCGCCAGCACTTGCTACAGTGAAAAATATTATTTTTTACACTTCAGGCACCGGAGCAAGTAGTTGCTCCGCTCCAGCTTTTTACAGGCATCGGTGCTACACAGGAACCGGCACACAATGGCATGAGCGGTTCCCCATACCTGGAAAACCATTTTGGGCACCGCCTCCACAGTACACTATGGAGGGCCTAAGGAAAGATGTTTTTTTTACTGAGAAACTGTCGTCCACTTAAAATAATTATTTCAAAGGATTAAAATTTTGGTCATTGAAGCAAAAACTGTAGGGGATGATTCATTATCTTGTTCTGTAGGGGTTACTCAAACTGAGTGTCATTTGGACCGGAACAACCTAGAGTCATTCAACGTGAGGATGGACCGAACTTCTTATGTACATAAAGTCAGGTTGAGAAATTATTCAAGATTTGATGTGTTGATGCACTCGCAAGTATCTTATCAACTCCTCGGAAAAGAAAAAGTTATCTGCGAGTCAGCAAAGACGGCACAAGATCCGCACCCACCCAAGATTGTTTTCTTGTACGAAATACAAGTGATCCTATAAAAATATGGTATACTGTGGCTTCCTCCTTATCCAGTTTTTCTTGGAAGACACACATACGACCAGAATGTTTTTCTTGTGTTTTGAGTGAGTCCATGGTGGAAGAGGTAAGGATTTGAATGCTTAATTCACTTCAAAATATCTTTTTTGTGGTCATGAAAAAAAAAAATCTGTTTTCTGCCTTGACTGGCGAAACGATGAAGAAATCCGTGGGAACAGGCAAATTTATTCAATAGAGTATGGATCCACGACCCCAGTTTTGCTTCCCCATGTATAATAGTAGTAACAAATAAGATACTGCTATCATTACCTTGAAATAGCAATGGAACGTCACCTTTGACGCTTGACAGGAAGCAGAGAAGCGCTAGAAGTTGCGACAGTATTGGAATGAGAACAGAGTAAAATAGTTCCTAACACACGTCGATTTCTTTAGGTTTGTATCAAGAACTGATGTTGATGTGCATCCACAGATCATTGTTACAGTCTGAAAGCTTGACACTTGATGATGTTTCAACCTCGAAACTTCATTTGGCCTTATGATCTTAGAACCTTTCAATCAGATCATTAATTCTATTAGGCCTGTTTTACGATACCTCGAAATAATTGTCCACCGTTCATTTTAACTTGATCTAGGACCATTTACCTCTTAGAGGTAATAGATCCCCAAAATTATAGGTAGATTTGTTACGATATTGTGATGGAGTGAATATTCATATTAGTTGATCACATTGATTTATTTATGCATAAAATATTGTGGAGTGAATATTCATATTAGTTGATAACCAAATATTTCATCAGACGTGTCAAAGTTGAAATGAAATCGATGTGAGACCTTCGTGCACGTCTCCAGTTCCTCTTTTATCTATTCATGTTTTACATAGTAAACATTCGGATACATGTCAGTCACATCTTCATGTCACTAGACCAAAAAAGGCCATTAGTGACGCATGGCCTTGGACAGTAGTGGCGGACACAAAGCCATCTGTTATGCTTACAAGCCCACAATAGTAATTAGGAGACGCTTTCAAGGGCCTACATCAAGAGGAGGGTGTTGGGGAACGGCGAAGAGGTTCATGGAAAAACTCATTGTCTCTTCGTTTTCGTTTATCCCGTTGCAGGTTACGAGGTATGCGGTGTGGAACGCGAAGAGGGGTCTCCACTCGCGGGCGTTGAGGCGAAGTCCCAAAACCGTGAACGCGAAGATGTTCTTCGGCCAAGAGCTTCCGACGAAGAATCCTTCGCGTTGGTATCTTCGAGCGGGGGCCAGGAGGGTCCCACCTCCGAATCGGTTAGGGTTAGCGTTCCAAAGAATGTTGTAACATGACTGTTATGCCCTTTGGACAATTTTAACATAGGGTTTGTTGTATGGACTAGTGTGATCAAGGGTATTTATGTCAACTGTAACGCATGTTGAGTAGGCTATAAATAGCCCCCTCAGGACTCCTGTTGGGGGGGTCGATTCCTGTTGAGTAGTACCAAGGTACTCTAATGTGAATCTTCCTAGAAATGCATTTCTCTTCGCATTAATTGTCTTTCTTCTTCGCATTTACTTTCTCATATTAGGTTATAGTAGCGATTTGTCTAGCGAAGCAGTTTTGTGATCCTTGTTTGGAATTGTCCTGCGAGGATATCCCAACAACTGGCGCCCACCGTTGTGTTTTGGCCGAAGATCATCTCACTATGCCACCCAAGAAGCTAATGCCTGCTGCCGCTCCAAAAGCACCCAAGGGGGCTCCGTCTTCGGCTTCGCGGCAGCTTACTATCATTCCAGAGTCTTCGGTGTCAGCGGCAGCAAACTTAGCTGGTCCCTCTGCGCCGAATGTCACCAATCAGCAACTCCCTCTTGAGCATGCAAGAGATGCGGAGAGAACAGAAGAAGACACCAACAGTCAAGAAATCTTAGTTGAAGATGCCACTGAAGAATCACAGGATGATGAGGACCCAGAGAACTCTCCGCGTGTTAACCAGCATACTGCCGTTAACCGCACTGAGCACACTGCTCCCATTCCTGGTAACACCCAAGAACACGCTATTGCTCAGGCAGCGAGATCTTCGCAAGAGCTGCGGGGCCGAGTAAATTCCCTTGAAGAAGCGGAGCTTCGGGAATTATTGGCTCTTGAGCATGAATTGAGAAGACTAAAAGAAGCAAGACTAAAAGCAGCTGAACAAGATCAGGGCAGATCCAGAATTTTGCAACAAATTGCACAAGCTAAAGAGTCAGTCGCAGCGTTGCAGCGCGAAATACATGATCTCTGCGCCGATAATCAACATCATTCGGGTCATCACCAGCAATTTACTCCTCGTGGCCCTTCGCTTATTTCTCTCAAGTTCGACAAGAACTCTCCGCTGTCAGAGGGAATTCAGTTGACCCCGTGGCCGCAGTCTTACAAGCCCATTCCTCTGCCGAAGTATAATGGTCGATCCGACCCAAGACAATTTCTCATGAGTTATGAAGCCGCCATATCTTCAGCAGGAGGCGATGATATTGTATTGGCGAAGACATTTGTCACTGCTATTGAAGGGCAAGCTTTAGACTGGTATTTCACTCTCAGGCCATCTTCGGTATATTCATGGGAAAACCTGAGAGATAAATTGCTGCAAAATTTTCAAGGTTTCCTTCGCAAAACTGTAACTGCCCTTGATCTGAGGTCTTGTATCCAAGGAGACAAAGAGCCACTGCAGGATTACTTCCGGAGATTTGTAGAGCTGAAATCTCAAGCATCTGGCGTCGAAGATAATGTGGCCATAGAAGCAGCACTCTTGGGCCTACGTGCCGGACCATGTGCTACTCACTTCGCAATGAACTACCCTTCTACCATCTAAGAGCTCTACTCAGACTTGGAAAAATACTGCAGAGCAGATAATGATTATAGGCGAAGAGTCGCAACACAGAATGGTCAAAAACAGAACAAGCGAAGCCAGTCAGATGGTAACAAGCAAGATTGGAGTAACAATAGAAAGCAAAATAAGCAAGCATCTCAACCTCAGTACATAAATCAAATAGACTCTCAAGAAAAGCCCGAAGAGCCTCAGCATTCCAGCGGAAATAGAGGCGGAAGGAATGGGCGAGGAAGAGGCAGAGGAAGAGGAAAGAATCAGGAGCCTAGAAAGCCATACTGTATATTTCGTGGTCTCGACAAGGGGCACACTTCCAAGGAATGCCCGGAGACTAAAGAAACTTTCGATAGAATCAAAGCAAAAGAGCAGCCGCCCAACCCATTGAAGATGGTTAACCACACTTCGAATCAAGTCCAATGGCCTAGCCAGCCAGTATATTCTCACTTTCAACAACAATACTACCCTTCGCCCTTCCCAGTTCAAAACAACTACGGCATCCCTCCCAAACAGGATGCACACCATCATCACCAAATACCTCACTATCGACCCAGTCATGTAAACCACATACCAAAAATGCTACCACCACCCCCACCTACTCCTAGCCACGCATCTCGCGAAGAGTTACCTTCTCCACCGCCTTTAATACCAAAGAGCGAGAACCAAACACAAAACAATTCAAGTGCCAACCCTTTCCCAGCATACGGAGTTATCCTACCGATTACTGGAGGCCCTTCGCTTGAATTCGAAAGCAAAAAGCAGCGAAGAGATCACTTCCGCGCTGTAAACACCATTTCCAATGTAGCACCTATTCGCAAAACCAAGTGGTCTCATATACCAATAACCTTCACCGAAGAGGACCTCTCCCATTGCGACCTAAGATGTCACCCGCACAATGATGCAATGGTCATAGAAACTAATGTCTATGGTTGGATAATCACCAAAATACTGGTCGACAATGGGGCTTCTTCGGACATCCTGTTTGCAAGTACCTTCGATCAACTTAAGCTCGACAGAAATCTTCTGGAACCCTCCGAGACTCCGTCTATGGTTTCGGAGGCAAAAGAATTATCCCGCTGGGGAAAATTACCCTGCCAGTTTCGTTCGGAGATATGTCTAACCCAAGAACCGAGCATATTACCTTCGATGTGGTAGAGATGAATTATCCATACAACGCCATCTTCGGCAGAGGAGTGATCAACATTTTTTATATCATCCTTCGCAATTCTTTCCTTGTCATGAAGATGCCTGCACCGAAGGGTGTTATCACGGTCTTCGGGAATCAACAAGAAGCCAGAAATATTGAAAAGGACATTGCTCCAGGCCAGAAGAATGTCTATGTCCTCTCCGATAAACCAGACAACCAACAGATTGCATCAACCTCTTACGACAAAGATGAGAAGTCCATCCGCGAAGACTGTGAAACCAAGAGGGTATTGCTAGACCCAGCAGTGCAAGATCAATACGTTACAATCGGCAGCAATTTGCCGAAGAATGAAGAAGAAGAACTTGTTAATCTTCTCAAGAAAAACAAAGATGTCTTCGCTTGGTCATCTCATGATCTCCAAGGAGTCAACAGAGAAAAAATTGAACACAAGCTGAATATTGACAACTCTATAAAGCTGAAGAAACAAAAGTTAAGAAAAATGAGCGAAGATCGAGTGGAAGCGGTCAAGGCCGAAGTCCAGCGTCTTCTAGACGCAAGAGTTATAAGAGAAGTGAAATACCCCACATGGCTGGCCAACACAGTTCCCGTGAAGAAAAAGAATGGCAAGTGGAGAATGTGTGTTGATTTCACCGACCTCAACAAGGCATGTCCTAAGGATGATTTCCCATTCCCATGAATTGACACAATAGTGGATGCTGCAGCGGGAGCGGAGCTCCTTTCTTTGTTGGACTGTTTCTCTGGTTACCATCAAATCTGGATGAGAAAGTCGGACGAAGAAAAAACAAGCTTTATAACACCTTTCGGCACTTTCTGTTTTGTAAGAATGCCCGAAGGCCTCAAGAATGCAGGACCAACTTTCTACAGAATGACAAAGGCAGTTCTCGAAGATCAGTTGGGTAAGAATGTACTAGCTTATGTCGATGACATTGTTGTAAAGAGCAACAAGCGCGAAGATCATGGTGCAGATCTAGCTCAAACCTTCGCCAATCTCAGAAAAGCAAATGTAAAGCTCAATCCAGAAAAGTGTGTCTTCGGAATTGACAAGGGAAAGGTATTGGGATGTTTGGTATCAATCAAAGGGATCCAAGCTAACCCAGATAAAGTCGAAGCATCGCTCAACATGAGAGAACCAACAAGTATTAAAGATGTTCAGAAACTTACTGGCAGAATAGCAGCCCTCAACAGATTCATTTCAAGATCAGCGGAGAAAAGTCTCCCGTTCTTCCAAGTTCTTCGCAGCAACAGCAAATTTGAGTGGGGCGAAGAACAAAGAAGAGCATTCTCACAACTCAAGTCTTATCTGAGAGAAATGACAAGCTTCGCTTGCCCTCAGCCCAAGGAAGCACTGTTATTATATGTGGCGGCTTCGCATTCGGCTGTCAGTGCTGCTCTAGTTCAAGAGCAATCTCAGCAGTCGAAGACTGGAAAACCTGTGAAAGTGCAAAGACCAGTGTATTTCGTGTCCGAAGCTTTAAGTGGTTCTAAAGTATTTTATTCAGAGCTTGAAAAGATAGCATATGCAGTAATCATGGCAGCCAGAAAGCTAAGGCACTACTTCGAGGCTCACACCATCCGGGTCCTAACAAACCAACCACTCTTCGATATGTTCAGAAATCGAGAAGCGTCTGGTAGAATCTCTAAGTGGGCATTGGAATTGTCAGAACATGTTATTGACTTCGAGAAGCGAAGTGCTGTAAACTCTCAAGTCTTGGCTGACTTCATAGCAGATTGGACAGAACCATCTTCATACACCGAAGGACTAGTCTTCGAGCAACCCTGGGAAATCTTTTGCGATGGGGCTTGGTGCCATCTCGGTGCTGGGGCTTCGGCAATTCTGGTGTCTCCTTCGGGTATCAAGCTTAGATATGCAGTAAGATTATAATTCAGCAAAGAAACTGATAGATGCACCAACAACATTGCAGAGTATGAAGCATTCCTATTGTCCCTTCGGAAATTGAAATCACTGGGTGTCCTTACCTTCGTCATAAAAACTGATTCTAAAGTACTGCAAGGTCACGTTGACAAGTCATACGTGGCCAGGGACACGGAACTGATCAAATACCTCGAATTGGTGCGAAGTATGGAGAAGCACTTTCGCGGATTCTCTTGCATCCACTTAGACCGAAGTGAAAATGCAGAAGCAGATGCAATGGCCAAAGCAGCAGCAAGAAAAGAATCATTGCCCCCAGATGTGTTCTTCGAAACTCTATTCAGTCCTTCGATCAAGACAACAGAAAAAGAAGCCTGTCTCATCAATGCAATATACAGCGAAGACTGGAGATCCCCAATCATGGCATATCTCCGCAATTTTTATGAGCCCGAAAATGAGGCCGAAGACAAAAGAATGAAAGCCAGAGCAAGAAACTACACAATCATCGGCGATCAGTTGTATCGAAGAGGAATTGTCAGCTCTCTCCTCAAATGCATCAGTAGAGATCAAGGAAAAATCATTCTGAGGGAAATACATGAAGGGATTTGTGGTTCTCATCGAGAAGTAACATCTATTGCTGCAAAGGCTCTTCGCCAAGGTTTTTTCTGGCCCACAGCAACCATGATGCACAAGAAATAGTGAAGAAATGCGAAGCGTGCCAAAAGTTTTCGCACAAAGAACGAAGTCCAGCACAACTTTCAAAGCTGATTCAGCCATCTTGGCCCTTGAAGCGATGGTGAATCGATTTGGTAGGCCCATTACCCACCGCCCAAGGAAATTATACTCACGCGGTGGTAGCCCTCGATTACTTCACCAAGTGGATAGAAGCTAAGCCAATAGTGAGCATCTCCGCTGCAACCATCAAAAAATTTTTCTGGCAGAACATCATATGCAGGTTCGGAGTGCCCATGGAAATAACTGTCGACAATGGCAAACAGTTTGAGAATTATGATTTCAAGGAATATTGCTATAGCCTAGGGGTCAAAGCGCACTTCGCTTCAGTGTACCACCCTCAAACAAATGGGGCTGTTGAAAATGCAAACAAGCAGATTTTCGAAGGCATCAAGAAGTGCCTGCTCGATCAAAAGAAAGGCAAATGGGCAGATGAACTGCCGAAGATAGTGTGGGCGCATAACACCACAACCTCAAGAGCAACAAAATTTACACCATTCAAGTTGCTATTCGGCGAAGAAGCTATGACTCCAGAAGAGGTCAAGCACCACAGCCCCAGGGTCGAAGCCGGTAACCCAAATCTCGAAGACCAGGTCATTGCTAAGGACATGGTCGAGATTTCCAGGCTCGAAGCAGCATGCAACTTGGAAAAATATCAAGAGGAAACAAGAAAATGGAGGGACCAAAAGGTAGTCCACAGGCACTTCGCAATTGGTGACCTCGTGTTACTTCAAAGTCCAAGAACTGAGAGCCTCGGTACACTTGAGCCCAAGTGGCAAGGGCCATACATCGTGGTCAAAACTAACAATCCAGGTTCATATCGACTGGCAGACAGCGAAGGCAACGACCTCCCTCATTCCTGGAATGTTGACAACCTCAAGAAGTACTTCGCTTAAAAGTGTGTAAGGGTCTTCGCAAAAATATAAGCGATCACCCCTTTTCCAGCTTTCAGTAGTTTCTTTTTATCTTTCTCTTCGTTTTTAGAGATTTCAAGGCTCATACTCTTTTCCTCACAGGGGAACCCCATCTTGGGGGTGAGGTTTTTAACGAGGTGAGACCTTCATGTAACCCTTCGCAATCATAATGCAAGTACTTCCCCAGAAAATCGCGAAGAGTCTTATGTCGATGCAAACTAACATAAAAAGTTTTCAGCATCAACGATTGTATAAACACAGCATGTAAACCTTCGAGCTTCGCAATTCAAGCGCAGCTCTCCGGCTTATCAAACGTAACGAGAGTTACGAAGCCAGATCGGCGAAATTCCTAGCCCAAGTGGTAAATTTCTTACTTTACGAGTAAGAAAAGAAACCTTTGCGGGTAAAAACACCCCATGTGCGCGAAAAGCAGCACCAACCGCCTAAGGGCAAAGATGCAATGACAAGTCAAATATACAGGGAACCTATCTCGTAGAGATACTATCAGATATTCTCTCCGACCGTTCATCGTGCGCAAGCAGTAAAAGCGCAAGAAAAAGAACAAGTCAGCACAATCTCTACTCGAGTACACTGCGAATAACTAAAGCCGAAGAGTACAGCGTCTACAAAGCAATAATAGAGCGCGCGTGACCCAACTCTATTTCCTCTTATATATAGAGCAAACTCACAGCGCCTCCTAAGGCACCACAAAACCGACATGGAACCTTCAAAGAGTCCAGCGCAGAGACGCATGGAGAAGTACCTAGAATCAATGGAAAACCTCAGGCTGAGCCAGCAATCACAAGGTTCCTCCAGCAATAGCCAAGCACCTACACCACCGCCGCAAGCCGATCAACCACCAAACCTCAACCGGGACTTCGCCCTTGTGCAATATCAGCAACCAGAACCACTCCAAGTTATCCCACAAGAAACCCTAGCTCTCCCAGAATTCATCGATCTGGAGGACCCGTTTACCAGGTACTTGCCAAATAATAATGCAGCTCTAAGGGTAAGAAACGGCGGAGTCGCGAGCCGTACAAGGAGCCGCACACGCGGTAGGCAGTAAACGCTCTCCGCCTACTTCGAATTTATCCAGTGCAACCGCCACTCCCGCAGTAAGCTCGTTCTTCGCGTCGCTTTGTATCAAGACCACAATGTACCCGCGATAATAAATAAATTGCCTGTGCTTTTGCTATCGTGTGCATTCTTCATCCCAGTAAGGGGAGTTTTTCCGAAGTGGAAAACATCTTCGCGTCAATCTCGCACCTCACCCCTCGATTGCCAGGGGGGAGGGGAGTTTTTCCAAAGTAGAAAACATCTTCGCGTCAATCTCGCACCTCGCCCCTCGATTGTCAGGGGGAGGGGAGTTTTTCCGAAGTGGAAAACATCTTCGCGTCAATCTCGCACCTCGCCCCTCGATTGCCAGGGGGGAGGGGAGTTTTTCCGAAGTGGAAAACATCTTAGCGTCAATCTCGCACCTCGCCCCTCGATTGCCAGGGGGGAGGGGAGTTTTCCGAAGTGGAAAACATCTTCGCGTCAATCTCGCACCTCGCCCCTCGATTGCCAGGGGGGAGGGGAGTTTTTCCGAACTGGAAAACATCTTCGCTTTTCCGAAGAAGAAACTACTAAGTACCAACGTTTGCGTAAATAAAACTTAAGAAAATGCTCTGGTAACAAAACAAATTTCTCCGTGCCCCATAAGCTAATCAAAGGCATGAATTCAGAGCTCCATGTACACGTTATCGTAACGACGATCCTTACAAGGAACGTCAAAAACCCAAGGAAACGAAGACAACGGCTCATTCTCCACAATTTCTTCCTTCGAAATTAAAAAGAAGGGTCGCTCTTCGCAGACCTTGCGGGTCTTGAAAACACGAGCAATCTCTGCGCGGCATTCAAAGTATTCTTTCAGGGCATACGTCCAAAAACGGCTCAGCGAAGTTTCACCAAACCTTCGGCGAAAAGCCACGAAGCTACCACGAGTAGCACAAAAGTTGCCATTGCGATAACAAAGAGGTTCAAAAGCAGGCTCCTCGCCGGAGACCTGCACATAGTACATTACATCAAGACCCTGAATTCGATACAAGCCATAACATCCCTGGCCAAATATGAAACATATCTAGACCTCGCCACTGCGCCTGGCCTCTTCGCCGTTTTTCCCCTCACGAGGCGTGTTAGCTTTCGCCTTCTTTGGAGCAGCGCCATCTTCGCTAGCAGAAGCCGCGCTCTTGCTCGGAGCATGGCTTGGCGGAGCTTGTTCTTTGACCGCCTGAGGACCTCCAGCAGCCTTCGTTTCAAAACAAAATGGTCACAACAATGAGAGAAGCAAAAATCGAAAAGAACTAGAAAACGCAAAATCGCTACCGCCGCAAGTTCCTCGGCAGCCTTCTGGCGCGCAGCCTCGGCGCCAACTGGACTCCAGTAGTACTTGAGGAAGCGTTTAACAACGACCCGCACTTTGTCGTTGCTGGTCGAAGCGTTGGCGGCCGCAAAGTCAGCAGGTTTGAATCCGGACTTCCCCAGCTCGACGAAGTGAGCACACTTCTTCTTGTCCAGGAGATCCAGCAGCGCGAAGAGGCCGGTTCGAAGGGCTTGATCCCCAGAGTTGCGAAAAGCCCCCGGGAGTAGCTTCATCTCCTGGTCCAGCCATGCGAAGAAGAGCGATGGCGATATGCGATTGTTGGTCGGCAACGGAAAGGCCTTACCACCAACCTGCGACAGCGCGTCAGACAGCTGGCGGAAGGCGTTGACAGCGCCCTCGTCAAACATCTTCGCGAAGTCCTCAAGCTGCTGAGTTACATCCACATTCTTCTCCTCCGCGGCTTTAAGCTTCTCCGCATGCGCGAGCTCGACCTTTTCCAGAGATGCCTTCATCTCACCTAACTCTTTTTCCTTAGCAGCCAAGTTAGTCTTGGCCTGCTCAAACTCCGCACGGGTCTTCTCCCACAGAGCCTTCTCTCGGCGAAGCTCCTCGAGTTCAGCGGAAGAATCTCCGCTGACACCGCTAGAAACAACCTTAGTGCGAAGAGCCTTGGAGGTGGCGTACACCTGCAAAACATACGCATCGAAAAATATCAGTACAAGGAAACTTAGATAGTAAAAACATTACGATATAGTAACGAGGAGTTTACCACCGAAATTTGGCGTTCCAATGTGTTGACAAGCTCAGCCGTAGGAGCTTCGCTGGGGGCACGCCCCAAACCTGCGAAGACAAAAGAAACAAAGTCTAAATATCTCCGCACAAGCTAGAACAAGCATTAATGTGAAAGGAAAACAAAAGACCCGCAAGAGACCTTCGGAGTTAAACTCAACGTCTCCACACATCATCCCAAATATCAAGCTGATCTCGTCAGCAGGAGCGTTAGATGATATAGCATCACTAGAGCTGCAACTGCTAGAGTCATCAGAACTGCTACTCGTATCTTCGCTAGACCCGCTGCTAGAGGATGTAGCATCATCCCTCATTCCTTGCAGAACGCGGTCAAGCCCAGCATCATCGACCGTAAAAGCGTCGACGTCGCGGTTACTCTCCGCAGGGGCGCCCCTTGTATTCCCCACAGAGTCATCGCTTATGAGCTCATCGGAGTCATCCAAGTTAACAACCGGGACCCCCGAGGGAGGACGAAGGTTTTAACCCCAGTGTCCAAGCCTTGATCAGCGCTATCCGACAAAATCTCGTCGGAGCCGGTCAGGTCGTAAACCGGAGGGACCATCGGAGGCGCTGTACCAAACCCTTCGCCAGGCTCAGTGACACCAATTGGAACTACAGCCTCTTCGCACTGGACTGTAGGAAAGCTGGTTGAGCCCTCCAAAGCATCTGAAATCTGAAGGGAACTCCCTTTTCTACCAGCGGCCCTTTTCCTTTTCCGCCTCTCCGCTTGTATAGTCACCATTTTCTCAACAGCGGACGAAGAGACCTTACGAACAGTCTTTCGCGGAGGAGCCTTTTCAGTGTTTTCCTCCTCTCCGTATTCTGGAGGCTCAATGGCGTTCCTCCATCCCTCAAGTTCAACAAAGCAAGTTGTCCTAAAAACCATCTCACCAGGCTTCTTGCGGACCCGTCTGATAGGACCAACCTTACGCCCATAGTACTTGACTTTTAAAAAGTCGAAGATCCGATTGATGCGGTCCTTAACCAAAAGTTTCCTATCACACAAATCAGCCTCCTCTTCGGTGTAAGGACCGCAAAGAATCTCCGCGGTCTCTTCCACAACCTTAACGAATTGTGCATCAGACAAATCATCAGGCTTCTTCACTACGTCTTCAGCGAAGAGCGGGCTCTCAAATTCAATTTTACCCACCTTCTTCGTTTTGTGCCTCCTGGGGTGCCATCCGCTGCGAAGAGGCCATATGCGGGCAGCGATAAATTCTTCAACGACACTTCGCGAACTCAGCACCCGGCACACATTTTTGAAAGCAACACAGGCTTTCTGAAACCCTTCGCTGTCCTCGTAACCGGGAGAAAAGACCGGGTCGGCATCGCGTATGCTGCTCCCAAGTGGGTAAAAAGTTTCTTCTTCATCATCTTTCGCTGAGGGAACTGGCACGTAGAACCAGTATCTCATCCAGTCTTCAGGCCACTTGTTCCGGTTAGCAGTCGCAAGACTAACCGTCTTGATCTTCGATTTCTTTGAGAATTCACGGGGTTTAAACGAACATATCCCATACTGGGAAGTGGAACATATCGTCGTCGAAGTAAACCTTCTTGTTTTGCAAATGCAAGCGGAAAAACCGGCAAAACGCGTCAGGGTGAAGCCGACCTTTGTGAGTACGCACTGCCCATATGAACTTCGCCAGTTGCACGAAGGCGTTAGGCATCAGCTGGTGCATCTCCACGTTGTATCGGAATAGAATAGCTCCGAGAAAGTTCCACGTCGGCTGACGAAACCCCGCCTCATAAAAATCCCGAAACACAAATGCCTCGTTCGGCTCCGAAGTAGGAATCTCTTCGCCCTTAGGCGCGCGCGCGGTTCCTGCCTCAAAGTACCCAAGCTTCGCGTACTGCTCAAGCACGCGTTCTGTAACAAGCGACCGCCCAAGGCGCAGAGTCTTTGGCAACTACAGAGGTTTCCTAAGCGGAGCTCCACCTCTTAACCGAGTCTTTTCCCTATCAGATAACTCCGCTGAGTCGAGGGCAGCGTCTTTGGAACAACCCTCTTTGGCAGTGTGGCTTTTCGCTCCAAGCTCAGCCGCAGAATCTAAATAAGCAGTAAAATCAGCATTTTCTCCAAAATAGTTACCTCCGACGGTAGGCGGAGTGGCACTGGGAGCAATGTCGGCGGTAGTCATACCAGCCGCGGCGCCTTTCTCTGCATCACCCTCCGCGGTCGGGTTAAGCGGAGCCACTTCGCGCTCATCGTGTGGAGGAGAATCTGGTATCCTCTCCGAGCTATCGCTCAGGAGAGATCGTGACTCCACCGCTGGCGAACCTGACGGAGCTTTCGCCGAGGCATCTTCGCTCGCCATATCGTCAATGAGGCGCGCAGTCTGCCTGATCCTAGACATGAAAAACTAATATACCATTAAGCAGCGAAGAGCAACTCCCCTAGCGAGAGGCGGGAAATAACAAAAGTACAGCGAAGAACAAAAATTAACATATAAGAAACATACCAAAGGCCGAATTCCGAAGAGAGTGAGCGTCGTTTGAACAGCCTAAAAGCTAGCAAGAGGCGGAGAGATTTGAAAAATTCAGCCAGAAGGCGTGAAATGAACTCGCCCCCCCCCCCCCCCCCCCCGCGGTCCTTTTATAGGGGGGTGAAAACCGGCGCATTTACTGCGCGTGGATTACCATGCCCAGCGGGTAAAACAAAAATAACGGTCCTAACGGCCGGCGCAAACTCTTCGCTTATCTCACCTGTGCAACCTTTACGGCTCAACTTCGAGAGGGGAGTTTTTCCGACTAGCCTCTCCGCATTCTTCGACGGTTGTCGGTGTCGAGGAATCGGCTCATCGAAGTTGAACCTCGCCCACGAGGGGCTTGTGTTGGGGAACGGCGAAGAGGTCCATGGAAAAACTCATTGTCTCTTCGTTTTCGTTTATCCGTTGCAGGTTACGAGGTATGCGGTGCGGAACGCGAAGAGGGGTCTCCACTCGCGGGTGTTAAGGCGAAGTCCCAAAACCGTGAACGCGAAGATGTTCTTCGGCCAAGAGCTTCCGACGAAGAATCCTTCGCGTTGGTATCTTCGAGCGGGGGCCAGGAGGGTCCCACCTCCGAATCGGTTAGGGTTAGCGTTCCAAAGAATATTGTAACGTGACTGTTATACCCTTTAGACGATTTTGTACATAGGGTTTGTTGTATGGACTAGTGTGATCAAGGGTATTTATGTCAACTGTAACGCATGTTGAGTAGGCTATAAATAGCCCCCTCAGGACTCGCATTTACTTTCTCATATTAGGTCATAGTAGTGATTTGTCTAGCGAAGCAGTTTTGTGATTCTTGTTTGGAATTGTCCTGCGAGGATATCCCAACAGAGGGCCCCTAGGAAGCACCTAGAAGAGAGTAAACAAGAGCCATGAATTAGTATAATGAATACCTCTTACTCACATGTCTCATCAAGGGGACCTTAGGGGTGCATTTATAGCTTCATGCCCCCCTGGAACCCTAATCCTGGTTGACCACTTTGCCCCTCTCTAGGGGCAATATGGTCCTTTCCTATTACATAGTGGGATGGCCTAATCCTAATGGGCTAGAGCCCACAATCTTGTTGGCTTTTTACTTTATAGCTACCTAGAGGGGCGAACACTTGGACCGGGCCTTTAGGCCGGGGGGGGGGGGGGGGGGGGAGGGGACAAGGTCGGCCTCCCCTAACAGCTAGCCCCAACATAGTAGAGATCCTATTTTGGTAGGGCTGAAACTATGTCCTTCAGTGGTCCACCGTCGTCCCTTTCTTTTTGCCTCTTTCGAAGGTCCGGTCCTGTGTGTTGGTCCCGAAGCTTTCCTCCGAAGATCTGGTTTGCGAGACGTGGCACCTCTCCTTGCTCTGCGATGGTTTCATGTTGGTCCCGAAGGTTGCTGCCGAAATTGCTTTGATGTTAGTGCGTTGTCACGTCGTCCTGCGAAGTTCTGGTGCTGTTTCCGAAGGATGCCCCCGGAGGTCCATCGTTGGTGAAGTCATCGACGCTGTCTCAGAGTTCGGAGGTGCACTCTAAAGTTGTCGTTGTGTCTTTCTGTCATTAATGTTGTCGCTTTGGGGCGTGTGTTCATCGCGTCGTTTCCTGATGCGACATGTCGGTTATAGGATGACCGTCTTTATTAACGTTGTGACATGGCGTCTTATGACGTGTTAATCTCGTCCATTGATGTTCCAATGAACGGTTGCATCAGTTCGATCGGCGGCTATATAAGTGCGCCGTGGGGTTGAAAAAAATTTCACTGCTTTCACTTTCGCCGTCATTTCCACTCTTGTGCTATCTTGATCTCATGTCTCTCCTGGAGCTCCGATTCGTCCTCTTCGCACTTGTTTCCTTCGGCGCCTGTTGGTGGTTCTTATGCTCTAAAAAATATTTCTATTCTGCAAGCACACAGAATACCATTATAGCACTTCACCTTAGAGTATTCCAGGGTTATCGTATTTATAATTTCCACAGGGAAGCTACCAAGAAATCCATATATGTATCATAGACAATCACGTCAAACGATAGGTGTTTGATAGGGTGGCACTCATGAAGTAATCCAGATAAATGATTATAGCAACTAAATTTGGAGAGCAACGAGTGAAGTATAGGGTTTTCTAACATATATCCATCCTAAATATTTTATATCCAGTATTTCCATGGTTTACAGTTATATACTAGAGATCAAACAAAATCTACAACTCTATGTATCGGGGCACACGGTTTCCAACACCTGTTACCCAAATCCACGATATAACAGAATGTTGACTAACACGTGCTATGTCGGTCCCTACCTGTCCAACCCGGACGTGGTGGATTACAGAGACCGGTGCAGCTGTCACATGCACTCGCGGCTACCATCCTCTGTGGGGTTGGGTGGAAACTCACGGATAGAGATAATCCCTTGTTCCACACAAGCAACTATCCTATGTAATCTACCCTTAGCTAAGAGCAGACCAACCATGCATGACTTCCATAAATTCCTAACGTAACAATACTCCATCAAACGACTTATCTACTTTCATCATGCATAGACGTGGCTCCAACATAGAATTATATCTAATGCGATCAATCATAGCAATAAAGCAAAGCAAGGAAATTACTGAAGTAAATAAATAAGAAAAGATATTCATAATAATATTCCCAGCAGCTTTACCCAACACTTCTGAAGATGACTCCGAAATGCTGAGCGAAGCTCTCACTTCTACTCTAACTCCCAACTAGCTACTAAATCTAAATAAGAAGAGTAATTGGATTCTCCAGTGAGGTGCGAGTTGTTCTGTGCCCGGACAGGGGTATTTATAGCCTCCTCGGGACAGGGGGTCTTTATAGCGCGAGGTGGAGTGGCGGGCCCGCCAAGCCTGGCTGGCCGGCCAAGTAGGGGGGCCGGTGTTGGCGTTTCTTACGCACAGAGAATTATTTCAACTCCGCAAGCGCACAGAACACCGTTGTAGCATTTCACCCGGGAGTATTCCAAGGTTATCGTATTTATATTTTTCCACAGGGAAGCGGGCTAAGAATATAATGAGTTAACAAGGAAACATCTATTATTTATATCTTGCAAACTAGGCCAAAGTAGGGATACAAATGTTTGATGTGTGTGGTACTCAGGACAAACATCCATTGATATAGATAACAAGGACTTAGCATTTAGCTGGGAGGACAACGAGTAGGAGGTATCAATTAGCCTAGGGGTTAGCATTTAGTTTTATGATAGTCTATAATTATTTAATTAAGCTTTCACTAAAGATACATTCAAGTGCGTCGGGGCAAGGCCGCCGCCAAGACACGCAACCCGGTAACTAGGTTCAACGTATTCCGTCAACGGACCGCGTCTAGGCCCTACCTATTGTTGGCGGTGCTTATCACTCAAATTTTACCGCCAACACCATTCAATAAAAGCCATCAACCAAGGATAAAATGAACATTCTTTTATGTTAATGGCTCTCCACGAGTTTTGTTGGAGTATTTGAATGCAGGGAGCAATATGGACCAAAATGACAGGAAATGGGGGCCAAAGCCCATCGGCCGGCCTGACCATAGGCCGGCCGGCCCACTCAGGCTCCCGCTGAAGTCCATCTTCCTTCCAGAGGCCTTTTGCAGCTTCCCACCGTGGAATTCAAGGCCCAGCCCAACAAGGAACAATCGTCATTCTAGAACATGGGCTTTTGGGCCTAAACTTGAAGGCCACTCCAATTCTGCCGCCCCCATCAAGTAGCCGACCTCCGAACCGTCATCAGGAGCGAATCTGAGACGTCCACGCAAAAGATGGTGGCGAACCGCCATAATCAATGGTCGGCCGGCCACCCTACTAGGCCGGCCGGCCTACCTTTGCGCCACCGCCACTCCATCTTTGGCCAGGGTGCTTCCACCGACATGAGGACCTTATAAATACCCCCGGCTAGCTTCAGAGCAACTCGCACCTGGAGATACACTTGAGTTAGTCATTAGTGAGTAGCGAAGCGCTGCTGGTAGTGAGTGAGTGAGTGAGAGGCTAGGAGAGTAAGTAGTCCCGGAATGCCGGGACTCTACTTCTTCGGCGCCTCGGGTATGCTCCTCGCCTGGGAGTAGTCGTTCGAGTCTTCCAGGCGGGGTAACATGTAAGGAGATTATCGGTCGGGCAATAAAGTATGGTATTCTTTTTATTTTATTTATAGGTTTCAGGTATGCTATAAATATTTATTTATTTATTGCATAGACTAGCTTATTTGGAATTCCTCGCTAGTTGTGACGATAGGTGTAAACGTGGTGTTTAGACCTAGAGTTATCCCTGATTTGCTGTTAACCCCACGGAGGATGGTAGCCGCGAGTACGTGTGACAGGCGTACCGGTCTCTGTAATCCACCACGTCCGAGTTCATGTCTGTAGGGCTTTCAATAGCAGGCGGATTCCCAGAGTAGTTGAACCTAATTCTCGGGTTGCTGCTTTGGCACGTTTGTGCGCGAAATAGATAATAGAGAAAGGACCATACCAAGTTGCCCAGCTGCTTAGCTCCTTGACATTAGATTACCTGGCCAGAAGACCTTTTTATTTATTGTTGCGCTCTTGCTCCCCTGTGCCACCTTGATCGGATAATTTATCTAGGATAGAGTTGTTAGTACACTGTTTGTTCCCTGTGGATTCGATACCCTAGGAATACTCCTTGTGGTGAAAGCTACATCGGTATCCGTACGCTTGCGGATTAATTTCTGTTAGGCCTTAGGACTGCCAACAAGCTTTCTGGCGCCGTTGCCGGGGAACGGTAACCTGTGCTAAAACTCGAACCTAGAGTCGTCCGTTTAAGGTTTTTTATTTTCTTTTCTTTTTGTATTTTGTTTTGTTTTTCTTTTCTTTTGTTTATCATCACACCATGGACGCATCGTCGATCTTCGACGCCTCTGCTCCGAAAGGAGCACTATTGGAGCCTCCACCAGCTTCCAAACCAATCACGGCTTCAAGCTATGAGTTTCGACCAGAGCTGATTGCATTGGTAAAAGGATCTGTGTTCCATGGGGATGATCATGAAAATCCGTACACACACATACGCCACTTCGAAAGACTCTGCTCCACAGTGGTGACATCAGGTGTCCCGCAGGACAGTTTTAAATGGATATTATTTCCATTCTCTATCACTGGTGAAGCAGAACTCTGGTATGACAGGCATGTGAGTGAAGCAAATGGAGACTGGATTACCCTCAGGAAGCTCTTTTGCCTCAAATATTTCCCTCTCTACAAAGTCATTGCTCTTCGCAAGAAGATCATTGCCTTTGAGCAGGGCAGTAATGAGTCATTAGGAGCTGCCTGGGACCGTTTCCTGACTTACACTCACCAAGGGCCAGATCTGGGAATTCCATCTCCGATCCTCCTTCAACACTTTGCAGCAAGACTTACTCCAAATAGCCGTAACTTCTTGGATACAGCCTCAGGAGGATCCTTCCTATACAAGACAGTTAAAGAAGGGTTCGAAGTTCTTGGAAAGATCCTCAGCAACCTGGACTCCTTTGAAGCATGTGCCCCTGAAAAGCCAAAAGAAGAGACACATGCCATAGTTGAGGTACCTTTAGCCAGCCCACCAGAGGAAAAGAAGGAAGAATGTGCAGTGCAACCCCAAACAGAACCTCCTCGACCACAGCCAGCTCCAGCAGCAGCACAAGATTTATTCTATGACTGCCCGTCGAATCCAACATTATTTCAAGACAGCCAAGTTCTCTCTGAAGGTCAGAAACAAGTTGACTCCACACTCCCTCTCCTGCCATATGAAGAGGAGGTGGACCTGTCCAGGTTTGGAGACACAAGATTCTAACCTGCGGAGAAGAATTGTCATATCGACAGGGCTGAACTTGATGAGCCAGATTTGGAGGATAAAGCAGAGCAAGAAGAAAGGCTACAACAATTGTCTGCTATCTTCAGCGAGGATTGGCTCCAAGAGACTGAATGCTCAAGCGAAGTGGTCAAGATAGATCCAGAGCCTGATAGCGTTCTAGTCACATGTAAGCAAGTGCAGCAGATTAAGGCCAGCTACGACTTGAAAGCCAAGATAAATATTCTGTCTAGGCAGCAGGCCCAAATGCTGACAGTTGCACCGTTCAGCCTGATTCCATCAAAGAAAAGGCTGATTTACCAGAACAAATGCTATCAAGCTGAAGGCATTTGGTAAGGATTGGAGGTAGAAGTGAATGGGCAAACCTTGCTCATGAACTTCCACGTTTTCGAGATACCTGACCAAAGCCTCTTCCTAATTGGGACCCCAATTGCACCCCTCACAAGGATGAAAAGTGCACAAGAAGAATTGGATGTGCCAATGGGAAAGAAAAGCTTCTCCATCGGCTTCAGGCGTGCTCTTAACACAAAGGCAGAAGCACAATCTGAAGAGGTGAGTGAATACACGGCCATAGAGGAAGCTGCAGCCGTCGAATTCTTAGAAGCTTCACAGCATGATATCGAGGAAGACGTACAGTACTTCAATGAAGACGAAGATCCTTCCCTATTTATTCCACTAAATAGGCAAGAAGAGACAGCTCCAACACCCGTAGAGCTCAAGCCGCTGCCTCCAGGTCTCAAGTACAGTTTCCTCTTTCAAGATCAAGGGACACCTGTCATCATCAGTGACAAGCTATCCGAGACGGAAGAGAAGGAACTAGTAGCCGTGCTAGAGAAATATCGATCAGTGATAGGCTACTCACTGGCAGACCTCAAGGGAATCAGCCCAGAATTCTGCACACATCGGATCCCAATGGAGCCTGACCATAAGCCCGTTCGTGAGCACCAACGACGTTGTTGGCGGTCGTTAAACCATGATTTGACCGCCACCCTACCGGTAAATAAAAGCATAACACCAAGATTTTGTGCATAGTAGATAGGAATAATGCTACTCCACAAGTTTTGGTGGATATTTGGATGCAGGAGTGAATAATGGAGAAAAGTGGGCCCAGTCAGGGAAAATCCCTGGCCGGCCGGCCCCACCCTAGGCCGGCCGGCCCCACCTGGTGGCCGCAGGCCCCAGGCTTCCTCCAGTGGGCTGGAAAATAATCTTCAACGCACAATTCAAGCCCAGCTCGGCAGAATTCCACCGCCATTCTAGAAGGTGGGCCATTTGGGCCTTTACTTGGCCCTCACTTCAATTCTGCCGACCCCACGAAGTAGCCGACCTTCGGACCGCCATCAGGAGAGGATCTGGAGCGTTCAGGCAGAAGACGGTGGCCAACCGACAGAAGGGACGGCCGGCCGGCCACCCCCCTAGGCCGGCCGGCCGACTTTGTCGCCACCGCCTCTCCAGCTTCGGCCAGGGTGCTCCCACCGCCTTCACAAGCTATAAATTGGACCCCTCGGCCTCCGAAGCAACTCGCACCATCACACTTCATCCAAGTGTTTACATTTTCTTGTTTAGTAGTAGCTTTGGGAGTTAGAGTAGAGTAGAGTAGAGTGAGAGCTCTCTCGGGCTTCCGGAGTCTTCTCGGAGTTCGGTATAGTTCTTTGTATCCTTACTCTTGAGATATTATTTTATTCAATATAATTATATTTAGTTTTTCTTTATTTATTTATCTTAGTAGTTCTTTTCTATTTAGTTTATTTATTCGTTAAGTAAGTGCTCGTAGAAGTCTTGTTGTGGGATTCGTGATTGTTGGAATAGCGAGTACGAGAGAGTGCCGTCGTCGGAGATGACGTCGTGTGAAATCTGTGCTTGTTCATTCTTAGATAGGACTGCTCCGTTGATCAAGAGTAGCTCCTCTAGGCGGGTTGTAAGCATGGCGCTTAGAACTTGGCCTATGCACGTTTGGCACCCAACCCCACGGAGGATGGTAGCCGCGAGTGTATGTGACAGCTGCACCGGTCTCTGTAATCCACCACGTCCGTGTTGGACTCAGCAGGGTCTTAATTATAGCATACGGTTCCCTAGGTTTGAACTAGCATCATCGGTTAACCTAGCACGTGTGTGCCCCGAAACGACATGACTTGTATGTGTATGAGCTTAGCTAGAGTAAATAATCTTTGTAGACTTGACTGCTAGAAAAGTAAATAATAGATGAACATACAGGTAGCCTTAACTCTATCGCGTTGCTCTCCCAAATGTATACTATGATTTATTTATTTTATTACCTTGGATTTGAGGATGTGTGTGCCACCCATATCTATCATGCCTATCTTACCCCGTCTCAAGTATAGTTGATACATTATTTCTTTCTCCAAATTATCCAATGCATAGCTATTATTTAGCTCCCTTTTGCTCTACTTCCCTGCGGAAATATAAATACGATAACCCTGGAATACTCCAAGGTGAAATGCTACAATGGTGATCCGTGCGCTTGCGGAATTAATGAATTTAATTTTATCGCATAAGAACCGCCAACAAGCATTTCTGGCGCCGTTGCCGGGGAAGTAGCAGCTAGGAACTGAATAAATGCATTGAAGTTTGTGAGAAGAATAATTATCACTTACTTTTGCGGGCTTACCCTTGTCCTGTCTTTCTTTGTTGTGGAAATTTGAAACAGGACTGTGCATGACTGGTTTCGACCTACCAGAAAACTTCCACTCAGATCCGGAGCAGTTCTTGAGGAAAGTTCGAGCAAAACTCACCAAACAGATCCGCAAGAACGCTCTGGCTCTCGAATCGTCTCCTCCACCGGTTGTCAGGGCCTCCTCAACGAACAACACCATGGCCGACCCCATTGTTGAGAAGACGATCAATGACTTCTCCGCACCAACTACGGAGAACATCCGCGTGGGTCCCAACCCGCGCATTACCAACAAGGACTACGAGCTCAAGCCAGCCTTGATCAACATGATCTTGGCCAGTCCTTTCTGTGGGAAGCCGTCGGAGGATGCAAATGCTCACCTCCAAAGGTTCCTGATGACGTGCAACACTTTCGTCATAAAGGATGCACCTCAGGACGCCATCCGACTACAGCTTTTCCCATTCTCTCTGTTGGGGAAGGCTCTCCAGTGGTTCTACGCGAACCAAGAGTCCCTCGACACGTGGACGGCATGCTCCAATGCCTTCCTCGCCAAGTTCTTCCCGCCGGGCAAGACGACTGCCCTGCGGAACAAGATATCGGGCTTCCAACAGCTCGCAGATGAGTCGACCGCGGAAGCCTGGGACAGGATGCAGGAATACGTTCTCTCATGCCCACACCATGGCATGGAAGAATGGCTCCTCATACAGAGTTTCTACCACGGTTTGAGGCCGTCCGCTCGAGAGCACCTCGAAGCCGCAGCAGGCGGCTCCTTCTTCTCTCTTAGCGTGAAGAACGCTAAGAAGTTGATTGAGAAGGTGGCGGCCAACCAGACTCATGGTGAACGCCAAGCGGCGAGCACCAAGACCCGTGGAGTGCACCAAGTGGAGACGATGGACATGCTTGCCATCAAGCTCGATCAGCTACTCCGCAAGGTGGAGTCTCCACAGGACCTGCAAGTTGCAGATTCCCGCATGACATGTGAGGAATGCGGCAACGTTGGGTATATGGGCATCAATTGCCCGAATGCGAGAGAGGAATGCAATTTCCTCAGCAATGGCAATGGGTACCGCTCCCAGAACAACTACGGCTGGAACTCCAGGCCCGACCTCTCCTTCAACAAGAATCAGGGAGGTAACAATGGTAATCTTTCCCGTTATGAGCCCTCTATCAAGGATCTAGTTCTCGGCCAGGTCAAGATCAATGACAGCATTAGTAAGAAATTTCTTACTACGGACAAGGCTTTAGAGAGCATAGATGCCAAGCTAGAGTCGTTCAGCACTGCTCTGCAGAATCAGCTAAGCCATAACAAGATGCTAGAAATGCAAATAGCGCAAATAGCTTCAGCTGTGCAGGCTCCTCATACGAAGGAGAATGTTAGTGCTATCACCACTAGGGGCGGACGAGGTACTGTGGACCCACCGTACCCCAAGGGTGCAGAGAGAAAGACACCAAACGCAGCCCCCAAGGAGAAGGCCGGTAAAAAGGTTCCAGAAAAGAAGGTCCCTGAAAAGGAAGACGCCGAGAAGGAGAGCTCCGAGGAGGAACCAACGACAGATCCTCCCGTTGAGCAAGCTCCACCTAAGGCAGCACCTCATGGGTATTTTGACACTACGGGCTTGCCTTACCCCGACCGCAGGAAGAAGCTCACCGTGGATGAGCGCTTTGATAAATTTGTTGAGGCCATCCGGCATATATATGTGCATATTCCGCTGCTTGATGCCATGCAGGTACCTACTTATACTAGGTATTTCCGGGACATCCTCAACAACAAGCGCCCCATTCCAGCAATGGAGGTAGTGAAGCTTACAGAAGAGTGCAGCGCAGCCATTCTGAACATTCTTCCGGAGAAGAAGAAGGATCCAGGATGCCCTACTATCCCGTGTTCGATTGGCAGCCAGCACTTCTCTCAAGCGCTTTGTGACTTGGGTGCAAGCGTGAGCGTTATGCCCAAGACGGTATATGACAGGTTAAACTGTCCATTATCGCCTACGGCTATGTGCTTGCAGCTCGCAGATCAGTCCGTTCGTCACCTGCGGGTATTGCCGAAGACGTCCCCGTACAGATCAGAAACTTCTTCGTCCCCGCTGACTTTGTTGTGCTTGACATGGAGGTGGATGTCAAGACCCCTCTCATCCTTGGGAGGCCATTCTTGAGCACCACCAACGCCAACATCGACGTAGGGGCAGGAGAGATCCACTTGGACTTCAACGGCAGGGAAGAGACGTTCAACTTCAAGCCTAAGGTTGAGCAATGCAAGCTGTTGACGGCTCTTAGACCAAAAATAAACCGTCAACTACCTGCACAAATAAAGTCAAAATAATCACCAAAGGTAGACTTAGGACTTGAAACTAACGGATTCCACGAGTCTTGGTGAATTGTGAGTGCAGGTGCATTTCGTATGGTTACGGGGAAAAGGAAGCATAAAACATCTACTTTGCAAACACCGATTTTCCCCGGAATAAAGATATCTCCCCAAACCCCAAAAACCAGAGCAAAAGGCTTCAAGTCCATGCATAGCAGGTGGACTGGACCAGTACAGAACCCAATGCAGGAACCAGAGGAGGCTGAGGCCCAGTGGGGCCCACCCCAGGTCGGCCGACCTGGAAACAGGGGTCGGCCGACCCCCCCTGGTGGCCCCACTGGCCCATCTTCTTATGGCGGTTTGCAACCGACTTACTGAGGTCGGTTCCCCCTGCAATCAATGCCACCGACCTAAGGAACCGCCTCAATTCCACCGCCTTTGGAGGGCTATAAATAAAGGGGTACCCCCCTCCTTTCAAGACACACACCAAGAGGAATTCATTCTCTAGCATTAGGCTTAGCCTCCAGGCCAGAGTAGAGTAGAGGGGAGTAGAGGACTGACTAGAGGTCCTTGACCTAGTCTTGGAGAGTTTGGGGGTGGACCTTCTCCATTCCCCTCTTGTAAGACTTGTATCATTTATCTATAGCATTTACTCCTTTATTCCTTATGCCTTATGATTGCACTAGTATGATAGCCATGTACCTTTTATGTGGTTATTGCCTAGTCATGTTTGGTTGCTTTATGCTTCACATACTAGTCCTTCTATGTTCATACGCTCGTTCCATGCATAATGAGGTTAGGCATGCCTTGGCCCATGACTTGTTAATCCGTAGGGTTAGGGTTCTATGCGCCATGGTTTGTGACTTGTTAATCAGTAGGGTTAGAGTCACGCTTGTCTTGCCTCTTGACTGGATGATCCGTAGGGTCAGAGTTATGCATGTTATGGCACTTGATCTGTTGATCCGTAGGGTCAAGGTTAGGTGTACTCCTGTTCCCGACTTGATGATCCGAAGGGTCAGAGTCCCATGGGAATTGGGAGTACTGTTTAGCAATGTAAGCGTGGTGCTTAGATTGGTAAATAGCTGTGAGTGTTTGTTTGCCTCCATGAATAAGAATAGGTCTGGCATAGGGACTTAATTGCCCTAATGTCACGTGTCCTCTAGTAGAGGGTTGCCGGTAGGTGGTGACAGCCCTGCTGTGTTTACTCCTCTATGTTCGAGGTTAACATAGAACCTAGATTTGTATGTGATGCATGTATGACCCATAGACAGGAATACAAGGAGTACATAGGGGCCCAGCTCGACTCCTCTTAACCCTGCTTGACCTAGGCTTTGTACTGATGTTAGATTGGATTGCTCTGTGTGTCACCCTATCCATACACTATATCCTTACCCCTGTTTAGACCTTGGTATATTATTAGTTATATGATTATGAACATGCTATCTCATAAACCGCCGCCTTCCCTTGGGAGAACTATAAATGACAGCCATTGGAGTAATCCATTGGTGAAATGCTACAACGGTATTCTCCGTGCGCTTGCGGATTTACCTAATCGACACTAAGACACATCTTTAGATTATTTCTGACATCACTGTCAGAGATGATTTATTTGGTGTGACTTAACAAATGTCAACAAGCATTTCTGGCGCCGTTGCCGGGGAAGGCATTGGTTGATGAGAATCACTAGCATTGTTTATAATTATATTTCTGTTAATTGCCATTGTCTAGATAGGTCTACCTTTGCTCTGTTTTTTTCTTTATGTGAAAACAGGGTAATCTACCTCTGGTCTTGACCTGTCGAAGATATACACAGAGAATTCAGCAGTACTCTTGAGAAGAGCAGAACCTCGAGTCACCCATCTTCAAGATACTCTCGACGATCAAGCCAGCTACATCCGCACCATCAAACTCAACACCAATGGCCAAAAATGTGCTTCGTGAGTACTCCGCTGCCAGTGTTGACCACGTGGCGATTGGGCCGATTGTCAACACTGGAGACGGAAACATCAAACCTAGAGCCGGCCAAATCTACATGGTGCAGGCCAATCCATTCCGTGGAAAGGCCAACGAGGACGCAAATGCTCACCTTCAAACATTCCTAGAAGTTTGCAACACTTTGTCCATCAAAGGAGTCAACCAAGATGTCATTCGACTCCGTTTGTTTCCCTTTTCCCTCTTGGGGAAGGCGAAACAGTGGTTCTATGCCAACTCAAATGTTGCAACTTCCTGGAAAGATTGCTCTGCAGCGTTCCTCGAGCAATACTTCCCAACAAGGAACATCTATGCCCTTCATGGAGAAACCTCAAACTATTGGGAAGCACAAGAAGAATCCATTCCTAAAGCTTGGGAGAAACTTCAAGAATATATGACAGCATGTCCTGACCATGGAATGGATGATTGGACAATATTGATCAACTTCTACCACGGGTTGACACCAACAGCTCGTGATTATCTTGATTCTCGTGCCAAAGGAACCATCTTCTCACTTACCGCCACACAAGCAACAAAATTAGTGGAGAAGGTAGCTATCGGTGAAGGGTGGAGACCACACCCTCAGCAGGAAGAGAAGCCATCCAACATCACCACAGAAGGGAAGCATAAGGGAAGGAGGCTTCGCACAAGTGCCATGAAAAGACTGGCACAATCCCAACACGAGAAATCGTCTCCATCCTCATCTCCGGGATCAGGCATCACGTCACCAAACTGAACATTGGAAGTCCCGCTCATTGGACTCAAAATTGGTGAGCCCTTGCCAAAGGTAAATTGGTAGTTATCTCATATTTGCTTCCTCCCATGCATATTTGCTTTTTCCAAAAAAAAAAAAAAAAAACATCCCTGCATATTTGATTTTTCACTTGCATTCTTGCATGTTTGAATCTTTCCAAAATTTTGTTTGGGAGTTTTCAAACCTTTATAAATTGAAAAGAAAACACTTTATTTCTTTTAAAAATAAATCTGGAAAATGAATTTAAGACAACCTTTTGTTGGAAAATGTTTTGAGCAAAATTTTGTTGGAATTTTGGCACAACTCCCATTGACTTTTTTCCATAGCCAATAGGGAGTTGTGGATCAAATTGAACTTTATTTCTTTACGTTTGGAGCAAGGGTGCTTGGACTTTTCAATTTCATTTCTTTTTTCACTCAAGCACCCTCACAACAAAATCTTGCTCACACATTTCTCCAAAATTTTCATTGGAATGTGTCTCAAGTTCAAGAAAAAAATATTTTCAACTTCTTTTTGTTTCTTCCATTTGGTTTTTGGAGGTTTCCAAAATAACTCTCTTTCACATTGGACTTCCTCCAACTCTTCTTTTTCTTCTTTAAAAAACCATTCACAAAAAAAAAAAATAAATAAATTTGAGACAACCCCTTTGGTATTTTATCTCAAATCTAAGAAAAAGATTTTTCCCTTTCTTCTTTTGATTTTATTTGCTTTGCGGAGTTGTGATAAAAAGAAATCTTTGCAAGAGCAACCAACGGGTGATCCATTTTGGTTTATACTAACGTAACCCGTTCTCGAGTTTGCTCTCTTGTGTTCTTGCTCTTGTGTGCAGCTATGAGAAGGCCGACAAGGGGCTCATAGATGCATTGAAAAAAAGCGACAAGCTCAAAACCAAGTCACTCTCAACGTGACACAAATCCGTACCCCTCCATCGAGCTCATGCCAAGCTTGAGAAGGTTGGCATGAAGAGCTTCAAGAAGATCCCACGGAGGTGGACCACAATTAAAACAACATGTCGAGACTCCTCTTCGACACCAATCTCATCTTGTTGTGCGATAAGGAGATGAAAGCCTACAACACTTAGGGAACCATGTCTATGCTCACACATGAGCACGTGACTCGGAATTGCTGCACAAGACAGGTACGAATATCAACTTTGCCAATAATGAGAAGCCATAGGGTGAGCTTGTTTTGCTTGTATGGGTAAGGAAGGTTCCCTCCTACTTGCCATACAGCTTTTATGCACCCTGCTAGCAGTAGACAATGGTTTTACTCTTCCGTTCTTCCAGAATGAATATCACCTGCTTTCATGAAACAATCTTAGTCTGCTACTCGGTTTCCATAAGCATTGCTTGCTTGAGCTTTTCTACAACTCCTGATCTTCGCAAGCATGCTCTTTGGCAAAGTGTTATATCCTATCTTGCTCTTGATGCATGAATGGCTTGCTATGACTTGTTTTCCTCGAGGTGATCATTTGACCTATCTATGAGGATGAGCTTTGAATCCCTTATGCCATGGTTTACAATACCAAAACCTCTCCTGTGCTATGCATGTGCAATGGTTAGAACCTCCCAAGTGAGTAGGACCGTTTGAGTGAACCATGTTGAGTGCACCTCGTTGATTGATTTTATCGCTTCAAGAGTCGGGGCTTTAGACCATGCTTACGTTTCATACATCACTAAGCCCCGAGCTTTTATCAACAACGATTATCTTGTCATGGTTACACTCAAACTTGGTCCAGATCCACTTGTGTTTCTCTTCCTCGGCTATACAAATGAAATCCCGTCACCTAACCGGGACTTTATTTGTATATGGTCCGAGAGCTAACCATCCCTCTCCAAGTCGGATTGGGATTGCTTGCAGGAGTAGTGCTTTTGGCAGGGATGATAAAATAGAAAGCCAAGGGTGCAGCCATGGTCGCGCCACAACCGCAGCCCCTAGCCTATGAATATGTAGGGGGAAGGAAACAACTGGGTATGCACTTGGTTGGGACCAACCCCTATAACCATATGAGGCTGGAGGTTCGTTGTGACACTCGATGGCAGCAATCCACCAAAGACCAATTCGCCAGCACGCTGCAACAAAGCCCGGTCAATCTCATGACCAACTTCCATTGCATGGGATTCCACCCAAATCCAGGGCTGTGAGCAAAGAACAAGTGTGCGGGAGGTTCCCTCCCCCACTAAGGTAACTTGTATCACAACTTGTATCTTTTTGCTTTCATCATACATGATAAAATAAAAAGTTGAAAAAGAATCTAAAGTCAAATAAAGAAATTAAAAAAAATGAATAAACTAGGCGCTTTTATTTCCCGTTCCAAACATACAATGCGCCTTGAGTTTGCTTTTTCCAAATGCAATAAACTTAGGCTCACCGGTCTTTAACCCCGGTAGAGTCCTTTTTATTTCCATATCCTTTTGTTTGTTTTGAATAAAAAGGTCTAGGTACAAGGACAAGTGTGGGGGAGATCTCTCGTTCTTCATCAAGCACACACTCGAGATCTCCCACCAACATGATGCACAACATCGCACTGTTCAAACAGGTTAAGGAGTGGAGCCATTAGGCATAAGAAAAGAAAGGTCAATCAAACCTTCGGTTTGGTCTTCTATGGTCACTATTGGTCTCCACTTCATCTATGGCGATGGTTTGCACATCCTACCCCCTACTCCCTACTTCATGAGTTAAAACAATCTTTGATGGTTATTTACTAAAATTTAACTCAAAGATAAAATGAACCCGCAACAAACATACTTCTATTGGTTGGCCTGCATACTCTTTATTCCTCGCATCATACACCTGTTGCTTGTGAACACCAATCTCTTAGGACCCCGTGTTTATCTAAGTTGTTGGCGAATGTGATATGGTTAGATGAGAGGAATCTTGCTTCTTCTGTACTGAGTGCTTGGGAATTTATCTTGCAAAATTTAAAATCCATAGCTTTGCACTCCTCAATGATCTTATATTCCCACCAGAGCCAAATATGATGATCACATTGAAAACCCTTACAAATGCTGCTTGTTATTGCTTTGAGCTTTGTCAAATTGTTGTGACCCTTGTGAGATGCTTGTCATACTTTCACGATCAAGATCACGTACACATACACCACCACCACAAAACATGCTAAACTTCTACACTGGAAGTTAGCAACAGCTTTTCCATCCACCCATCCACCAAAATAAATACTACATCACTTGTTGCTGATGTCTCTCTCCAAATATTCTTGCAAAAGAGACATGGCTATCGAAAAAAAAGGGAGAGAAAGAAAAAAAAATTGAGAAGAAAGAAAGAGTGCTCCTATGCATGGCATGAATAAAAGAAAGAAATGCTCAAACATGATGAGCATGATCGAAAAAAAAAGAGAGAGAAAGAGAAAAGAAGTGATAGCCATGTTCTCTATTGAAAATCAATCAAGAGAGAGACATCGCCACATCAAGGAGTATCCATCTCATTTCTTTTATCATACACATATCCACACACATGCACATTCTTGATCAGATTGTATGACTTGTTTTCTCCTTGGATCCGGTTTTTGACTTAGCAACATAAGTAATGCAAGTATGCTCCTTTTCATTCCCTACCAAGCTCCACATAAAGCCATTTGTAGATGTAGGATGAAAAGAGGCATGCCAAAAGCCTTGGTGAGGAATCATACACATTGAGCGATCTGAGAGTTATCATTTGAGGAGTACAAGCTATGTTTTTACTTTTGAAAATCTTTCAAAAACCCAAGTTACTCAACAAATTCAGCTATGA
Organism: Eragrostis nindensis; assembly: GCA_012490785.1. Classification (NCBI taxonomy): domain Eukaryota; kingdom Viridiplantae; phylum Streptophyta; class Magnoliopsida; order Poales; family Poaceae; genus Eragrostis; species Eragrostis nindensis. The sequence goes on along the minus strand of JAAXCT010000780.1, from coordinate 211,051 downwards.
TGACTCAAATCATGACCGTTCCATTCCTCAACCGCCCAAGATGACATGGTAGACACATCAAAGTTCACGGGTGCAGGTATGGCTTGGAATAACTTGTATGCTAGCATCATACCAAAGAAAGTTATGTTCCACCTTAGTCCTTCAGCTTTACTCGAGGACGAGCAAAGGCTAAGTGTGGGGGAGTTGTTGACGGCTCTTAGACCGAAAATAAACCGTCAACTACCTGCACAAATAAGTCAAAATAATCACCAAAGGTAGACTTAGGACTTGAAACTAACGGATTCCACGAGTCTTGGTGAATTTGTGAGTGCAGGTGCATTTCGTATGATTACGGGGAAAAGGAAGCATAAAACATCTACTTTGCAAACACCGATTTTCCCCGGAATAAAGATATCTCCCCAAAGCCCAAAAACCAGAGCAAAAGGCTTCAAGTCCAGCATAGCAGGTGGACTGGACCAGTACAGAACCCAATGCAGGAACAGAGGAGGCTGAGGCCCAGTGGGGCCCACCCCAGGTCGGCCGACCTGGGAACAGGGGTCGGCCGACCCCCCCTGGTGGCCCCACTGGCCCATCTTCTTATGGCGGTTTGCAACCGACTTACTGAGGTCGGTTTCCCCTGCAATCAATGCCACCGACCTAAGGAACCTCCTCAATTCCACCGCCTTTGGAGAGCTATAAATAAAGGGGTACCCCCCTCCTTTCAAGACACACACCAAGAGGAATTCATTCTCTAGCATTAGGCTTAGCCTCCAGGCCAGAGTAGAGTAGAGGGGAGTAGAGGGCTGACTAGAGGTCCTTGACCTAGTCTTGGAGAGTTTGGGGGTGGACCTTCTCCATTCCCCTCTTGTAAGACTTGTATCATTTATCTATAGCATTTACTCCTTTATTCCTTATGCCTTATGATTGCACTAGTATGATAGCCATGTACCTTCTATGTGGTTATTGCCTAGTCATGTTTGGTTGCTTTATGCTTCACATACTAGTCCTTCTATGTTCATACGCTCGTTCCATGCATAATGAGGTTAGGCATGCCTTGGCCCATGACTTGTTAATCCGTAGGGTTAGGGTTCTATGCGCCATGGTTTGTGACTTGTTAATCCGTAGGGTTAGAGTCACGCTTGTCTTGCCTCTTGACTGGATGATCCGTAGGGTCAGAGTTATGCATGTTATGGCACTTGATCTGTTGATCCGTAGGGTCAAGGTTAGGTGTACTCCTGTTCCCGACTTGATGATCCGAAGGGTCAGAGTCCCATGGGAATTGGGAGTACTGTTTAGCAATGTAAGCGTGGTGCTTAGATTGGTAAATAGCTGTGAGTGTTTGGTTGCCTCCATGAACAAGAATAGGTCTGGCATAGGGACTTGATTGCCCTAATGTCACGTGTCCTCTAGTAGAGGGTTGCCGGTAGGTGGTGACAGCCCTGCTGTGTTTACTCCTCTCTGTTCGAGGTTAACATAGAACCTAGATTTGTATGTGATGCATGTATGACCCATAGACAGGAATACAAGGAGTACATAGGGGCCCAGCTCGACTCCTCTTAACCCTGCTTGACCTAGGCTTTGTACTGATGTTAGATTGGATTGCTCTGTGTGTCACCCTATCCATACACTATATCCTTACCCCTGTTTAGACCTTGGTATATTATTAGTTATATGATTATGAACATGCTATCTCATAAACCGCCGCCTTCCCTTGGGAGAACTATAAATGACAGCCATTGGAGTAATCCATTGGTGAAATGCTACAACGGTATTCTCCGTGCGCTTGCGGATTTACCTAATCGACACTAAGACACATCTTTAGATTATTTCTGACATCACTGTCAGAGATGATTTATTTGGTGTGACTTAACAAATGTCAACACAAGCAAGTACGGGTCATATATGGAAAGGACCCAAGGAGAGTGGAGAAGATTGAGATTACTCCACCCATGCCACAGCCAGACAAGCTCATTGCATATATGAGAGACTATCTGGAAAGAGAGAATGCAAGAAGGCTAGCAAAATATTGGAGGACTCCAAGGAGGATGCCTCAGCCGCCAAACACACCTCAAGCCCCTCTTACTCCTCCCCCGCAAGAAGGAGTAGGCGAGTCACAATCGCCTAAGAAGAGGAGACCGAGGCGCTCAAGAAAGAAGAAGGCAGCTACGGTATCGACCGATGAGAGTACAACGAAGGCGCAGGTCGCCGCCACCAACACAAAGAAGACAACCAAGGTGTGGCGGAAGAAAGAAGGAACCTCTACCTCGCCAGATTCTCCAGCGAGCGAGGTCCAAACAAGTTGAAGACATGGAGAACGTCAAGCTCAAAGACGTAAAAATGAGAGCCCTCCGATTGGGGAGGCCATCCCAATCGTTATCCTAGCTAGGCCTAGCACTTGTTTTTCTTTTCATAAATCATAAAAACAAAATAAAAATTTGAAAAATTTTAAAAACAAAAATAATAGGATTCCCGGTGATGCCCATTAGGGGCTAGCCACTTGTGTCATCCTCACTCTTCTTTGCAGGTCAAGAAGGAGGAGGAAGAGCCTGAATCAAGCTTAAGTCTTACAAAGACTCAAGCTTGGGGAGAGCCCCCCAGGTAAGAAGGAGTTCAATACAAGCTCGAGTCTTGCAAAGACTCAAGCTTGGGGAGGACCCCCAGGTAAGTATTCCTAACTTTCTTAATAATAAATAAACTCCCTGTTTCGAATAAATGCTAGAATCTTGGTGTTATGCTACGCTTAAGGGAAATGATGATCGAGTTACAAATTAGCTTCCCATGTGTCGCATAGATGCAACCTCTACTCCTGACATATGTGTTATTTTTATTTGAGCATGATCACATCATGAGTCCTGCTTAAGTCCGTGGGTTGCATTTGTTACACCAAGTCTGAGCATTGTGGATTGTGATATGGCATGATTAGGACTTGTTGCAATTTCTTAGTATGGTTTCATCCAGAGACGTTTTTCTTGAATTGCTGCAAGTACCTAAAACCCTTCTGTTTTGGCACACTTCTCTTAGTGTGAGGATTTATTTACCTACCAGAGCCATATCATAATATTCGAAACAGCCCCACTCATAGCCATTTGTTTATGCATTGAGTTTTGTTAAGGTTTGATGTACTCTTGAAACTAAGCACTCCTAATTTTGGTCATAATTCCTTCGCGTGTGTTTTCGAAAATTTCTCTCCACCAAATAAAAAGGGGAATGTTTGGATAAATCAACCAAACATTTTTCAGAGTTTGCAAAACTTTTGGTCCATCCAAAATGCTCAAGAAAATTTCAAAAAGGTTTCCTTGAACCATTCAAAATTTATGGCCCCTTGCACCATGGAGTAGTAAAAAAAAAAAAAAAAACTCCATGGTTGCATGACAAAAGTCAATGGCTATATGGTTCTTATCATAAACATCTTGAGCAAAGGACCAATGTTTTTCAAAACCCCCTTCCATAAGTGTGAGTTCATTTTCTCCCCCTCCATCACATCATTTCCTATGACCAAAATAAATGGAGTTGCTATGTTGATTGAGACTCATTCTTTAGCTTTACAATATATGCATGACATTTGTGCATTCCTTACCAAGCTCCACATACAAAGCCTCATTTGGTAGAAGGTAGGATGAGTGAAGCTTGTAGAATAGAACTCACATCGGAGTGGTAAGAGAAGTGCCACCCAAAACGAAGGAGAATTTTTGCACCTTACCTTGCAGCACATAAAAACTCTGGATGCATACCTGCTAGAATTGTGTACTTGTTTGCCGTTCTAGTCTTCAATGCTGCATGACAAGGTGTGACATATAAGCCCCACGATTTTTTGCAACACTCATAAATATTTTGTGCTCTCGTAAACTTACCACTGTTTAGGGAGTATGTTGTTGCATCTTTATTACCCATGGGGCGCTTCTTTGTAACTCCTGATCCGCCGGTACTCTGAGTTGAGTTTGCTCGGGACGAGCAAAGTTTAAGCTTGGGGAGGTTGTTGGTGGTCGTTAAACCATGATTTGACCGCCACCTACGGTAATAAAAGCATAACACCAAGATTTTGTGCATAGTAGATAGGAATAATGCTACTCTACAAGTTTTGGTGGATATTTGGATGCAGGAGTGAATAATGGAGAAAAGTGGGCCCAGTCAGGGAAAATCCCTGGCCGGCCGGCCCCACCCTAGGCCGGCCGGCCCCACCTGGTGGCCACAGGCCCCAGGCTTCCTCCAGTGGGCTGGAAATAATCTTCAACGCACAATTCAGCCCAGTTCGGCAGAATTCCACCGCCATTCTAGAAGGTGGGCCATTTGGGCCTTTACTTGGCCCTCACTTCAATTCTGCCGACCCCACGAAGTAGCCGACCTTCGGACCGCTATCAGGAGAGGATCTGGAGCGTTCAGGCAGAAGACGGTGGCCAACCGACAGAAGGGACGGCCGGCCGGCCACCCCCCTAGGCCGGCCGGCCGACTTTGTCGCCACCGCCTCTCCAGCTTCGGCCAGGGTGCTCCCACCGCCTTCACAAGCTATAAATTGGACCCCTCGACCTCCGAAGCAACTCGCACCATCACACTTCATCCAAGTGTTTACATTTTCTTGTTGAGTAGTAGTTTTGGGAGTTAGAGTAGAGTAGAGTAGAGTGAGAGCTCTCTCGGGCTTCCGGAGTCTTCTCGGTTCGGTATAGTTCTTTGTATCCTTACTCTTGAGATATTATTTTATTCAATATAATTATATTTAGTTTTTTCTTTATTTATTATTTTAGTAGTTCTTTTCTATTTAGTTTATTTATTCGTTAAGTAAGTGCTCGTAGAAGTCTTGTTGTGGGATTCGTGATTGTTGGAATAGCGAGTACGAGAGAGTGCCGTCGTCGGAGATGACGTCGTGTGAAATCTGTGCTTGTTCATTCTTAGATAGGACTGCTCCGTTGATCAAGAGTAGCTCCTCTAGGCGGGTTGTAAGCATGGCGCTTAGAACTTGGCCTATGCACGTTTGGCACCCAACCCCACGGAGGATGGTAGCCGCGAGTGTATGTGACAGCTGCACCGGTCTCTGTAATCCACCACGTCCGGGTTGGACTCAGCAGGGTCTTAATTATAGCATACGGTTCCCTATGTTTGAACTAGCATCATCGTTAAACTAGCACGTGTGTGCCCCGAAACGACATGACTTGTATGTGTATGAGCTTAGCTAGAGTAAATAATCTTTGTAGACTTGACTGCTAGAAAAGTAAATAATAGATGAACATACAGGTAGCCTTAACTCTATCTCGTTGCTCTCCCAAATGTATACTATGATTTATTTATTTTATTACCTTGGATTTGAGGATGTGTGTGCCACCCATATCTATCATGCCTATCTTACCCCCGTCTCAAGTATAGTTGATACATTATTTCTTTCTCCAAATTATCCAATGCATAGCTATTATTCAGCTCCCTTTTGCTCTACTTCCCTGCGGAAATATAAATACGATAACCCTGGAATACTCCAAGGTGAAATGCTACAATGGTGATCCGTGCGCTTGCGGAATTAATGAATTTAATTTTATCGCATAAGAACCGCCAACAGACGTCTGAACAATGCCATGAGAGAAGTAGTAAAGAAAGAAATTTTGAAGCTTCTCAGGGCAGGGATTATCTACCCCGTTCAAGACAGTCAATGGGTCAGCCCGGTTCAGGTAGTGCCAAAGAAGGGAGGGTTGACCGTTGTGAAGAACGAAAAGAATGAGCTGATTCCTCAGCGTACAGTGACAGGATGGAGGATGTGCATTGATTACAGGAGGCTTAACAAAGCGACCAGGAAAGATCACTACCCACTCCCGTTCATTGACGAGATGCTCGAACGGTTGGCGAAGCACTCATTCTTCTGCTTCCTCGATGGTTATTCAGGGTACCATCAAATACCTATCCACCCTGATGACCAAGACAAGACCACCTTCACATGTCCATATGGCACCTTCGCCTACCGTCGGATGTCATTCGGATTATGCAACGCACCAGCCTCATTCCAAAGGTGCATGATGGCTTTCTTCTCCGATGTGGTCGAGAAAATAATGGAAGTATTTATGGATGATTTCTCAGTCTATGGGGAAACATTTGGGCGATGCCTCCAGAATCTCGAGAAGGTACTCCAGAAATGCAAAGAGGCGGATTTGGTTTTGAATTGGGAGAAATGTCACTTTATGGTGACAGAGGGAATTGTCCTAGGACATAAGGTCTCTGCCCGAGGGATTGAAGTTGACAAGGCCAAAGTTGAGGTAATTGAGTCACTTCCACCCCCGAGGAACATAAAAGGGATCCGCAGCTTCTTAGGACATGCCGGTTTCTATAGAAGATTCATCAAGGACTTCTCCAAGAAGGCTCGACCTCTCACCAGTCTTTTCGCTAAGGATGCACCGTTTGTCTTCGACAGCAAGTGCATGGAGGCATTCAATGAACTGAAGCAAGCTTTGATAACAGCCCCCATTATCCAGCCACCTGATTGGTCACTCCCATTCGAGATCATGTGCGATGCAAGCGATTATGCCGTAGGGGCAGTGTTGGGAAAACCAAGGATAAGAAGCATCATGCCATCGCCTATGCTAGCAAAACTCTCACTGGACCTCAACTCAATTATGCAACCACTGAGAAGGAATTGTTGGCTGTGGTGTATGCTATTGACAAGTTCAGATCGTATTTGGTTGGAGCTAAGGTGATAATTTATTCAGATCACGCAGCCCTCAAATACCTCCTGACAAAGAAAGATGCCAAGCCACGTCTTATCCGCTGGATACTCCTCCTTCAAGAATTTGATTTGGAAATCAGAGACAGAAAAGGAGTAGAGAATACTGTGGCAGATCATCTCTCGCGATTGCAGACGGAAGATCCTACTGGACTACCCATCAACGATTGCTTGAGAGATGACACATTGCTAAAAGTAACAAGCACCGACCCCTGGTATGCGAATATCGTCAACTACATCGTAGCAGGATACATACCACCAGGGGAGGATAAGAAGAAGATCATCAGGGACAGCAAATTTTACCTCTGGGACGATCCATATCTATACAAAGTCTGCACCGATGGTCTACTAAGAAGATGCGTACCCGCCTGCGAAGCGATGCAAATCATTGACAGATGTCATTCATCAGCCTTCGGCGGTCACTATGGAGCATTTCGTACTAGTGCTAAGGTATGGCAAAGTGGTTTCTACTGGCCAACCATGTACGAGGACACGAAGGAGTACGTGAGAAGATGTTCACGCTGTCAGAAAGTGGGAGGAATCAATGCCCGCGATGCTATGCCCTTAACCAACAACCTTCAGATCGACATCTTCGATGTTTGGGGCATAGACTTCATGGGACCCTTCCCTAACTCTGAAGGGTATGAGTATATACTTGTGGCTGTGGACTACGTCTCAAAGTGGGTCGAAGCTATGCCATGCCGGAATGCCGACTCCACACACTCCAAGAAAATGCTCCAAGAAGTCATCTTCCCAAGATTTGGCACACCCAGAGTGCTGATAAGTGATGGGGGTTCACATTTTATTGACAAGACCTTCAGAAAAATATTGCAATCACTCGGCATCGAGCATAGAGTAGCAACTCCCTATCACCCACAGACAAGCGGTCAAGCGGAGACGTCCAACAAACAAATCAAGAACATTCTCCAGAAGACCGTCAATCAAATGGGCAAGAATTGGAAGTCAAAGCTGTATGATGCACTGTGGGCTTACAGAACAGCATACAAGACTCCAATAGGCATGACCCCATACCAGCTAGTGTATGGAAAAACATGCCATTTGCCCGTCGAGCTCGAATTCAAGGCGTACTGGGCGATCAAGAAATGGAACATGGATTTGGACCAAGCCCAGATTAAGCGACAAATACAAATCGCCGAGCTCGAAGAATGGAGGGAGAAGGCGTACCACAGCTCCAAGCTCTACAAGGAGCGTACGAAGAGGTGGCACGACAAGCGCATCCGGGAGAAGCACTTCACGCCAGGTGATAAGGTACTCATGTTTAACTCCCGCGTTAAATTATTTGGTCATGGTAAATTAAAAAGTAAGTGGGATGGCCCCTACACCGTCGTAGAAACATCTAACCATGGGGCCGTCACTCTCCAAAGTGATGATGGGGAGCACTTTAAAGTAAATGGCCAGCGCTTGAAAATCTTTCTAGAACCCTCCATGCCTGAACTCGAGGAAGTAGATGTTCTCGAGTTCGTTCCGACTTAAAGGTCCATCATCTACGGTCTAGCCCCGACCTTAACCGAGCCTTGTTTTTATTTGTTTTCACCTTTTGTTTTCTTTAGGAATAAATAAAATAAAAAGAATTGCCAAAGATAATACCAAACAAAAATTCCTTTCACATCATCGGTTTTATGACAACTTTATTTCGCAATCTCTCCTTGCTCACAAAAATTTTATTAAGGATGCTCTTGTCTATTTTGTTGTGAGGTTTGATATATGCATAAATCTTAACTTCTATCTTCTCATGATTTTCTCGGGAATCTTACTTTGCCTTTCAAACTGATTGTCACAAATTCTCTTGAAAAACCTATTAGAGCCAAATACAGTTAGATTTTATAACTCCTCAAAAGCTAATCTTTTTGCTGTGAGTTTGATTAAGGCTTAATTCTCTAAAGTTGCACGCACTCCTCAGAACCTCAGTCATACATCATATCCATATGCAAGCGTCCCCTCCACTTTATGGCATGAAACATTCCCTGATCAATTCCATCAAAAGAATTTTTATCTGTATGCTCATTGCCCCATAATCAAAGATGAAAAGGAGCCCTTCTTTGCCCCAAGTATCATGGGAACCTCTCTTCTCTATTAAAAAAAAAAGAAAAGAAGAAGAGAGAGAGAGAAAGTTCCCCCTCAGAAAAAAAAAATGTGAAGAGGCAGAATGGCTACTTTATTTATTCTGGGCAAAGCATAAAGAAGAGTTATGCCATAATGTGTGAGTCATCATGTCGCTACCATATGCATCATCTTTTTCTTGACTGAGTTATGAGGACGTGCAACGCACTTTCTAGAATTCTTCCTTAATTTTACAATACCTGCAAAAGATTATGCTCTCCTTACCGAACTCCAGATATAAGCCATATCAGAAAATAAGGAAAGCATCTTTTTGAGAGAGGACAGGTTTTTCCACCATTCTGAGTGACTCAGAGTTCGAGAATTTTTGTGACATGATGGGAGAAGGGAAGAGTTTGGAAACCCGAGGGATCTTTGGGATTGAGAAGGGTCTTTGATTTTTCGCTATTCAACCTTTCAACTTCTCAAGACAATGAGCTTTAGCCACTTCCACATAGTGAGCCTGAGGAAATTGTTGAGATATCTTTGTCTTATCACCTTGATGATGTCTTTTTCTTTGGTTCAATCTTTTTGCTCGGGACGAGCAAAGATCTAAGTCTGGGGGGATGTTGGCGGTGCTTATCACTCAAATTTTACCGCCAACACCATTCAATAAAAGCCATCAACCAAGGATAAAATGAACATTCTTTTATGTTAATGGCTCTCCACGAGTTTTGTTGGAGTATTTGAATGCAGGGAGCAATATAGACCAAAATGACAGGAAATGGGGGCCAAAGCCCACCGGCCGGCCTGACCATAGGCCGGCCGGCCCACTCAGGCTCCCGCTGAAGTCCATCTTCCTTCCAAAGGCTTTTTGCAGCTTCCCTACGTGGAATTCAAGGCCCAGCCCAACAAGGAACAATCATCATTCTAGAACATGGGCTTTTCGGCCTAAACTTGAAGGCCACTCCAATTCTGCCGCCCCCATCAAGTAGCCGACCTCCGAACCGTCATCAGGAGCGAATCTGAGACGTCCACGCAAAAGACGGTGGCGAACCGCCATAATCAATGGCCGGCCGGCCACCCTACTAGGCCGGCCGGCCTACCTTTGCGCCACCGCCACTCCATCTTCGGCCAGGGTGCTTCCACCGACATGAGGACCTTATAAATACCCCCGGCTAGCTTCAGAGCAACTCGCACATGGAGATAAACTTGAGTTAGTCATTAGTGAGTAGCGAAGCGCTGCTGGTAGTGAGTGAGTGAGTGAGAGGCTAGGAGAGTAAGTAGTCCCGGAATGCCGGGACTCTACTTCTTCGGCGCCTCGGGTATGCTCCTCGCCTGAGACTAGTCGTTCGAGTCTTCCAGGCCGGGTAACATGTAAGGAGATTATCGGTCGGGCAATAAAGTATGGTATTCTTCTCATTTTATTTATGGGTTTCAGGTATGCTATAAATATTTATTTATTTATTGCATAGACTAGCTTATTTGGAATTCCTCGCTAGTTGTGACGATAGGTGTAAACGTGGTGTTTAGACCTAGAGTTATCCCTGATTTGCTCTTAACTCCACGGAGGATGGTAGCCGCGAGTACGTGTGACAGTCGTACCGGTCTCTGTAATCCACCACGTCCGGGTTCATGTCTGTAGGGCTTTCAATAGCAGGCGGATTCCCAAAGTAGTTGAACCTAATTCTCGGGTTGCTGCTTTGGCACGTTGTGCCCCGAAATAGATAATAGAGAAAGGACCATACCAAGTTGCCCAGCTGCTTAGCTCCTTGACATTAGATTACCTGGCCAGAAGACCTTTTTATTTATCGTTGCGCTCTTGCTCCCCTGTGCCACCTTGATCGGATAATTTATCTAGGATAGAGTTGTTAGTACACTGTTCGTTCCCTGTGGATTCGATACCCTAGGAATACTCCTTGTGGTGAAAGCTACACCGGTATCCGTACGCTTGCGGATTAATTTCTGTTAGGCCTTAGGACTGCCAACACCTATCCAATCCGGACGTGGTGGATTACAGTGACCGGTGCAGCTGTCACATACACTCGCGGCTACCATCCTCCGTGGGGTTGGGTGCAAACTCACGTCTAGAAATAATTCCTCGCACCATGCAAGCAACTATCCTAGATAACTTACTCCTCATGAAAGAGCAAGCCAACCATGCATAATAAATCTATGTGAATTGTGTAAGCATAGTGGTGCAAATAGCTCATACAGATAAATCTACCATGGATAGACGTGGAACCAACACAATTTCTCAATAATAATTACTAAAATAAATCAAGATAAACTAAAAGGAAGACTAAATTAAAAAAAGGAAAGATACAAGAGAATTTTACCAACTTCTGAAGAGAACTCCGGAACTTCGAGCGAAGCTCTCACTTCTACTCTAACTCCCATGACTACAATACTAATCCTACTCTAAATCACACAAGTGGAGTGTTTCTTCCATGAGGTACATTTAGAACTGGCGGGAGGACCTCCTATTTATAGCCCCAAATGAGGTAGGGTGGCGGCACGTCAAGTAGGAAGTCGGTGGAGTCGGTGGCGCGAAAAGTCAGGCCGGCCGGCCCACCCTCTAGGCCGGCCGGCCGTCCATTCTCTCGGATGGCCACCGCCTTCCGCGTGGACACTCTAGATCACTCCCTGGTGTCGGTTCTGAGGTCGATGGACTTCTGGGGGCGGTTATGGTTGAGTAACCGTCAAGTTTAGGCCCAAAAAGGCCACCTTGTGATGTCGGTTGTTCCTCCTCCTTCTTGGACTTGGGCTTGATGTTTACCATGTGTGTGGGCCACTGGAGGAAGATCAGGACCAACAGAGACAATTGCAGGCCGGCCGGCCTAGGGGGTGGCCGGCCAGCCTACACTTTTCAGCCCAAGTCTCAATTTTCGGATTGGCATAACTTCTGCTCCTGGACTCCGATTTGGATAATGAATATTTGATGTCCAAGTCATTCCTTGTCCAAGTCATTCCTTGTTTCTTGCTTGAATGCCGTCGAGATGTCGGAGCAGTGTCTTGTTTGTGCTTCTGGGTATTTGCTATGGGTCTAAGCACATTTGCACCAATATTCCGATGTACCCTGCAAAACAAGCTTACATCCAAAACTTGTGGAACTTTATTAGTTCTAATGCATAAAACCTTGTTTGTGCTTCTGGGTATTTGCTATGGGTATAAGCACATTTGCACCAATATTCCGATGTACCCTGCAAAACAAGCTTACATCCAAAACTTGTGGAACTTTATTAGTTCTAATGCATAAAACCTTGGTGTATACCTTTTATTCGCCGGTATGTTGGAGGTCGAAATGGGGTTTAACGACCGCCAACAGCCGACCGGCCACCCGATATGGCGGTTGGCCACCGCCTCAGCTGTGGAAGCTCCAGATGCGCTCCTGAGGTCGGTTACGACGTCGGTTGCTTCCTGGGGGGCGGCAAAACGGAGTGAGGGCCAAGAAATGACCCATTTGGCCCATCTTCTTAAGTCGGTGGATTTTCCCGAGTGGGCCCCACCATCTTTCACTTGTATACGCACAATGTGGCCTGCTGGATGAAGATCCTGGCGTCGGAGGCAAGGGTAGGCCGGCCGGCCTATGATTGGGCCGACCGGTCTGGTTTTTCTCCCGCTGGCGCTCAATTCCTCCAGATATACTCCTGCACTCATAAATCATCCAAAACTCATGGAAAGCAAATTAGTTAAACAAACATTGCCTGAGTCTTGGTGACTTACCCATTATTTACCAATATGTTGATGGTGAAAAGATGGTTTTAAACACCGTCAATAGCGCCCTAGAGTTCGTGATGGCGAAGGGCCAGAAGGCTACTTCCATCGAAGGGCGCGTCCAGCTGGACGATCGCGTCCTGTCAAGCCCATATCTTGGGCTGAGCACCATCAGCGAAGCAGACCTCTAGAAATTGGGCGCCCGCGGCTGGCCAGATGTGAGGCGCGCTCTTGATCCACGTTACGACGAGACGATTCCCTCCCCAAAGGCGGGGTATGTGGTGCTCTACACCACCTTCTTCGATGTCGGGCTCTGTAATCCTTGCTATCCTCTCATCGGTGAGGTGTTGGATATCTTCGGGCTCAAGATCCAGCAGCTCACCATGAACTCCATCGCCTGCTTGTGTATCTTTGAGTGGGCATTCTAGATGGAGGGTATGCTGCCGCATGCCAGAGCTATTGCTGCGACGCACCACGACTTCCTGACAAAGAAATTCTTCGAGGTAGGCAATTGCAAGGCGGTCAGCTCGATGGGAGCCATCGCTTTGATCAACCGGCCTGGGGCTGTGGTGCCGGCGAAGGCATATAGGAACCACTGGGGTAGCTGGACCTCCGGTTGGTTCTATTACCTCGCCGGCATAAAGGAACCACTGGGGTAGCTGGACCTCCGGTTGTTTCTATTACCGCATGAATGATGGATGCAACCTTCGCTCCATGATGGAGGTCTTCTATTGTCCGCACCCGAAGGTCGACCTCTATGGTACTGGTGCCTCTCGGGTGCAGCTGCTGGGAAAGATCATGAAGAAGCTCTGCATGCTGAGACCTTTGCAAAGAATTTCTTGCTGTTGGTTTGACTCCGTTGAGCCGTGACTGGCAGTAGAAGTTCCTCGAAGAAGGTGGTGTGGGGCCAGACGGAGGGGGGGGTAGGGGGAGCCTCGGGTGCACTTCGACCCCAACGAATTGCCCGATACTACTTCTTCATTTTTTGCGTTACTTTGCTTGGTGTCTAACTCCCTCGTCACATAGGTCTTCCTCGGCAAGACCCCTGTCGAGGTGGCGGCTTGAGCGGGTCTGGTGAAGGGAAGGCGCCGGAACCGGGTCTTCATGTTGAAGCATCCCGACGCGATGTTCTAGAACGCGTGGTCGACGGGGCGACCGAGGAGGGCGACGTTGAGGTGGAGGCCGATGCTGATGCCAGAGCTTCTTCTCCTCTCGCAACGTGCCCGTTATTCAAGGCGAAGCCTACGATGGAGTCTGGTAAGGTGGTACGTACAATGAAGCCTGGTGTGCCAAAAGGGCCTTGGGACTAAGAACGAGATGGTTTTCCCAAATTCGTGCATGGCATGCCACTCATTCCAAGGAATTTTCTCAACAAATGGGATTCATGCATGGCATGCCACTCATTCACGCATGTTCCAAAAGCGTTGAATTTATCCCATGCAAGGTTCCTAGGTAGAGAATTTTTAACGCCATTGATCTCGAAATGAAAGTGCCTTTTGAGGATATCCATCACATCTATCGTCTCGATCGACTCGACGCGACAATGATAATCCTTTGGTGCATGTAAGTGTTTTCCATCTTTGCATTGTCTAATTACATGATGAGTAAAGATTACTAATGAGCATGTGTATGTTTAAGATGTGTTCTCACTTCGATCAAATGAAGGTTGGGTTCTTACATTCACATCTCATACCCAAATCCCACCCGACCCCTATGCTCAAAGAGACGGCACCTGAATACGCGAACATGAGTCCTAAGGAGCATGAAAAGATACTCAAGAAAAGGACCGGGGACATAAGGCATGCTTGTTCGGTTTACATAGGCAAATGCATGTACGAATGGTGAGACAGACAAGTTATCATGGCCCCTTACAACTTTGAGTAAGTCTGCCAAACACATCATTTCTTTCCATTGTTGCTTGCTAAGCCGGCACACTGACATGTATAGTTGCTTGTGTAGTAATCACCGGATCTATTTCTTCATTTATCCCAAGATAGGAAGGGTTTGGGTATTTGACTCTCTGGACGTCGACATTAAAAAATACGCCATGTTTTGCAACGTCATTGAGGACTAAGATTTGTTTTGTGGTCTCTTCTCAAAATTGAGTCATTTAGTTAACTTTTCCACAATAAAGATCCCACCATTTTATTTGTTTTTTTAACAGTGGTTACCGCCATTATCCGAGGCGGCCGAGAAAAATGAGTTGGAGGTAGAATTACCCGGTATTGTCATGTTCCTTACGCCCTCATTTCTACACTTTTTATATATGTCGGATTGTGAACTAAACTCATAACAACGTTTTCGCATGTTGTTATTGTTGGTGGTTCTTATGCGTGATATTAATTTTCATTAAGCTCGCAAGCGAACAAGTACCATTGTAGCTTTTCACCATGGAGTATTCCAAGGTTATTGTATTCATATTTTCGCATGGAAGTAGAGCGAAAGGAAGATAAATAGTTGCATAAGAAAGTACATAAAATTCTAGTCATTTCGGGGCACACCCAATCTAAGGCTAAAAGCCTAAAACCGATCCTGCTAGTCTAGCCTAGGTACCAAATGCTATTTGCAGACCCTGCCTGTCTAAACTGGACGTGGTGGATTACAGAGACCGGTGCTGCTGTCACATGCACTCGTGGCTACCATCCTCCGTTGGGTTAGGTTTACAACACACCTAGAGGAACTATCCTTCATCAAGTGCGGAACTACCCTTCATCAACGGAGCAGTCCTATCTAAGAATAGAGCATTGGTTTCACCAAGCGCGGACGCCATCTCTGTTGGAAGCACTCTCATACTCTTTAGACACAGTCATGAATCCCACAACTAGAACTATAGGTAAATGTGCTCTAGCCATGCAAATAACTACTATAGAAAAAGACTTTGCTAGAAAGTAAATAAATAAAGAAGTAAAATAAATAAATAAATAAATATAAATTCTAGATTTAGGGATACAAGAACTATACCAGAACTCTAAGAAGACTTCCCTGAGAGATCTCCTGCATCTCTCTACTCTACTCTAACTCCCAAGAGTAACTACTAACTAAGTGAGTGATGGAAACTTGGATATGATGAGGTGCAAAGTGTTATGTTCCCAGACAGGGGTATTTATAGGGTCATTAGGACCAGGGGGTTTAAATAGCGGAAGGTGGAGTGGCGGGGCCGCCAAGTCAGGCTGGCCGGCCAGGACGGTGGGTCGGCCGGCCGGCCGATCTAGCGGTTCGCCACCGCCTTTCGCATCAACGTCCCAGATTGCCTCCTGACGTCTGTTCGAAGGTCAGTTGTCCTCTGGGGGCGGCAGAAATGGATTGAGGGCCAAGTTAAGGCCCACTCAGCGCATTTACTGAAGTCGGTTGCTTCTCCGTCGTGGGCTTCCTTATTTTCTTTGTGCAAGCACTTGTTCAGGCCTACTGGAAGAAGCCTGAGGTCGTTGGCCGCTGGACCTGGCCGACCGGCCAGAAGGTGGGGCCGGTCGGCTGTGTTTTCTTCTACACTGGTCCAGTTTCCTTAAGTATTTGCTCCTGCATCCAAAATTCACCAAAACTCGTGGAACCATATTAGTTCCTACCTAATATGCTAAGAATCTTAATGGAATGCTTTTATTTACCGGAATGTTGGAGGTCGAAATGGGTTTTAACGACCGCCAACAGAGTGTCGAAAACAACCTAAAGGCTCGGTGCAATGTGACAATTACGTGATGGATTGGCTATCGTTGGCTGTCCATAACAAGTTCTTAAGCTTGCCCAGCGAGGAACCTTCGAAACATGTAAGTATTTGAAAGTTAATTGGTTCTATGTGCAAATATTGCTTCTTTTAATTGTCTAATTCTTAATGTGTGTTTTCATAATGTGTGCAGGACTACAAGACAAAAGGGATAAGCGACCTTAGCGACAAACAATTGTATGGTTTCTCATATAGGATATGTAGATTCCTAATGCATCATCTTGTTCACCCTGAAGGTGCATAATTTGATCCTAAAGGAAAATTGGCTGCCCATCCTGAGCGTTGTGATTGGACTGGAAAAGCACGTGTGAGCCATCACCAAAGCTTGATTGAGAAGAATTGGAAGGCTGACATTACGTCCATGCGAGACAAAGTAGACTATAGTTGCTCTTATGAGGATGTGGTGCTTGGGATGAATGAACACTTTGTATGGATTTTTGTAAGAATGCATGGATGAACACTTGTATGGATGTTTGTAACAATGCATGCATGAACATTTGTATGGATGTTTATAACAATGCATGGATGAACATTTGTATGGATTCTTGTTGCTACATGTTATTTGTGTCTTGTTGTTGCGTAATATTGTGAGACGTGATCTGTGATGCTATTTGAATGATCTGTGTTGATTTGTGATATATTTGTGATTTTGAATTGTAAAAACCTGGTAGTTTTGAATTTGCGATTTATTTTAATCTGGAAAGCAATGGCAGTGGCGGACAGAATGACGTCACTGTCCGTCACTGCTGGATGACTGAGCAGAGGTTGATGATGTGACATCATCTCTGTCCGTCACTGCTGTCACCTGCACAGTGGCGGGCGCGCTAACATCATCGCTCTCCGCCACTGTTGTCACCGGACACAGTGGCGGACAGGATGACATCACTCCGTCTGCCACTCTTGTCCGTCACTGTTTGTCTCTGTTGACATCACTCCGTCCGCCACTATTGTCCGTCACTGTTCACATCGTCTCTGTCCGTCACTGTTGTCACCGGACACAGCATGCCGACCAAGAAAAAGAACAGGAGAGGCGTTGCCTGCATGCTGGTCCTGATAGTGTGCAGCTTCTGCTACTTACGGTGGTGCCAGCGGCGGCCGCCATGGACTATCCCGCCGACGGAATCCTCCGTATGCCCCAGCAATGCCCACATCCGTGCTCAATCCACCTATGCGTCCGCTGCGCGGTTACTCAGACCACATGGCAGCAGTGCAATAATTGCCGGCCGTGCTGCCCGTAGTAAGCTCTGCAAGCAGATTAATTTGCATCGTTGCGACAACGGGGTCACAACTGTTGTTCTAATTAAGTGTCATGTTTGTTCCTGTTGTTCCTTCTTGTTGTTTCTTGAGTTTGAAACTTCTTATTGTGCATTGCTTACTGCCATGGAGAAATAAATTGATCTTTCTTCTGAATGCGTTCGTTTTATAGGTACTACATGCTCTAGTAATTCGTGGCGACAGTACATTTTTTACCTGGTTAACTATGTGCTTCCTCATCTATACTTCTTTCCATATAAAGTATGAATCAGTGGATGGCAGGCAAAGTGCAGCAATATATGCTCCTACAAATCATTCAATAATGCACAAGATGAACTTAAATTAAAGGACAGATACGGAGAGAAAAAAAAGTAATGGTCAAATACCAATGGACCGAGGACCATCAGCAGATTACAATGTCCCAAAAATATCTGTGGGAATGTATCGATAGAGATTGTAATGGCTGGAACCGTTGTTGCACTGTCTAAAAAGAAAAAAGAAACAAGTTTATTTTACTACCCTCAAGTATCTGTGTTGTTTATTTAACCACCTAAACTAAAGTTTGGTCTAATTTACTCCTCCGATCTATCTAGATTTCTTAGGTTCACCTCCTAGTGATTTTTTCATTTTTGTTTCTCTTTGTATGGCTTATAGTTGATGTCCAAATTTTGTAGGATGTTAGATGACATCATACTCTATGTTAGAACATTTTTCCTGAATTGTTTATAAATAATTTCTTGAATTAATCTATCTCACATGTGAAATTTGTATTCCACATCTTCCAACATAAAAAATGGTAACAAAAATTCCTTCAATCATTTTCTAACACGTGGTATGTTTCAACCTAATTAATCTCACAAAAAATTACCCTTAAACATGATGTGTACCTAGGAAAATAAAAAAGAAAATTTCATAAGAAAGTGAATTGAACTAGTCTAAATAGTTTGAAGAGTCAAATGGACCAATATTTAGTTTAAGAGGTTAAGTGAACAACAAAGATACTTGAATGTAGTAAAATGAATTTTTTCCTTAAACATTAGATCAAGCATAATATTGCATATTATTGACAACATTTATGTTGAGTGTTTGAATGGATATCCTGTTTGCAGATATTGACAACCATTCTTGACTAATTTTGATTATTTTTGCATGTCCAAAATTTTGACACTAATACTGCACTTCCGTATTATCAACACGCTTAAATTTGTAAATGTTCTTGCCATCAATGTTTAACTATGCTTGTGTGCCTAACGAGCCAAGCTTGAGCTGTCTATGTCAGCTCGTGGCCTTGATGGGCCAAGCATAGTTGTTACATACTGTGCTCTGTTCAGAATTCTTGACAATGCAGTTTGTATTGTTTCCACTGAGAATTCACTTGCAATAAGGCCAACTTGGTGTTGAGACGTGAGCCTGAACACACCAAAGAGTATACACAAGAATATCACCACCTCGCCTCTGCTGCTCTGAATGTATATTTGCTTGGCTCCGGAAATTGGCCCAATAGGTTCATGCATAGTAGCAGATGGCCAACGATGCTTCAGCAACATAGCAGTAAAGTGATCCACTAGTTTCTTTGCATTAGAACTGAAACTGATGTTGTTCTCTGAATATATGTGACAATCAACTCTGCCAATTGTAATAGCAGCATAGTACTCAAGCACCATATGAATCCATTTAAGCCAAGCAAGCTCACAAACACCACCACACTTCTGCTGCATTAATGAAAGGATTTGAATCCACGGAACATTCCCAAGATACTTGCCAAGGAAGAATTCTGAATATTTTTCATCATCTCTTCTCAAAGTTTGAGATGCAGATGTTACTTTGTGCAAATAAATCCAAGCTGAGTGTTCCTGTGCCAACAATCCCCATAACTCAAGCAAGAGAACCTGGTGCCCATAGTGCAACTTCAGCTTATCAATGGACATAGATGGTATTTCAGAACTGGAGATAGAACACATGTGCAGCAGTAACTTTGAGTGCTCAGTGTAGCAGCATAAGGACAACCATGGCGGTTTCCAAACAAAACTGACATGCCAATTCATAGAACAATCAATGCTTGAGATGAAATATGGCCAGGGTATTGGGCGAAGCTTAGCAATATCACTTGTCAACAAACATGCTGAAAGTTTTGGCCAGCTGTGTTGCTCTCTGTTTTCACAGTAGTGGACAGGGCACAACACTGCCTGTAGAACTAGAGTACCTTGAGTGCTCTCGAGTAGCAGAAGTGGCAGCTGTGGTTGATGCTCAAGTCTAATTTTCAGGAATTCTGGAATTCTCATCAGAGAAAGGCAATCATAGTGAGAGCATTCGATGACCCTACTCTGAATTGGTGCTAGGCAAAAATAACTCCTCTGTATGCTAGGATTACCAGAAGCAAATGATGGCCAAGGTAAGGGCCGTAGCACAGGGCCATGAGTGAACAATTTGAGATCTGTGGGTGGTGGCCATGGGACGTCCTATCTGCAGGTTGTCCGACGGGATCCTTCCGGTAGGTCGGCCCACGGCCTGCTCCGCCCCGGCCCACGGCCCGCACCGCAGCCTTCTTCCTCCTCGAGCCGCCGCCGCGCCGCCGCCCTCAACCGCCGTCGTCGTGCTCGCCCCCGCCGCCTCCGCCTCCCGCCCGGCTCCGGCGGCGTCCCCGCCGCCTCCGCCGCCGCCCTCGACCTCCCCCGCGCTAACCCGGCGGGAAGGGACGCCCCCCGCCCTTACCCCGCCCACGCCGGCAGCCACCACCGCGGCCGGCGGCGTCCCCGCCGCCTCGCCGCCCGCCCGCATCACGCCGCCCACCGCCGGTCCGGCCTGCCGACCGCCATCTATGCCCGGAGGGAGGAGGAGGAGAGATTAGGGGTACAAACCCTGCGCATGAAGGGATTCTCCGGCGAGCCGCCCCGCCCCGCCCTCCTCCATCGTCTCGGCGGCTCCCGCCGCCGGATCCGCTGCCGCCGCCCTCCGCCGCGCTAACCCGGCTGCGCCGGGCCGTCGCCGTTGTCGTCGCCATCGGGGAGACCGGAGGAGGAAGAAAGGAGCTCGGCCGTCGGATGCGTTCTCGCACGAATCTTAAAGCTGTCCGATCAAAACGATTTTATCGGGCGACCTACGTATAGGATTCACGGGTGGCCATGGTTGCATCTCAACCCAGTCCAAGAGAACCATGAAGACACTGCACTGGCCTCACAGCTTGTCTCCAACATAAAAGAGACATCCATCCAGTAGGTGGGCAAACTAGCATCCACGATGATTGCAGGCTCATCGGAGAGGATGATGCCGATGCATCCAGTGGCTTGGACGCCAGATGGTGCATGGAAGAGGTCCAACGTGTCGTACACCGCATCAGGAGTTGTGATGTCGATGAAGGCGCTTGAGCATTTCGTCGAGCACGTGGAGGGCGCATCCACGTTGGCATTGCTATGCACCAAATCAGGGATGCATTCCTTGTTGAAGATGGGCTCCTCGTCGAAGATGGGGCCCATGGCGAAGGTGTTGGAGGTGGATGCAGTGAAGGGCACGTCCATGCACGAGTTGGTGGAGTCGTTGGTTGCGGCAGCGGCCAGGAAGATGTCCGTGAAGGGCTCCTCAACAGCCGCAGATGCTTCGACCTCCCAGTTGTGACTCGAACATTTCGTCGAGTACTTGGTGAACGCACCGGCGTCGACATCGCAGGGCTCGGTGTAGATGGCCGAGGATGCAGCAGCAGCACGACCAATGTCAAGGAAGATCTCCTCGGCGATGGTGCATGCCGGAACGGACGTAGAGACGTCGACGATGCAGTTCTGGAATTCCATCGAACACATGGCGAGCGCACTGGTGTTGACGTCGCAGGGCTCCGCGTCAGTGGTCGAGGCCGCAGCAGCGACAACGTCGAGGTCTAGGGTGACCTCCTGAGCCACATCAGCAGCGAGGACGCTCGAGCCCCCACTTGTACGGGCGCCAGAGCCCCCGCTTGTACGGGCGCCAGATCGAGCAACCGTGCATCCCACTTGGCGTTCCGCTCGGCGAAGCTTTCGTCCAGGGCTTCGAAGATCATCTTCACTTGCATGTCGAGGAAGGCCTGCAGCTCCTCGAGCACGGCGCCCTCAAGGATCGGTGTCTCTGATACCAATTTGTTAGCAACCCCTTCCATGGATCACTAGAACAAGCACGAATTCCACACGAATTGGTAGGTTCTAGGTACAAATAGAGATACAGGACCTCAGGGGAGAGGGAGGCCAGAGATTAGGGTAGGAAATAGAGTAGAAGATCTAGACCTAGAAGAGAAGCTAGAGAAGAGAAGGGGAGGAACCGGAGGAAGAAGATGAACAGTGCCGTAGCAATCTGTATAATTGATCGATACTCGTCGCGTGTGTTTCTCGCTGCCTCTTGTAGTCTATTCCTCCTTGCTTGGCCTGCGTGGCCTGTTCGTACAGCCCACGGCCCATATAGAGCACTGGCTTGCCATGGTCCCTGACATTCGCGCATAGCACTGAAGCATTGATTCTCTTATGGCAATGGACGCCACGGCCTCCCGCTTCAATCTCCTCTCGTTTCTCCAGAGTGCCCGCAGCACCCACTGTTGGGTACCCATGAGTAGGGTACCCCGGATCATGGGACGTCCTATACGTAGAATGTCCGATGGTTACTGTTCGATAGAACGGCCCATCGAGCCCAATAGGACCTGTGCGCGCCGGTGGCCCAACTACTCAGAAGCTATCATTTTTTTGTGCGAGCGAGCGCGCGCTGAAGCGGGAGTGTCGAACGCGCCAGAATTTTTTGCGTGCGCGCGCGGTCGTTCCCAGTTCCAGCGCGCCAGACTTTTTTCGGGCAACGTGGGTCCCAGGGGGAAAACGACGGGTGGGGACCACAACTTACATTTGCAAAAGTGAACTTCCAATTTCAAAATGAAACTACCATTTGAGATTCATACGGTAGTTATCAGATCAATTTCAGAATGAAACTCCTATATGAGATTCACACACTAAAATCAATTGAAATAACATTTCTCAGTACCCTAATTCTACTATTATTTCTCATTTACAAAAATTTGAGACAAGTACGGTACAGTACACAGAAGCATATAACATTGATCTTTTGAAATCCCATTGCTCTCTTGAACTCCTCAGCATAACTAGATGAACTCCTCAGCATAACTAGATGAACTACCTGATGAAGTACCTAATCCCATTGCTCTCTTGAACTCCTCAGCATAACTAGATGAACTAACTGATCCCATTGCTTTCTTAGTTAACTTGATGAACTACCTGAAAATGGCAACAAAATTAAATCTTTACAAAAATAATGAAGGCAGTACAATGATGATTCTACACCAAAGATGCTGGTATTGTGGGAAAAATACCTTATTCAAGATGAAGTAAGAAAGTCAACAAACTTTGCATAAAATTTGTTGGACTTGAAGGAGAGTAACTGAAATAGCAATTTTGCGCGAAGTGCAATTAGATCAACCTGAGAATAAAGTAAAACCAAAATCCTTAGGTTCAACAAGTATATGACACATAAAAACAAATACATTCTGTAGAACAGATTTAAAGTTATTACATTGCCAAACTTTTGCCTGGTTTTGGTAGACGCTAAACGGTAGACGGGCGGTGACCCTCCGTTTAGCGTTTAGCCTGTTTAGACGGCGTTTAAACGAGTCTAGACGGATTAAACGGTTAAGT
The DNA here is from genome assembly GCA_012490785.1 of Eragrostis nindensis. NCBI lineage: Eukaryota > Viridiplantae > Streptophyta > Magnoliopsida > Poales > Poaceae > Eragrostis > Eragrostis nindensis. The sequence goes on along the minus strand of JAAXCT010000780.1, from coordinate 187,977 downwards.
TACTGTAGTATAGTTTTTACCAATTTTACATGTATCCATGGCAGTTTTACATGTATGAATGACAATTTTACAAGTGAAAATGAGAGAAGTGAACATACCTTGCATAATCTGAAGTTCTGAACTGGCTTTCCATGTCCACTCCTTTGACTCCATGTGAACTATGCACATGCAAAAGTAAAAGGCTATTATTAGACGAAGCCATGAGTATTTGTAAGTGGCAAACAACCAGCAAGATAGCATATCAATTATCAAGATAGCATGAGCATCACACAAGCAGTTCACATATCACAAATATAGACGTAGTTCAGAAACAGTGAACAAGATAGCATCACACACAAGCACACAAAATAGTTCTCACAAGTCACAAGCCACAGACAAGACAGGACAACATCACACACATAGTTCACACAAATAAAATACAAACAAACAAGGTTTGGCGCCCAGGTCATATGTTTAAGAGCAGCTCAATCATCAGCCCCATCTTCCTCATATCCTGTTGTGACGACATCTTCTTGGTCAGATTCAAACTCTATTTCTTCCTCATCTATTGGATCTTCCTCAGGTTCAGAGTAGATGTCATCTTCAATCTCTCTTGGGTGACTCAATCTTGCACTTCTACGAAGTTTAGTGACCTCATCAGCACCACAAGTTTCTGCAATTAGCTTCCAAGTCAGCCCGTAATGGGCTCAACTTCAGCAGCTTCATCATCTTCTCCACCTTCAACAATCCAACTTTGAGCACATGTTGCTTCAGTAGCTAGAAGTGGATCCATCTTTTGTTCTTTTGAGCTTTATCTTTTTTCTTTCCATGGAGGGCATTGAACCGAACAAAGACAAGCTGCTCAAGCCTCTCACAAGTGAGCTTGTTCCTTCTCTTTGTATGAATCTACAAAATCAGATTGTCAAAGGAATGTGTAACTAACAAAATTTCAGAAATTGGAGCTTTGTTCAAGAGGCTTACCCCTTCATAACAGCTCCAATTCCTTTCGCATCCTGATGCACTTGAAGTCAGAGAGAGAATTCTTATTGCCATCTTTTGTAGTGTAGGAACTTGTGTTCCATAGTTTCCCCACCATTTGGCTGCACATGAGAAACAAAAATTAGTGAAAATTGTAGAACTGAATTGGTAATTGCAGAACTAGGAACTTGCATACCTGGGTTGAAATCATAGTCCTTGCAGCCAGCTTGTGCAACTTGTTTTGCAAAATGACCATCACGGTCTTTGAACTTGTGCACATCCTCATTGAGGACTTGACTTTGCTTCTCATAATCTCCATGGTAGAATGTTTCAACAGCTGAGAAGAACCCATCCATGACATCCTCAGATTCAAAGATGGAGTCATCATTGTAGCTATAGTAGGGGTTCAAGAAGTATGCAGCCATGTGTATAGGACAGTCCAACCTATTCCTCATCTTTACACCAATGATATCCATGATGCCTTTATACAACAGCCCTGTCTTGTCTACGTTTGCAACAGCAACCTTGATGTCTTCCTTGGCTTTAAGGATCTCTCCATACAGAAAAGCCATTGATGGCTTCACATCACCATCAACCATCCGAAGTACTTTCACCAATGGCTCAAATACCCTCAAGCAAAGTGCACACCACCCAAAAATTTGGCTTCACCAATGTGGCTGTGGCCTGCACACCTTTAGTGCTCTTTGTGACATGGCTTATATTCTCCCATTCTTGACTTTGAGACATATTCCTTAGCTGCTCCCTCTTCTCATACAAACTCTGCAAGGTGAGAAAGTTAGAAGCAAATCTGGTCACACCCGGCCTAATTATCTCTCTCTTCTTTGTATACTTCCTCATCAAAGCCAATGTCCTATGGTGTGCATAAATGAAGATTGTCAATGCCTTTGCTTGATCAATGGTGTTCTTGAACTTCTTCATCTTTCCCATTCCCTCCAGCATCAAATTGATTGTGTGAGTTGCACATGAAGTCCCAAAATATCTTTGGCCTCTCCACAAACAACAGATCCTTTGCTGCCATGTTATTCGAAGCATTGTCCGTGACCACTTGTACAACATTTTCTGCACCAACCTTCTCAATGCAGCTGTTCAGATATTGGAAGATGAGTTCTCCAGTGTGGGACTCAGCTGAGGCTTCCTTTGCCTCAAGAAAACTGGTTCCAATGCTGCAATTGACGCACAAATTCATTATGCTTCTTCTCTTTTGATCTGTCCATGCATCTGTCATGATGGAGCAGCCATTCTTCAACCACTCTTTCTCTTGAGCCTTCAACATCTCCTTTGTATCTTGCACTTCCTCTTGCAGCAGCTTCTCTCGCAACTCATGTTGATAAGGTTCTTTGCTCCAGGGCCAAAGCGGCCAGCAGCTTCAAGAACTTGATCAAACTCTTCATTGTTGATTGCATTGAAAGGTACCCCTAAAAATTACAGCAAAGCATTGTTAGTACTTCTGCAAATAAAAATCTTGAAGTATCAAGTATGCTACAAATCATGGTTCAGGTAACTTACCACGCACATACAGCCACTTTGCCACATATCTCTTCAGCCTATGAAGTCTTTCTTTCTTTAGATGGTTGCTGATGCTTGCTTGCTGGAGCTTTTTACTAGGGTCAATAGGCATTGTGAACTTGTCCATAGACCCACTGCACGTGGTTCCGAACTTCCAATCTCATCAAGGCCCAGTGCCCTCTTCCACATCTGAAGGAACATCGATCAATACATCATCTCTAACCTCTTGTTCTTTCTCCTTCGTAGCCCTTTTAACTCTCCCAGACTCCTCAATAGCTTCCTTGCATTTTGCTTTATCCTCATCAGTGGCATTTGGGCATGATCGAACCACACCTTTCTTGCCTGCAATATGCAATTTCAGCCTATAGATGCCAGCCCTCACAATCTTTGGACACAACTTGCACTGAATTACATTCAGGTCATTTGGATCAATCAAAAACTCCATACTCCCAGCCTATATCATCAGAATTCCTCTTGAGGGACAGAAGTGGCTTGTTCACTGATGGTGGATTGGATCCAGCAGACTCCATACTGCAAAACGCATGTGTATCAATGTTCAAGTCACAGCATTTCAAAGCCTTGTGAAATTGAAAACCTGGACTAAACTAAACAGAGCACACAATAACAGAGTTTCAGAGCAGCTGGCCTAAACTGAACAGAGGCAAATTAAAACCAACCATGCCTAAATTTCAGAGGACCTAGCCTAAACTGAACAGAGCAGAACATAGCATACAAGCAAAATAGACTAATTGAGGGAGCACGACACAGATTTGAGCTGGGCACACACTGAACATTGTTGAGTTATGATCCAAATTCATTGGTACTTTGGAGGCCGACTTCTGACGGAGCGAAGCGGAGGCCCGTCGCCGGAGGCTTGGGCCGTAGCGAAGCCCCCCGCGGTACGGCTAACTGTGAAATCAAACCAATGAGGCACGACCCTGATTCGGGGGGTGCGGGGGGCGAAGCCCCCCGCGGTACGGTGGTTTGATTTCACAGTGGTTTGATTTCTTGATCTTCATTGTTGTTTCGGTCATCGGTTTATAACAAACATAGCATACAGAGTCAATGAAGAAGATGGGGCACAGCAATACCTGCAGGAGAAGAAGAAGGGCGCTGAAGCAGGGGCGTCAACTTGAGCTCGGCGCTGAAGCAGGGGCGTCAACCACACGGCGCGCGCGGGACTTGACCAGGTCGGCGGCGCGCGGGACTGGACCAGGGCGGCGGCGCGCGCGACCAGCTCGCCGCGGCGCGCGCGACAGCTGGGCGGCGGCGCGCGCGAGTGCGGGACGCGGCGCGTGCGACTGCAGGCGATTCAGCGGCGGCTAACTGCGAATCGGAAATGAAGCCGCCAACCCTAGCTTCCACGATTTATAGCGATGCCAAAAATAAATCGATTTAGCGCCGCGGACTCCCGCCCATAAGTCCCGCTTCCCTTTTCCCTTCCCGCCGCGGACTCCCGCCTGCTCGATTTGGCGCCGCCATCGCGAAGACGCCGCGTGAAACGGACGAGACGCCGCCCAGATACGTTTCGCTGCCGTCCCGTTTACCCCGTTTCGCCCGTCTCAAACCGTTTTTGACTATCTAAACGGGTCCACCGTCTAATCACATGACTACCCCCTAAACTACACGGTAAGGTGCCGTTTAGCGTCTAAACGCGTTTAGACGGCCGTCTAAAACCGTTTAGGAAAACCAGGACTTTTGGACAGCATTTCCATCATATGTCTGCATGAATTGAACATCAAAAATACCCGAGTCGTATCTGCAAAACAATAAAATGCATACAATCACAAATGTGCTTGTGTGCTTCAGAGACACGTTGAACTGAAAAAGAAAACACGAAATTTATGTAGGAATATATTTTACAATAGATTCACCTGAAGTTTTGTTTAGGAACAACAAGATAATTGGTTTCAAACTCTCGGATATTAAATATGTTACAGTGCCAAAACGCAAGGATAAATAAGCACTTGAAGTTATATATAACATTCTCTATTTGTGGCTCAACTGTACTTGCAGGTTCAGAGTTCAAAACATCAAATCTTCGTGCAAGAAAATTGACCACAACAACAAACCACTGATTGTTCACTGAGCATGGTATGAACACCTGACTAATACATAAAGCAACTGTTGGAAAACCAATGATATTTATCAAACAGCAAGAATATGAACATGTTTCAATATGGTTACTTACATAATCAACATGTTCAAGGATTACTCCAATTCTACGTACAGACAAGCAGTCACTAATATCAGTATGTATCAATCGCTTCATCAGTGTTTCCTGAAACAGTTCCAAATGCATTAATAGCCAGAAGTAAATTCAAACATCGCTATAGCTATCACAAAGGGAAATTCAAACACTCACACTTATATCAGATAGGAAAAAAAAACTTTGTAATCTCTCCAGCATGACGCTAACGAAGCTTCAACCTTTCTTCTTGTTCAAAGTTAAACATTTTGCAGAAACAATTCATTACATGCTTATTGAACCAACAACCAGAACGCATAGACAGTGCCAATTCTCTTATCAACCCAGATATTGTCTAGCTGAAATATGTGCTGACTGTAAAACAAGTACATAAGTATATGCATATAAACCAAAATATGAGAACTTTAAAAGAGGTATCCAAAGAGTAATTATTGTACCTTGGACCAGTTCTGGGAATATTATCGGTAAAGTGGTCAAAAAAGTACTTTTCAGCACCTGTTGCAAATATAACAGCATCTGATTTAACTTTTGTATTAGAGCCACTGGGTTGAAAAGCTAATTTAGCTTCTTGCTCTATCATGTGTCTGCAATTTCTAAATCCAGTAGCAAGTTCTTCAATAAGCCTTTCCTGATAGAATCTTCAGCCAAGATAATGTCATGCTTATACTTGTCAGTTGATGAGCCATCCATTTTGAAGCCAATAGATGAAATAGTGGAATGCTGTCTCGAACTTTGATCATTGAACACAGAATTCTCATTGCTTGTTGTTTTGGGAGGAGATTCAGACTCTTGAATAGAGTTTGCAAATGAACTAGATTGCTGAAAAATGTGTGAATGAACAATAGAATTATGAAGCCTACTTGACTCAAGCAAAAGAGGATTCTCAACATGTTTTTCAAGCCCTTGGCTAACATGATTATTGTAAGGATCGTGTGACCGAGAGGGGGGGGGGGTGAATCGGTGCACTCTAGAATCTAATTCCAAACACTTACACCCAAGCAACTCCTAGCGAGTAGCACACAAAGGAGTATCCTTAACCTATATAGCTAGTGGATATAGATAACACAAGCACACCACACTAGCAACCTAGCACATCATATATATATAGCGGAAGACTTAAGCTAGGCAAGGCAAGGTAACAAGATAACTAGAGACAAGGCAACCAAGATACTAGGCACACTAAGTAGAGTCCTTAGAGCTACTAGATAGGCTAGAACAAGTAAGCACACGAGCAAGGCAAACAAGCAATACTAGTGAAGCTAGTAGGTACCAAGGTAAACACACAAGCAAGATAAGAGCACAACTCAAGTACTACAAGCAATCATATATAGTGCGATAAGTAAATGCGAGTAGTAAAGGAGAAGGGATAGAGAATGCTCATGATGTTTTCCCGTGGTCTCGGAAGGATGGCGCCTTCCCCTACTCCACGTTGGGTCACTCCCGCCGGAGTCTCGACCCCGTCCCTCCGCTCGATGGCGATCCCTCCTAGAGCACACTTCACCCTCCGAGGTAAGGCTCCGCACTTGATGCTTCTTTCGCACGGGAAGCTCCAAGACCGTGTACAAACTTGTGTCGGCTTCCACAATCTCCTTGGACAGCTCAACACCGACGCCTAACCGGTCTAGGCCTTGCCATAGACCAAGAGTAACAGCTCTAGATGACTCTCTCAAGCCCACACTAGCCTAGAGATCAAAGGATGCAACTTGTTACTCTCTCAAGCACTAGGATCACTCCAAATCCCTCTCAAGTGCTTCACACTTCTTCCTCTTGGCTTCTTGGCGGCACCTCCCCTCTTTCCTGGGTCCAAGAGCACCTCAAAGAGGTAAACAACCGACTATATATAGGCCACCAACCTCAAACTAGCCGTTGTCCAAAAGTGCCCAGTCTGCGTGATGACCGTACAATAGGACCGTACTGTCCGATCTCCATTAGACCGTATTGTCCGGTCTTCACCAGACCGGCATCCAGGGAGTGCTGATCTTCATCTCAAAGCAGACCGTACTGTACGGTCTCTAGGACCGTACTGTCCGGTCTCCACATCTTCTTCAGCCAACAAAAACTTCTCCTTCTCTGTTGCTCTTCTCCTGTAAGACCGTACTGTCCGGTCTATGACCGTATTGTCCGGTCAACTGTCCAGTCCTCATTCTTCAACTTCCAGAAACTTCAGCTTCTCTGTCTGGAACACTCAATAGAGACCGTACTGTCCGGTCCCTAGGACCGTACTGTCCGGTCAACTGTCCGGTCTCCATTTCTCCACTTCAAGAAACTTTAGCCTTTCTGTCTGGATTTCCTCTGTAGACCGTATTGTACGGTCTCCATGACCGTACTGTCTGGTCTCTTCTGACTTCGCAGCTTTGATCTTCTTCTTGATCTTCTTCTTCCAAACTTGAACTTCTTGGTTCCTTCAACTCTCTTCTGCCACCCTAGCCCCTGAGAGACTCACCATGCATCCAATGATCTCTATAACTAGTGTGCACTAAGAGAACCACCTCGAACCCTCTTGATAGTCCGGTTTTTCCTATGGACTCAAGCTAACATCTAACCAAGCACACTCGCTTGGATCTAGCATGTCCTTAGCCTTGATCCATATCTTCTCCGCGACTCCGTCAAGTCCGTTCTTGTGTCGATGAAGGCAACCAATCATCCTTGACATTAAGTTCATGGTTTGTTGGCGTTCACCACCAGACGGAGCTTTCTTTATATGTGACCTATAAGATCTCACAAAGAGTGTTAGTCACATTCATGGTTCTCATCCAACCACCAAAACATTCATACCTTGGGGTTTCCCTAGCTCCAATGGTCATGAAGCTTACAATTATTTTCCATGGCCGGTGACAAGAGTGAAACTGTATAGAATGAAAACATATCTCATTAATGTATTCATTAGAATGTATATACTGCACAAAATGAATATGAGAAATGAATAGCATAAATAGTGGAAAAAAGCGACACACCTGATTCTTCGAGTATCTCAGGAAGTGGAATACAAGCAATTTCAGACTTTATATAATCTTCAAAAGTCAAAGCACAGGGAAGGTCAAAATCTAATGACAAATGTAGCGGAGATTCTTGCATCAACTTAGCAAACATTTCTTCAATGGGGTGCACAAAAGAGTCTTCAATTTTTGGAGGAAAGAATTTCAACTCACGCATAACCAATAGAGGCTCTTTTTCAGAAGCATCAGACGTAGCAGCATCATTTGGTTCAGAAGCATCGGACATAGCAGCATCATTTGGTGCTTCGTTAGTTGACTATGGAACAACATCTGATTTACTAAGCTTCCTTTTTGTACAGAAAAAGCTATCATCATCAGATTCGGACAACTTAGCAACTGTTACTTCAGTTTCATCTTGATCACAGTCCAAAACAGCAGAGGAATCAAAAGGGAGCTCACTCATGACTAACTCATTATTATTAGGAAGAGTTTCACTAGAATCATTCTGATCACTCAACAGAATTTTAATGTATTGTGAAGCATAATTAGACACCACAGGCTTGATTAACTCCAGTACAGATGTGTTGAATGTGTCAGTGAGATTTGATAGCTGCCTCCTTGTCTAAAAAAAGGAAAACATTTGATTATATAAGAACTACTTTGATTATGATGTAATGATAATGAAATGCTTTGATAATGAACTTACAGATTCCCTCAAAACTGAATGTGATTTCTCTAAAACTTCAGCCTTGAAGTTATTGTTATTGCTATAAGAAGCCATATCATGAAATGGAGTTGACTGAATGTGTTTTACCTGATTTATATAAAAACCATACAACTTTAAGCTATAAATTGGTGGAAAGCCAGAAACTCTATTCACAAATAAAAAACAGTAATATTTTAGGAAAAGTACATACAGGAAGTTTGCCATAAATTGCTGGACAGCAAGAAATCAAGTCACAACTTGTGGCATGAGCCACAGCAGATGTTGTCCAAAACTTCAACTCATGGTTTCTGGGAGGCATACTAACTTCAGGGACAGTGAGGAATTGAAGATAGGAGATCTGAAAAAAAAAAGTTAACAAACCTCACGATTGAATAAGAAAAGAATTAAAAATTAAACAACTTCACAAACAGAAATAGTAAATTTACTTACCACCAGGAAGAATGTACAGCCACCTAAGACACAAGATTTTCCACTAGTTATCTTGTCCTGATATCTTTTGATGTAACCGACAAGCATTCGAAAACAAGTTCAGACAATCATAACTTTTAATTTCATCGACTCGAATGAGAGGAGTGAAATATCTTGGACTAGCCTCACGATGTGATGTAGGGCAAAGAATTGTGGACATTGCAAACAAGATGAAAATCCTTATGAATGAATCACCAGATAATTTAGTTGTAATAAGATTGACAAGCTCTTTGATTGTTGCACTATCACCAACACATTTAGTTTCCAACTTCATTAACTCACAAGCTTCATCTGATATTTTCAATTCTATTTTTTTACCACCATAAGGAAGACCAAAAACTTTGTGAACAGCATAAGGGCTCAGATAGAACGAGTAGCCATTACTAAAGGTCAAAGACCTAGAACTGCAATCAAACTGACTAATAATCCAAGAAACTAAAGTTTTTGGAGTGAAAGAACAACTGATATCCAGCCAAAACCAACACCGACAAGTGATTCTCTTTGTTGAGGACTAAGCTTCTTAGCAACAGACATGAAGAGTTTTGTTGACTGTCTAGTGCTATAAGACTGAAATTGAAAAAAGATAAAATAAGATAGAATTACAGTGATGAAGTGTGCAGAAAGAAAAATTAGTTGTTGTTTTTTACCTTGGTAAAGGACTTTGTTTCAACCAATTTGGTCCCTTCAACATTATCAATAGACCTTTTCATACCACTAGACATACTGCAGAGAGAAACATTTACAATTATATAAATAATTAACAGAAGAACTGGAAATAAATTTAAAGCAATATGTCTGTAGTATGGTCACTATAAACACACTTGTGCACTTGACATACTAATCGAAATGACACTTCATCAGATGGCATGTCTAACCGAAATCACACTTCATCAGATTGGCATGTCTAATCGAAATGAACAGCAGCCCAGTATGATCAATCCTCTGACAGTTATTACTCATTAGATTGGCATGTCTAATCGAAATGAACAGCAGCATCAATTCCGAAAAATTTCAGCCCTAACGCAGTAAAAATTGGAAGCGTGGAGACAGAGCACATAGAAGAAGAGATCGAATTCAATCGAAAAGACAAAGTGGAAGCATAGAGAAAGAGTGCATAGAACGACGAACTTTTGCAGTACCTGGGCATGGCCGGCTACTTGGAACTCGGAAGAGAAATGAGGAAAGGGGAAAGTTGCCTTCGATTAATGTAGACCCGCTTGGCTGCCATTGACTTGTGGACCCAAGTTGTTACACTGACGTGTGGACCCAAAGCCAGCAATTATTGACTATTTGATCGCTAGGCTCTGAAAGAAAAAGGTGGTCCGCGCCGCCGGGCGAAGAAGAGGTCCGCGCCGCCGTCGCCGCTGGTGGAAAAGAGAACGAGGGCCCCGACGGCGGGCAAAAGCTCGTTACATCAAATGGATCCGGCGAATAACGCTTATCGACAAGATGTTCCTCCATGCGAGGTGAGTCACCAAATTCCTTGTATCTGAATCGTTGGCGAATCCAACTGAATTAGTGAAATCAACTGAGTACAACTAAGAGATTATGCGAGTAGAACTAGAACTAAGATTATGCGATTAGAACTAGAACTAACATAATGCATATGATAGATAGACTGCAGTACAAACATATTTCTTATGCATGCGAAATCTAAAGATCCGGTTTGAAATCTTAAATTGCGTGGTCAATGTATCTGAGTTCTTGTCAATTATTTTTTGTTGTAGCCATGGAAAAAGCCGGTATCCCAATTCCCATCATTTGCTTCCATCAATATTGCTGAAATTCAAAAGAAGATGATGAAAAGCAGACTGCCAAACGAATCATTATCTACTAAGCTTACAGAGGTATGTATGCAATGCTGCACATTGGAAAATTCAGTAAGTACATCAGGCTGTTTCAGTAAACAATTCAGTTTAATTGCAGGTTGCTCAAATTTCCATGCTAAAGAGAGATTCAGTACAGGATGAAGCTAGCTCACTGACAACAGATCCAAAAACTTGTCATCAGGTAAGCACAAATGATAAATATGTTACAGCACTATAGTTATCATATAAAACTAAAAATATTTAATAGATTTTTGCAATGTAAATTTTGCAGATAAACAATTCTGGAAAAGTGGACAACCTCCAGCTCTGAGTGCTCTATGCTGACTGATAGGATTTGTACTGATAGTGAAGGGAAGCAAAAGGCAAAGTGAGCAATATTGAGAAGCAGCAAACAAGCAAAGTGATGGCAGTGAGTATGGTTCCAAACCCTGAAACAACCACAGTGCAAAATACTCATATCCAGCAAGCATGCAAAGCGATCGCACTTAGCAAGGTTGAAAATCCTGAAACAAGAAAAGTGAGTAATACTCAGATCCAGCAAGCAAGCAAAGCGATCTCACTTAGCAAGGTTCAAAATCCCGAATCAGAAAAGTGACTAATACTCAGATCCAGCAAGCAAGCGAAGTAATCGTAGTGACACAGCTTGGGAACCCTGAAAAAGGCAAAGTCACCAATATTCAGAACCAGAGCATTATTCAGAATGAGCCAAAAAGCACAACAGTTCATGGTTCAGGGCAAGCAAATCAGCATTTTTCAGACAGTGCAATGCCAAATACATCAACTGAAGATACATTCAAAACTCCAGTTGCTCGTGTGCCAGTAATAGACAGCGATGTTGTATTCTCAGATGAAGAGGACGAGGACGAGGATGAGGACGAAGACACAATCAGTGGGAGAAGTGAGTATATTTTTCCAAGTGCAGAAGAGGTGGAAAATTCCATAGAACCTTGTGTTGGAATGGTTTTTGGCACAATTGAAGAGGCTCTGATGTGGCCATACGCGCTGTAATGCCTATAGCAAACGGTTCGAATGATATTCTAATGAAGCAATGTTTCTGAAATTACAAACAAGAATATGAATGAGGTTCAAAGATCAAATATGTTTGAGTTTCCCATTGCTGCAGAGAATTATGTATCCAACAATATCTCAAAGCCGAGGACGGCTTTGCTTCAAGGGAGAGAGGATGATGAGCCCATGATCTCTCATATTCTTTCAGCTAGCAAATCTGAAAACAAGCGTGATTCTACAGAGATTTCAAAAGGTAATACTTTTGAAAAATATACGATTCAGTTTGGCACCATTGCAAATATTATGAATGATAGCAAGAAAGACAAGTTTATATCAGCTAGTAATGCTATGAGAAGTAACATTTTTGTTGGGGCTAATGTGTGGAAGAAAGAATATAATAGTGACAAGAAGCCATGTATTAAGATTGGATCAATGTTGGTGCTAATTGAGGAAACTAGAGATCATATCCAGGTGGACCAGACCTTCCCAAGGGCGTGTAGTACCTTCCTATCAAATTCTACACGGCCTCATGTGAATCCAATCACGAAATTGCAATATATGGAAGGTTCAAGTCAATTCGGATTTGTTTCGGAGCATCCAGACAAGCGCGACGAGAAATACCATAACTCCCTCATACGAAGTCCGTTTGGGGTAAGTAAATACTCTTTGGAAAGATAATTTGATAACCTTTCCAACGCATCCAGTCCCATTGTCAGATTCATCCCGAGGAAGATGCAGTCATCGAAACAACTATCGGGTCCTGTTGAGTCCAAGTCTGTTTTGTATTTTGGTCGAGTCGAACCATGTGTTGGCTGGCCTGCGTGCCATATAGCCTAGGGCCGGGGCCCCTGTAACTCAGAGTTGATTATTATTGTTTATGGTCGTGGTGTCCTCCAAGGAACCCTAGAGGCGATGCCCTCTTCTACCGATTGAAGATTGCTGCCGTCAATCGATCTTGCCGGTTGCTGAAGTTCGTGATCAGGTGATTGCTCTCCTGGGTGCGTGCTGGAACCCTGTGGTTCCCCATCTCTGAATCGTGCTTGCCTAAGTCACGGGTTGGAGATTTTATCTAGTGCTGGTTTGCATCTACATTAAGTTCTTGTAAACTGGTTATTATCTATCGTGTGTCCTGCTGTTGCTATTTGTCATTGCTAGTGGAGAACCAATTATTGGAGATTGTTATCGCTCATTGCTGAATTGTCCAAATTGCTGCTGCTATTACATCTATTCGCTGCTGCTATATCAATTACAATTGCACGGTCTATCGCTATTGCTTGCTTAATTCAGAGAGAAATACATTTGTTGCTGCTAGTACCGTGAAAGATTGGGCAAATTCTTGGACATTGCTAGGCGTGTCTTTATCAGGCTCATAGGTACATCAATGTCCATGGTCTTTTAAATGGCTATGCAGTGAGGAAAGGATCAAATTACAAGCAAAAGAAAGTCTTCTTGCAGTGTAACAGAGCTGGGAAACCACAGAAGGGTAAAACAATGCATAGAGGAAAAGAAGGAGAAACTACATTGTGAAAACAGACTGCAAAATGAGAATTATAGTGAAGAAAATTAATGGCCAGTGGGAGCTTACTGCTGTGCACAGCGAGCACAATCACAAAGTCGTGAAGACTCCTTCGTTAACCAAGTTCTTTGTAAATCACAGGACAATGACAGAAGATGAGGCTACATTTTCTAAACTTTTACAAGATGCGAGAGTCAAGCCAATGAAGATTATGGCAATATTCAGAGAATTAAAGGGCAGCTTCAAACACATCGCCTTCACAACAAAGAATCTAGATAACCTGAAGCAAAAGGAAAAAAGAAAAGAAACAAACCAGAGGCACAGACGTAGAGGATACATTACAATATTTGAAGAAAATAGAAATGGTGGATCTAGGTTTCTATATTACAATGAGGACTGACAAAGAAAATCATGTTAGGAGCATATTTTGGTGTGATGCAAGAGGCAGAATGGACTACGAACTATATGGTGATTTCATATCTTTTGATACTACATTCAGCACAAACATGTACAACCTTCCATTCGCGCCAATAGTCGGAATAAATGGCCATGGAAACAACGCAATATTTGAGAATTAGACAGCAGAAACATTTGAATGGGTATTGGAAACATTTCTCAAAGTGATGAATGGGAAAAGACCAAAAGTCATTACGACAGATCAAGATGCGGTAATGAAGAAAGCCATAGCCAATATCCTACCAAGTACAGTTCACAGATTATGCATATGGCACATTATGCAGAATATACTAACCAAGTGTGGAGCATTTATGAGCGAAAAGGAAGGCATGATAGAGAAGCTAAATGCTGTTATATATGATTCTATCTCTATCACAGAATTCCTCAATGGCTGGGAAGAAATGTTACAAAAACATGATGCAAGGATGAATCAGCATTTGACAATGATTTATGGATTAAAAGAAATGTGGGTTCTAGTTTACTTCACTGAAATCATGTGTCCATTCATACATTCAACTTCAAGAAGTGAAAGTACGAACTCACACTTCAAGGACTTTCATGCCTAAAGACTCAATAGAGAAGTTTATGCAGCAGTTTCGGATTATACAAGAGGCAAGTGTCTCAAAGGAAGATGAGAACAGATTTGTAAGTATTATAAAAGAGCCAACTTACTGTACGATGCAGCCTATAGAGAGAGAAGCAGCAAAGATATACAATAGAAGTATTTTTGTGAAATTTCAGACAGAATTGTACAATTCAGGGGCCTTCACAGTGGTTGAATTGATTAAAGACAACAAATACTGTCTGAACAAAGTAATGTACATTGATTATCCTGAATTCAACAAGGATACTTTCAATATTCAGGTAGACAGAATCACCAAAACATTCAAATGTGACTGTAGGAAATTGGAAAGGGATGGTTTGCCATGCTGTCATTTGCTCAAGTTATTCAACCACTTAGGAATACATCAACTTCCTGATACGTGCATCAACAAGAGGTGGACAAAAGCTTATAGAGAAGAAGTGCTGGACAGTCATAAGCAAATGTGCACTGAGGCATCAGGTGATAGGAAGGCTCAGAAATCACTAAGATATGCAATGATAATGAACAGGGTTTGTGATTGTACTGAAGTATGCCCTGATGGATCAGAGAGTAAAGAATTTATTGAAAACCTTGACAAGTTTTATGAAATGATAATCAGTAGGAGGAAATCAACAACAAATGGACAAGACTCCAACCCAGAACAGCTGAAAGATCCACCAATTATATCAAAGTCAGTGGGAAAAGGTCACAGGTTGAATGCAGGAAATGGACAAAACTCCAACCCTGAACAGCTGAAAGATCCACCAATTTCATCTGCAAAGTCAATGCCAAAAGGTAAAAGGATGAAGCCTGCAGCAGAGATTAACTCAAAGAAGAAAAGAAAGATTTGAAGCTCAAAAAGAGTAGGACAATAAGTGCTAATAATTCACTATTTGGAAAGATATTACAGTTACTGTTTAATATATTCCAAAAAACTTGTGTTACATTGTACATTTAAAATAGGGCATGTGCAAACATCTGTGATGATGATAACGATTTATGATATAAAGTAATGATTTCCTATATAAGTATATTTATTAGCTTCAGTCAACAATTTCTCAATTTCTATGGATTTCCATGCGATAAATAATCATACATGTGTCAACATTTTGAACAAGCCGTTTCAACATTTCTTGAAACCTGTATCAACATTTATGTTACCCTGAATCAACATTTTCAGATATTTTAAAATTTCCATGACAAGAAGTAATGTGTCATGTGCCAACATTTTTGTTGGCTAGGATCAACATTTTTGTAACTCTATATCAACATTATTGTAACTGTTCACTAACTGTTTAAAGTGCCAAGTAAGTTAGGACTATAGATGTCACATTGTTGTTGCTTCGGTGCCGACCGGCACACCCGTGGTGCCGATCGTCATATCCTTTCTCCGACCACTAGATGCATACAGGCTAACCCCAGGTGTTCCTCTTTGGTTATGTGTATGCTTTTCTGTCAGTGTTTTCTTTAAGCCAATCTACGAACTTGAAAAGCCTTCATATGTGCAATAAGTACTTCACGCTAGGATTGATTCGTTAGACGACGTAGAAGACCTTACACGGTTCTCTTGCTGATCCTTGTGGATTCGATATAAGCCTTGGAATACTCTAAGGAAAAAAGCTACAATGTACACCGTCCACTTGCGGTATATAAATGGGTGCGTATAAATGACTAACAAGCTTTTTCTGGCGCCGTTGCCGGGGATCGGCAACTCGAACCTTGGGCGATCTATCTAGTTTATCGAACTAATCATATATCCTTTTGTTGCACATATATTGTTTTTCTTATTTGTGTGTCCATTAAAAACAGGTAAAAAGCTAGGCACACAACCTCACCTGGAGCACGACGATGTTGCTGCAAGTGCCGATCGGCACCGCATTGATGTCGACGCCGACATCGACGATTCCGCTCTTCATCGACTCTCTTGCTTCACAGCAATAGGTGCTAACTTTGTTAGTGGCCCATCATCTGCTATGGAGTCCCTCTCCATGAAAGACTCGCTAGTGCCGATCGGCGCAACGCCCATGCCGATCGGCACCACACTGCTCAAAAGGAGGTACGCTCTTGTGTGTCAATAATTTTTTTTAGCTAATGCTTTGCAAGGATTTTATCTTGTTCACAGAAATAGATGAGGGGAGAAAAGATTGAGTGCTATTTATCATGAAGATCAAGAATTTCAATTGCAAAGAATGAAGACACGATGAATACATTCTTGATCATGAGATGTTCTGTCCGCTGACCAAAAGAAGGTGTGCGAAATTTTACAGAGGATTGGAAGGCCTAAAAATTTGATATTGTGAAAGAGCATCAAGTCTAGTTTCCAACGGTTTAAACCTCACGTCATTTGGAGCTTCCTACAAGGATTTATGGCCAAAATACGAGATGTTGCGCAGGCTGTTTGGATATTTCGCGAAAGATGCAAACAATTGGAAGTTTGAGCCAAATATGGAATTAAAGTCCAATATCCACGTGATCTATGGGTTTCCAACATTTAAAAGACTTCCTTTTGATGATTGACACGGATTCAAGTCTTTCCAAACACTGAGTTTCAATATTTGGAAGGTTTGAATTCAATTCGGATTCATCGCGAGATAGCCTGATATACCTTCAGAAAAACGGCCATATCTCCCTCATACGGAGTCCGATGAGGACGCACGAGTACTGCTTGGAAAGATAATTTGATGCCCGATGCAATGGCACAGGTTTCAACCTCGAATTCCTTCTGCTCGCGGTGAAAAGTCAGAGAGAATGTGTCAGTTCAGAAAAAGCAGTAGCAGATTTCTTCGGAATTCTTCACCGTCGATTTGATGGATCATTGGGCAAGAGTTGAGGAGTTGCATCTACACTACATCATCATAACTTACTGGTGCAACATTGATCAAGATTCACAAGTCATAGGACAAGCCAACACGTGCTCTAATGCTTGAAAAGATTAAGTCATCAAGATCCTCCGAAGAAACGATCAAGAAGCTGAAATCATTGGTGATTTTGTGAGTTCTCCGAGCTGATCAATATATTAAACTTTTATATCTGGATAGAGCTTCAAGTCTTCTTTCCAATGCATCAAACGGTGCTGGATTTGGATGTTTCTACAAGGATTTATGTGCTAATCATTGGACGCTGCGCGAGCTGTCAGATTTTCAAATAGCACGCAGCCTTGGAGTAAAAAACTCATAAGTCCTTCATACGGAATCCGTTTGAGGTGTATGAGCACTCGTTGGAAAGAAACTTTTTCTACCTACATTGTGGTATAGGTTTTAGAACCTGTTTCATTCTGTTGGTGACACGAAATTCAGAGAGAACAGGAGCTGCAGATTATTGATGACATGATTAAGGAAGGAGATGAAGATGACAACAATGAAAATAGCTTGAGCAATTATCACATGAGCAAATGATCAGAAGTTAAACAAGATTGAAGAATCAAGAGCATTATATCATTTACACACATTGAGCAATATGCAACACAATAAAGACGGGCTATGAGTCAACCACGACGAAGTTTGCATAGTACAAGCTGCATGGATATCATCGGGATCTTACACCAAGAACCATGGCTTCGCGACAATCAGGTATGTAAGAAGTCTAGCTATTCGACTATAACTAAAGCACTTTTCGGGAGGCAACCCGTGTTTTTGAGCCTTTTGTGTGGATTGTTTAGTGCTGCTAGGAGGGCAACCTAGAGTTTTCGCTTTAATGTGAGCTTTACCCAACTCAATTGATTCACTTGTGTCTAATTAGTTCTAGTTTAACTCTTTATGTTTAGACCATCATCATTATGTGTTTTGTTTGCAAAAATCATCCACTGCATGCATAATATGTGAGCACTTGCTTTGTTTTTGTATTTGCATAATTTTTCCGCCTGCATGCATTTAACCATCTTATTTCAGCCTACCTAAGCCTTCCACCACTCATTTTTCATGTCACTCAGAGCCAAAACCTCCCTGTGCCTGTCGGCACAACTCCATTGCCGATCGGCACAACACCTAAATGCTTTTCTAAGCATTCCATCGCTGTCACATAACATGTTCACGAGCCTCTAACTTTGCATGATCATAACCACAATTTAACTCATAATAGCTTGCTTTGAACTTTCCAATAAGTACTAAATTGCTTTGCTCGAGCTTTCTTTAGCAAATTTAGGTGTAAACATGGTGTTTATACTTGTTTGTTGGACAACATTGGATAGTTCATTTGCCGAGCTATGTTTAGCATCATTTGCATTGGTTGGTTGCTACTCTTTTTCAATGTGCTATCTCTCTAGCTCATCGGAGTTTTGCA
Organism: Eragrostis nindensis; assembly: GCA_012490785.1. Lineage (NCBI taxonomy): Eukaryota > Viridiplantae > Streptophyta > Magnoliopsida > Poales > Poaceae > Eragrostis > Eragrostis nindensis. Next base: position 169,483 of record JAAXCT010000780.1, on the reverse strand, counting down.
ATGGCTAAGTCATGAACATGGTGTTTAGACTTTGTTTGTTAAAAAAACTTTTGTTTAGATTGCTAGCAATCTAGTTGTAAGCATGGTGCTTAGAGCTAGGTGTAAACATTGTTCTTGTTTAGTTTCTACGCTATTAATGTTCATTGCTGATACCATAAAACTTTTTCTTCACTTTGATAGCATTGTTTCAAGACTGAATAATGAGTAACAGACGTTTCTAGAATTGTATTGATCGCACATTCATTTAGCAATTTTGTGTGAACGTGGTGTTTAGACTAAATTGTGGAATAACATTATGGTCTTGCTTGCTTGCTAACATTGTGATAATTAACTTCATGCATCCACACTTGTGCACACACGTACACTCATTAGGATTTTGTTTTCTTTTCTCTACTAGAATCGAATTGACACAAGTAGAACTTTAAAGTTGTTGTTAGCTGGTAGATATTCTTCTACTCCCGACCATCACCTCGGGGGTAGTATGTGTGCCTCAATTGTTTTGCAGGAATGAAAGAGTTACTCTCAAAAAAAAAGGGAAATTGAAGGAATTATGGAGAAATAGCCGTATATACAAGAGAAGTGTTGGGACAGCAGCAACAAGGAGAAGAACGAGTTGAATATCTTACAAAGACGAAGCGTGCCGATCGGCACTCCCATGCTGCCCCTATTATCGAGTTTCTGTCATGCAAATCAGCAACATCTTAAGCATGGGGGAAGCACGCTGAACTTCAATTTACCAAAGGACGGTAACATCTCTTTGCTCCTTCTCTTCTCTAATCTCATTCTCTTCTCATTCGCTGCTATCGCCATTTGCTATCAACTTGGGTTTTGCTTTCTTTTATGATGTGGTACCCTTCTCATTTTGTTCATGCCAAAGGTTGTTTTTAATTTGCCACTTAGAATTTAGAATGGACAATGACATATCCCTAATAGCTACCTTAGGGTGACCAAATGTCATTACTCTATCTAGAGGAGCTGGTTTGTATCATCACCGCCTATGTGTTTGAGCTTTCACTTCGAATAATACATATTTATGATGAACTTGCTTGAGATATGATGAAAGTTGCTATTGTTATTGAAACTTGCATGTATGATTCGTTGCATATAATTGTCCCCCGCTGAATTTTAATGAATTTGAACTAAGCATCAATTCTATGAACTCTATTTGCTCTAGCGGTGGTGTTTGTTGACAGATGATCTGATAGAGACCCCATATGATTGAATTGTTCTGCATGACAACATGCTTTGCTCTCTAAAAAGAAAACTCCAACATAGCTTGAGTCCTTACTAATTTTTTTTGGGAAAACTATAATGTCTTATGTCTCTAATCCTTGCAAATATTGCTCTCTTGCATTGATCATACCTACCAAAGCCAAATATGCTACACCTATATGATAAACCTGTAGATTGCAACATGTAATTTGGTGAGTTGAGTCAAGTTTGTGTTCTTTGGTATGAGACTTAGAAGCTGGCCATTCCGTTTGCGAAACTATCACTTATTTTCTAGCCTTATTCATATTCAGCATTGCCTATTCTACTCTGGAATGTGTGCAACTTCGCTGAATATTCCCACCTGTAAACCCATATTTCTTTTTGTGTTGTCCAATCCTTGTCTACAACCTATGATATGAGTTTCTCGTCGAGCCATTGCACTATTTCTATGGTTTTATGCACAAATTATCAAGATATCTTGCTCAAGACGAAGATTTTCATCACCAAACACCTCTGAAGACTTTCTGAAGCGCAAAGGATCAATTTGAGGCGAAAACGGAGAAAAGTCGGGTTCGCGCCGATCGGCACAAATTCGCGCCGACCGGCACAAAGTACAAAATCAGCGAATAGCCCCCTGTTATCTCCAGGAATCAAGTATTTGTGTTTCAGATGATCAAGGAGAAGAAATAAAAGGTTTAACTAGTGCTTTTTCTTTTTCCACTTCCTATATGCTCGAGACGAGCATCGTTTAAGCATGGGGGAGATGGATCGTCATCTACATTCCGAAGCACTAGTTAATGGACTTCAAAGATTGTTGATGGAAGATCAAGATTGTTTATAGTGTTATATCAAGTTGCAAGAGTGGACTTCATAGAAGATTGTGCATAAAACTATCATATTCAAGATGTGTAACTCCTTGCCCAACGTCGCCGATGCCGACGCCATCAGTGCGTTCTTACTGGGGACTCAGAACAAGTCCCTCGTCCACAAGCTGGGTCGGAAGAGTCCGGCGACGACCAAGGAGCTGCTGGATATCGCCACCAGTCACGCATCTGGTGAAGACGCTGTGGGGCCGGTTTTCAACCGATCGGGGGAAGGCCAAGAGGACTGAAGACGACTCGGCGGCCGGGGTGCCCACCCCCCCGGTCGGACAAGAAGAAGAAGAAAAAGAGCAACCTACACCGGCAAGAGGAGTCGCTCGTGGCGGCAGCCGAGCGCAAGTTGAAGAAGCTGACGGATGAAGCCGCGCCAAATCACTTCGAGAAGATGCTCGAGAAGCCGTGACCCAACCACGCCTTCCTTGTGAAACACCTCTACAAGGATTGCGGCCTGATGAGGAAATTCTTGGCCGGCTTGTCGAAGAAGCCGGACGTGAAGTCCAACACCCCGAAGGGCGATGAAGGCGACAAGGAGGAGGAATCCACCTTCCGTGAGACCACCGGAGTCCTCATGATCTTCGTGGGGCTGGACGCCTGCCTGCCCAAGCGGCGGCAGAGGGTCGAACGCCGCGAGGTCTACGCGGCCGAGCCGGCAACCCCGGAGTTTCTCAAGTGGTCGAACGCCGCGGTCACCTTTGACCAGTCCGACCACCCGGACCGCGTCCTCCGGCCGGGATGGTACCCACTCGTCGTCGACCCCATCGTCGCGACCAAGCGGCTCACCAAGGTGCTCATGGATGGAGGCAGCGGTCTCAACATCCTGTACGTTGACATGTTCGACGCCATGGGCATCGATCGCCGACGCATCCGACCCACGGGAGCACCGTTCCATGGGATCGTCCCGGGGAAGCACGTGGTGCCACTCGGGCAGATCGACTTGCCCGTCACTTTCGGCACCCCGACTAACTTCAGGACCAAGTCCTTGACCTTTGAAGTGGTCGATTTCCCAGGGGCCTACCACGCGGTACTGGGACGACCATGCTACGCCAAGTTCATGGCCGTCCCCAACTACACCTACCTCAAGTTGAAGATGCTGGGCCCCAAGGGGGTCATCACCATCAGTTCGTCAGTCCAGCGAGCCTACCAGTGCGAGCTGGACTGCAACAGCCTCCCCGCGGCGCTCGCCCGCAAGGAAGACGCCACACCGACCGACCGCCCCGAGTCGAAGGAGACGCCGAGCGCGAAGAAGGCATCCGAGTCTCCTGACCCGGCTAAAGGAAACAAGAAGGCCCCTCCCGCCCCCGCCCCCGATGGCGAGATCGCATGCGCAAGAGCGTCGCTCTCCGACGAGTGAAGGAGTCCACTATCCTCCTTGTTGGTGCCCAGTCCTGCTGTTAGCCACCCTGACTGCCGAGCAGTCTTGTATCTACGCGCCGCCTCACGTTAGAAGGCGGGGCCCTACATGTATCTAGTACTCTTATGTATGAACATGCATATATGCATGCGTATATATCCTTCGTTGCGAACACACGACGGATCCGTGTCCTTTGGCAAACGTTGGAAGAGTCCTGAGCGTGTCTGTGGGGTGCGAAGCCCCCGGCGGGTGTATACGATGGACGACACGCGAGATCGGCGAACGATTATAGCGCGTCCCACCGCACCAGAACAATGTAGCTCTGAAGGAAAAATTGCTAACGACCGAAACCTAAGAAAGTGTGGCTGGTAAGCCGTGTTCTTATAGCCAAAAGTTCGAACAAAACAAAGAGCCCCCGGGGGCTCTGACCAACCTAAACCTCGGAATCATCTACGGGCGACGAGGCAGGAGGGCATCGGGGTACTCCACCGCAAGATTGGCGGCCGCCGGGGTAACCTCCGCCTCAAGCGCTGTCAAGTCCTTGGGGGTGTGGCCTTCGTCGAACCCGCGTCCCATATGATCCACCCCAATGTCGGCGTCATAGTGGGTACGAGCGACGGTGAACGATAGGCGAATGCCGGTTTCGAATGCCGACTCCTCCAGAGCCCGTATGCGGGTCGGCAGGTCGGCTATCAGTTGTGCCAGCCCAACGAGTTCATCACTCGGCGCTATCCCCAGTTTGGCGCACGAATTGACGAAGGCAAGCCTCACGTTGTCAAGCCGCCCGACCACAGCCTCGGTCTCCACCAGCTTCTTCCCGAGATCTGTAAGCAACAGAAGATCAAGAGAAACAAGCAAGTGAAAACTGACAAACATAGGAGAACAGTTAGATGCCCTTGCGCTGCCACGGACAATCAAATTAACAAAAACAAAGTTATTTCTAATATCTTCATTGAAATTACCCAACATTATGGTTTCACAAGAAAAATGGCCCGGTATTGCTAGAAATGACTAAGCAAACAAATATCAGAATGTTTTCTAATTTACCATTCACAAAAAAGCATTATGTGCGACAGCCAATATAGGGTCAGACTTCAAAATAAGTTCAGATTAGATGCTGAAAGTTCTTGAGAATTAAACAAATGCAGTTCAAAACCGGAACAAGAATGCTCCAGTGGTATGAAAGATTGTCAGTAGCGTCATCGCCGCTAGAGCCGCTATTTTCTCTCCAGCTGGATTTTTCTTCTTAACACAGAAATATAGGGCCCACTACCACAGCCAAAGGAGAAGCCTTTTCTCCCCAACAGAACCCCCCATGATGCCGCTGGCCACCAAAAAAAAAAAAATCCAAATCCCATGCCGCCGCCGCAAGAGTAGGAAAGTTCAGGACACCGCCGCAGCCCGAGCGTGAACAAGCACTGGCCGTCTGTTCTTGTCGGCGTGCGCAGTCTTGCCGCAAGCGGCAACCCGGCGCATCCAGAGCCGCTTCTCCCGATCCGACAGCCAAGCGTCGATATCTAACGCCGTTTGTCCGGGTCAGCAGGCACCACGCCCTCACCATCGTGATTCTGGCTGCTGCTCGCGGGAGGGACTCGCACAGGGGCGCGCATGGCTGTGAGGCTCCTCGAGCGGGCTTCGGCGTCGACGGCCTCCACGGTCGCTCCATCTATCGGGCAACGCGAGGCTGCCAGGCGGGGGCAGGATGAGGGGAGGAAGCAGGATGGGATTGGGGAGGGTGATCTGGGCCCACATGTCGGCGCGCTTGCAGTGGAGGTGGATGGGTGGTTCGGACGACGTCCGCTCAACACAAGCCACCAACTGACGTTTTTATGAGTAGTAAAGGTATGTCAGATACTCACCCCTAACATTCAGTTGGAGGCGAGACACCTCTTCGGCAAGCCTGGCAACACCGCCCGTAGCGGCCTCCTTCAGTTCGCGCTCGACCCGGGCCTGCTTAGTGGCGGCCTGGACCAAGCGTTCCGCCACCTCCCTTGTTCGCGGGAGGTCGCCGACGACATTTCCGCATCCTCGGCACGCTTGCGCAGCAGGTCGTTGTTGACACCTAATTTTTGCCTAGGGCCCGTTGACAGTGAGTAGCAGGATGCATGCCGGGTTTGTGTATGAAGATGATAGCCCACAGGCGGTCATGAAGGCGGAGAAAATCATGAAGACGTGCGTGTGTGGGTTTGCGAATCCTTTTTTAATTATTTTCTAGATTTAGAAAGGATTGACCGAGTTGTAGTCAGGTAGGAGTTGTGTTTAAGTCCAAATCGGACTCTTGCCTCGGGTGTATAAATATAGACCCAGGTGCTTGTAATCAAAAAATAAATACAATCAACTCTTCGGCGCACCGCCACAATTTCTCGACGGGTTTTTTCGTCACCGGCGTCCATCGGGGCTCCGGCACGACTGGATCTCGTCAGGTAAGCGCATCGATCTTTAGTATGTCGACTTGTCCATATTAGAGATTGATGTGGCTGCTAGTTATCCGGTAATCTAGATCAATCTAGGGTTTACATTACGCATCGACTGCATGGAATTGTTTAAGACCTGGTCCAATTCTTTGTCACGGTTAGTTGACTTGTCCTCGCCGCGACCTTGTTGCCGATTGCTGATGTCGATTTCTGTTTGATCTGGTTATTCGAGTCACGGTTAAGGTGCTTTGTCGATTAGATCTGCTCTTGGTGATTGGGTAGGCAGTTTGACTTGTCCTGTCTGCTTCGCTTAGTTGACGTATCCTCGGCGAAACAGTTGCTAAGAGTTAGATTTAATTTACTGAGTATCTGGGACCGGTAGTTGCCGATTATACTTGTACCTGCCGATCGTGTAGAACAGTTAGACGTGTCCTGTTCTACTTCACTTAGTTGACGTGTCCTCGGTGAAGCGATCGTTAGATTATGAGTATAATTAGTGGTTATTGGTTTAACCGTTCTTTCGGGGTGTTTAGCCGATTGTTTACCACGTTCAGATCTATGCTTGCATGCCTTTAAATTGCTTTTATTCGTTCAAGTATATGTCTGAGCCTTCTTTCGTCAATGTCGATTCACTCTACCGTGTTGCTTGCCGATAGATGTTGCCGATTGCATGCCTTGCCGATTGCCGATCCTGATGCATGCCTTGCTTTATTTATCGCGCAAGTATTTACTGTTGCGACATGTCGATTCGTTTCTAGCCGACAGCCGAGTGCTTATTTTATTATCTTTTATTCACTAACATCGGCTGCGGTTACGCATCGGCCTGTCCGGGGCCGATAGTCCGGGAATTTACACGCTTTTTCTTGTCTTTGTCGATTTGCAGGGAAAATCGACTGGCACGCTCCGGAATTCACCGCGTTCCAAGTTTTGGTCCTGAACAGAGTGAAGCAAATCTCTCAGGCCACGTGTGCGAGCGGTTAGAACACACATTTTACCGTCAACAGTCGTTCTGCCTTCGGAGCTCCTGAACAGCCTCCTCCGAGGTCTCGGCCCGTCCCACCGCGCCAGCAAGATCAGAAGCGTGCCGATCGAGCAGCATCTTCTGAGAGTGAAGCTGCTTCGACTTGAGCTTGCTGCTCAACAGGGCAGCCTGCGGACAAATAAAACGTAGCAGAGGTTAGAGGTGGTCAAAAATCGAGAGGGGCTCGGCTCACACGGATGATGAAGTCGAGAGCACACGTCATGGGGAACCCTGGCCGCCTACACCTCAAGACAGACTGCCCCAAGGCGTCGTGAGCTGCCCTCGCCTCCCAGTAGGCGCGGGCGCACTTCACCTCGCAGCGCTCCCATAACACCCTGTCATCCGAGTTCCGCACGAGGAAGGCGCCGTCGGCTGTCTCGATCGAGAAGTCGGAATCCCATCCCGATGACGCCGAAGAGCGTCTCAACTCCTGTGAGGCACGCGTGGTCCCGAACCCGCGAAGAGGACCCCGATCCTGGCACGGAAGCGGCGGCGTCTGGCCGCGGACCCGAGCTCTTCGACATCACCACAAGTTTGGAGGCGCGCCCCGCCGGAGTCTCAGCGGCCCGTCCTGGGTCAGAATCCCTGTCGCGGCCCCCGGCCCCTTCCATGAGAGGCTCAAGAGGCGGCTTGCGGATCTCCGCGCTACGGCCCGCCAACGGGCCGTTCACGGCCGCAAGCACGTCTGACACCTCCGACTCGCACGAGGTCCGAGGCTCAGCGTCGCGGTCCGCTGTCTCAGTGACCCGGGTCTCCTGCGTTTTGCCCTCTTTCTGTTTTCGGGCGAGCACCTTCCTAGGCGCGAACGAAGGAAATCCCCGACCCCCGAGTCTCCTGCAAAGGACACTATGTTCAGAAAAGTGAAAGGGCGAAAAGAAAGGAAGCAAAGAGCTACCACCGGCACTCACAAGTTCACGACCGGACACCGGGCGAACCGCTTCGTCTCCGATGACGAAGACAACCCCTCGGGCTGGCCCCGCTTTCGACCCGTCAAAGGCTCGGAGACTTGGGCTCCCGACTCTGGAACAGCGGAAGAGCCGCCGTCGATCGCGCCGGCGGCCACGATGACGTCCTGGGAAGGAGTCCGAATCGCCTCCGACGCAGCATCGATGCCCCGCGCACCCGACGAAGGCGGTGTCGGAGCTCCTGGGGCAGGACGAAGGCTCACGGAGTCGAAGGCGACCGCCGGTGAGGCCAACACCTCGGCATCGGCGATTGTTGCCCCTACCGGCGGAGGAAGAGGAAGAAGGCCCCCGTCCGCCCCCTCACGGAGGATCCTATTGTCCAACTCGAGCCACTCTCGGTCTGACAACGGGGCCAGGCCCGAGCCACCACTACTTCCTTCGCCGCCGGCCTCTGAGGTGTCGCCGATGAGGAAGAACCCGTCGTCCGACTCTTCATCAGCGTCCTCATCGCCGTCCGAGCCCGAGCTTGGCTCGGTTTTGGTCTCTTCCGCCGGCCCCCCCTGTCGCATTCGCTTGTGCCAGGCGTTGTTCCTATCCCGCCACGCCTGCTTCTCGGACTTCTTGAGCGCCTTCGCATGCTGACGTCGCTCGTTCGCCTCCCGGTTGGCTGTCCTCCGTGCCTCGTACTCCGGAAGCCACGGCCGAGACTTGCAGAGGATGAGGTGAGGCTGAAAAGAAAGGGACATGCGACTCATGAAAAAATCCAACGGCAAAAGTCGCAGAAAAAAGAGCAGGGAAGACTTACAAAGGTGATCGCGCCCTCGTCAGGTTGGGCGGCGGGGTGACCGGGGATCGGGTAGATATAATCCCCCCCGACAAAGGTCAGGTGCGCCTTCCCACACGCTTCCGAGAGACGAGACCCAATCTCCGCGTTGGTGATCTCGACGCCGACGGGCATAACAGTTCTCGAACAGTCCGCCCCCGGCGTCATCTCCCACATACGGAGCTCCCTCACCATGAGAGGGAGAATCCGACGCTTGTGGCAAAGCGCGAGGCTCCCGATGGAGGTAACGCCCCTGTCCCGTAATACGCCAACAGCGGTAATGAGATCCTTGAGCTTCGCCATCCCCCGAGGGCCAGGTCCCCAGTGCCAGGGCCCAGCCCGCTCCTCGATGTACTCCGTCGCAAACTCGAGCAACGGCGCCACGGGGTTGTTGCGAAGGTAGAACCACTCGGAATGCCACCGAGCATTAGACGAGGTCATCGTCGTATCGATATACGCCTCCGACCGACCCTTCCCAAGGAGTCGAACGCTCGCACACCCAACGGGGGGATGGCAAATCACATCGTCCCTCTTTTGATAGTGGTGGCTGACGTGGAAGAAGTAGCGGAACAAGTCGAAGTGGGGATCTATCCCCAGAAAAGCCTCAGACATTGCGACGAAGATGGAGATATGGAAGATCGAGTTGGGGTTGAGGTGATGCAATTTGATCTGGTAGTGCAGGAGAAGCCCGCGGAGGAACCAATGCGACGGCATCCCCAGTCCCCGTCGGTGGAAGGGAACGAAGGAGACCACATAGCCTTCGGGCGGATTGGGCGTGGGCTCCTCCCCGGGGGCAATCCACTCCGCCGCCGCGGTGCGCCGCACCAGGAGGCCCTCCGCCGCCAATCCAAAGCCTCCGACGTAACCGTCGATTTGGCCCATGGATCGTGCGCCATGACAAAGCGACGAGCACACGGGACGACGGATCTAACCACAAACAACCTCACGGTAGCAAGAGAGAAGGAGAAGCCGGGGACGGCTGAGGAACGACGGCAAATCACTACGGACTTGGGTGGGGCGGATCTGCTATGCGCGAGCAATGGGGGCAAGAAGGACACGCAATGAATACAAGAAATCATCGTTGAGGTACGATCCCCCTGGTTATCGTTTTAAGCCTAACCCAGCGAAACTCTTTGAATCCCCGTCTCGTACGCCGTGTCCGTTGTCTTTTCCTTCTTTCGTTCCCGCAGAAGGCGAAACGGTTCGCACTCCTTCGTGAACTCCCGCTCTGGGGCCACGTCCGTCAGGAGACGCGACCGAGAAGGTTGCCCTAACCCCCGACATGGGCCGGGCCGGTCAGGAAAGCCGGTAAGGTCCCCAGGTAACATTGGCTAGAGGCTGAAAACGCCCCGACAGCCCATTTCCGGCCCACGAGTGCGAAGGCTGGCCCACGACAGGGTTCGACAGCCGCTCAGGGCAAAACGAGAGTGAGGGGCGACCAAAGAAGGGTCCCAGCGGCCAGTATCCCAATGCGCAAAAGCATCTCGGGCCTCTGTCGGTTGCGTCCGAGTCCGCATGGAAAATTGACCCAAGGTTCTCCCGACGAGGGAAGGCAATCGAGCCACTGAGCCCAATCGGAAGGACTCGAGAACAGATTGGGTTGAAACCACGAATCATATGAAGTCGACCCCAGATGGTCTCAATTGGATCCCAGCTAAGGGCATGCTAGGGCTTCACTCGGCCAAATCCGTTAGCAACTCACCGGGCACTCGTCATCGACCCATCGAGGAATGCACGAGGCGGCTCAGCACCCCTGTCACACCGCAGAGACACAGGGGGAAGACGATTGAAAAGACGGAACGACGTTCGGTCGGACTCTGTATCGCACGGAGACTCGGACGTTCGCATTCGCAAAATTGGCCGACAGCACGACCACAGAAAAAACATTGTCATGATAAATAACGATGAATGCATACGAATGTACGAATAAATCATACGAGTCAATAGAGTCTCTCATTCTCATTTCTTCGGAATACTAGATATAATGGGAAATGAACAAGAGCTCCTTTTGACTAAAACAAAATGAGTCCCACGCAGGGGGCAAAATGGAGAGGGGTGCGTCCCAACCCAAGAGGTCGAAAGGACTAGCTCCTTCCGTGCCTCACACGAGGTCCTTCCTCGAGCATGGGACGCAACCTCCCGCAGCTCCCTCGGGTGCGATTCCTGATCCGGCAATCTTCCTCCCATAGCAGGCAGGAGGAGCGCTCGGAGTACGCAGGACTCGACCTCGAGGGTGATGTCCACCACCTCCGGCAATCCAGGAACCCACGGGGCAAACCGGGAGGCACCACCTCAAGAGGGATAGCGTCGATCACGTCAGGCGCCCCTAGGGACATAGGAGGAGGAGGAGGAGGGGGAGGCGGAGGGGCAGGGGGAGGAGGAGGCGCCGGAGCTAAAGCCGGGAGGGCAAGAACGGCAAAGGGGACCTCTCGTGCGCCTCTCCCCTTGAGCGGCCTGCGAGGAAAGGTTTTCTTCTTGCCATTCATCGTGATAGCCTGATGCCTGCCAGGGCTTGAGCTTGGCCTGCGAGGAAAGGTTTTCTTCTTGCCAGTCATCGGGATTAGGACGAAGGACGAATCAGGAATCAAGGAAGCTAGACGAAGCGACGTGAGCCTGTCAAGATTCCCAAGCTCTCGACGACCACGCCCACGAAAAAACAAAAGACCGGAGAATCGCCCCATTAAACAGTATTCTCGTGGAGGGCTCAATCAACGAGACATGGGCCTACCACGATCATTAACGCGAGAGGCCAATCGGATTCAGCCTGGAAGAAAGCATTTTGCTTCCTCCCAGACTCGGGGACTACACCGGGCGGGTGCGCTCTCGCGCACCCACCGGAAATCTCCAACGGCACCACAGGAAGGTTCGAAGCCCGACGTAGCATAAATCAAGTCCCGCGAGCACCGCGAGTGCTCCTCGCAGGACTCGGGGGCTACTGTTGGGTACCCATGAGTAGGGTACCCCGGACCACTACTCGGATGGTGATCATCACTAATGGCCCAAGGCCATTCAGCGGGCCTGCCACGGCGAAAACCCACGGTCGTGCCTCTCGGTACAGCCCGCGGGCTGTTACGTGGCCCACCGGGCAAGGTAAACAACATAAAGGGGGGTCGGACCACCCTCCGACCCCCTGTGCCCGAGCGGGGCCACGTGGAGCCTCGTCCGACTCCTTCTGCAGGCTTCCCAGCCCTCCAGGGGACGGAAACGGCTCTGACCCCCATTGCCCCGGTCGCTCGACCCCTGCGAGGCGGAGAGGGTTCGAGCGGCACGGTAGTTGGCCGGCATTGAATGCTGGCTCAGATGGGGCGCTTTATCCACGCCCCGGCGAGGGACGTCGCCTCTGCACGTCACACAGGATATTGACCCATCGGTCAGGGCACGTCCCGCCCTACGAGCGGCGTAGGCCATACCGCTTGGAGCTGGAACAGTCGCTACAGGACCAAATAGGAGCACGCCGCCCCGACTGTAGATGACGTCGTCGTCTATGGCCTGGAACGGAGGACGGGGGATGGTGAAGGTCGTGCCTTCCCATCGAAGATTAACTTCTTCTCTTTCTCTCTCCCTCATTGTAACCCGACGACCTTGGTCATATAAAAGGAAGTCGGGACCACCACGGGAAGGGGGGCTCAGATTCACATTCTCACACTCTCACACTCTCACGCAACACAACACAGAGAGACTTGGGACGAACTCCCTCTCGCACTGCTTGTAATCCCCTACTATGAGCAACACGATCATCACCCCATACTGGACGTAGGGCAATTCAGCCCGAACCAGTCTAAATCCTTCTCTCATTTCCATCCAAAGAATCGCAACCCAAGTGCACGATCTAGATTACTTGCCGGTCGTTTTCTCAAACACCGACACCCACACTCTGGTTCCAGGCTGCAGCCTCGCCACTTCGACGTCGAGAGCGGGGACCCAAGCTGCCTGAAGGGACCTCGCATTCAGAGCCATGGCTGAACAATGGACGGAGGAGCACCACAGCGTGGACTCAAAAGTCAGCATGACTTGGGATTACGTCAGCGTATGTACGTACTGCAAAAGTGCCGTATGCCCTCGCCAAGTCCATTCTCTTCTTCGCGGGCCAGCGGGTCCTCCAAGTGCTCTGGTGGCAATATAGTCTTCTCATCTCACCGTTAATTACCTGCTTTTGAGGCTCAACTTCACGGTGGTGGTGGTATATAGGGGCAGGAAGAATTGAAGCGATGGTACACAAAGCATTGGAAAAATTTTCGTGGTACACGGGGCATTGGAAGCTCCCCAATGGTATAGAGGGAATTTTCTCTTTGTACCAGTATCTTGTAGTACGGTGCAAGGTGCCATATCATATAAAATAAGGTGATGCCATGCATTGTCTGGATCGAGGTCAACGGGTTGGCTACATTTATAGTCTATAAATTGCACCAAGTACTCCGTCGCAAAGGCACCAGATAACAGCTTCCTCATCTCTATTCATAGCAGCTTGTCCTCTTCTCCTTTCTTAGTCGCTGCATCTCCGCAAACGGCAAACAATCACTATGATATAAGAAATGCAGAAATAAGACACTGCAACTTAGAGACGCGGATTTAAAATGCGTCTTCAATGTCAGTTTCCAGACGCGTTTGTACCAGGCACGTCTTCAATGGGCTTTTCTTCATTTTAGGCAGCTAAAGTAGCAGACGTGTTTTGTATGCTCCGCGTCTTGCGTGCAAGAGGCCGTGTCATGGGAGACTCGGTTTTACAACGCGTCACCAAACCACGATACCCGGACCCGAATTTTTGATTCGCTTCAGCTTATTCGGCGTGGCGTCCGCTGGCCCAGAGCCCCCACCCCCCGTCCCCACCCCTATCCGCACAGCCCCCCTGCGCCTCTCGCGTGACTGCCCACCACCCCTCCCCGCAGCCTTCACCCAAACCCTAGCCGTCCGCCATGGCCGGTGACCAAAGAGCACACCGTGCCGTCGCAGTTGTCCCCGAGCCATGCGCCATGGCCGTGGGTCATTGCGGTCACAGTCCCCGGCTGCCCTGCTCTCTCGCCGCTGCCCTCGCGAGGTCTCTTCTCGCTGCCACTCCGACCACCCAGGCAACGATGACGAGGTTTGTAGTGAGCAGGCGGCCATGGTGGGGCTCCTAGACATCGGCTCTTTCACGGGGTCATGCGGATCTAGCGACGACAGAGCTGAAGGAGCCGGAGTCGCCACGCCCTCAATCTCCACAGCTGGCGCCCCCTCTCCTCTGCTCTGCATCACGCCCATCTCCATGACCCACCCACCTCTTCAATCTGAACCTCTCCTCTGCCTGTAGCATGAACTGTTGCTAGTGCTTCTATTAGTTTTATTTCAGCAGCTTGCCTGATATCTTTTGTTTTTTATTCCGAAACCTGTAAATGCTCTGAACCAAAATGTGGACTTACCTTTTTATGCAGTGACCTTTAAGGAGTAAGGCTTGATTAGCAAGATTCCTTGAAAGGTTAGTTTTCTTTTCACTTCTCATGTTATCATGTTTGTACAAGCAAATCTAGGAATTTTACTGAACCTAAGCATGCTTCTATGATTTTTACTGAACCTAAGCATGCTTTTATAATTCTCTAGCAGAATTTCCTATGATCTACTTGGAGTTTTAAAAGGTACTCCGTGCACCAGACCACTAGAACCTAGGAACACATGCTCCTATAACAAGAGTTGTACCTGGCCTTGAGTGCTGATGTCGCAAGTGATTTTTCTGTCTACGCCTTATAGGAAACATCCAGTATGTGTTTGCCCTGTTCTTGGTCTGTCAGTGTGCCATAATGCCTAGATTGTCTGACTATACTATAATTATATGATGGTAAAACTTCTGTTTCCTTGCAGCAGGAAAAATATGCTAAGTTCCTTCTATTTCTTTGCAGCAGGAAGCATGCTACTGAGGTGGGTTGCTGCAGTTATCCATGCCATGCTGTCGATGAGACCTCCATGGGATACAGCAAGAGCTACATCAAGACCATGCAGGTGTGGCACATCTCGTTGGTTCCTACAATCTTCTTTCCAACCAGATCCTGCCATGTTCAAGTTCGGCTGTAGACATAGTAGTTAATCTGATATCACTAAGGATCAGATGGATGAAACATCTAAATTTGTAACCATTTGACTGTATGGAGCAGCTATTATAGTTACCTGTATGTGGATATGAACATACCAATTGATGAATGGGTCAATGAGAAATTGTATAACTACTTGTATGTGCATATTAATGGATAATACGTATTTGTACATTATATAATGTATACAACGCTTTGTATTTTTTCTTTTTTTGTTTTTGTAATTTACCATTGGAGACGCGTTCTCTAGAAACATGTCTGCTATGATACCCCTCATTGGAGACGCGTTTTCTATAAACGAGTCTGCTACGGGTTCCCATTGGAGACGCGTTTTAGGGCAAAACGCGTCTGCAGTGTGAGTCATTACAGACGCGGATTAACGCATCTTCAATGACATCACATTACAGACGCAAATTTGGAGACGCGTTTTTATTTCGTCTGCAATAGCAGTTGAGCAGCGTCTCTAATTACTGTTTCTTACATAGTGAATGGCTTCCCCTGCAGCTGCTCTCAACGGGGCCGCTTTTGTTGCCTTTTGTTGCTCTTAACGACTGGTGCTGGCCTTCTTGCAGCACCACCTGCTACAGCAAGTGCATCAATGGGTGAGTATTACTGCAGTAGGAGTTTATTCTACTTTGTCTGTCAGTCATGCTTACGGCAGCTTTGGGCACATGTATGAATAGCTGGATCGTTGTTTCAGTTAATAATTTGTGTCAGTTTGTAGCTTCTCAATGTAGGTGAAGTTTGAGTCCATGGCCTGTAAGGTTCTGAATTTTGATATGCTTTCTGTATTCGTGTCAGAGAAATGATGTAATCCTTGTGGCGTGTTCCTACCGCGCAAAAATGCTATTAATTTGTAGTTTTTCTTTGTCTGGGTACTGTTGGTATTTCTTACACCACGAATAAATCCGCAAGCGCACGGAATACCGTTGTAGCACTTCACCCGGGAGTATTTCAAGGTATCGTATTTGTTTTCCCAAGGAACGGTGATAATCTGCAGCAAGGTTAGTTTTACCCAAGGACAACAAGAATGGTAGTAGTATAGGATTGAGAGGACGAATAAAGATCTAGTTGTCCCGCAGGACGATCGCACTCAAGTTCTACTCGTTTACTTCGGGCACTGGTATAGACCTGGTCTGCCAAGTTACGCCAGCCTGTAGCTCTACGACGAACCCGAACGTGGAGGATTACAAGGGACGGACAGGGCTGTCACCACCTGCCGCCTACCTCTACAAACCGTGGGGCACGCTGCAAACAAAGGTAACCTCTAGCCTAGACACCACGTCTATGCCGTTGATTACTACTCTAACCCCGGTCCTGGTACCAATCTGGAAGGCTAGAGCACCCCTCGCGGAGCGATGATCCCGTAAACAAGTATAACAAGAATAACGATTAGTATGTAAAGCTCGCTAGATCAATATCACCACGAATACTAATCTTACGAATAAGAACAACGATCGTACTATGAACGAACGACGAACGAACGACGAACGATGAACGAACTAAGAACGAACGACGAACGATGAACGAACGAAGAACGATGAACGAACGATGAACGAACGAAGAACGATGAACGAACGACGAACGAACGAAGAACGAACGATGAACTATTAATAAGATAAATATCCGCCAAGGGTACAAGATAAGGAAATAACTAAAGGAAAGCTATCCCTCTCCTTGATCCTTGCCCTCTCCCCTATTCTACTACTGTACAAGAGGCCCTTGGCCTGGATGGGAGTGGAATGACTTGTGTCTTGTGATGTCTTTTGGAGGAGGGGGGTACCCCTTTATTTATAGCCCAAGAAGGTCGGCAACTTGAGGCGGTTCCTGACTTTGGGGGCATTGATTGCAGGTGGAACCGACCTCTGGAAGGCGGTGGCGAACCGCCATAACAAGATGGGCCAGTGGGGCCACCAACAGGGGTCGGCCGACCCAGGGGTGGCTCCTCTGGGCCTGGTCTTCCTTGGTGTTGGCTCTTGGGCTGTGTTGTCCTCTGATCCACCTGCTGTGGGTGGAGTTGAAGCCAGGATATTTGGATTTTGGGCTTCAAGAGAGGAATTCTTTATTCTGGGGAAAATTGGTGTTTCCAACTTGGGCCTTTTATGCTTCCTTTTCCCCGTTTTCCTATGAATTGCAGCTGCACTCACAAATTCACCAAGACTTGTGGAAATCATTAGTTTAAAGACCTAAGTCTACCTTTGGTGATTGTTTCATTATAAATAGTGCAGCTAGTTGACGGGTAAATTCTGGGTCTAAGAGCCGCCAACAACTCCCCCACACTTAGCTCTTTGCTCGTCCTCGAGTAAAGTTGCGAGCATAAGGCGGGAGATACTCATCCTCATAAATGAGAGCCTGCACACAAGTTATTGCAAGCCACACTTCATACCTGTGAACTTTGAGGTGTCTAACATGTATTCCTTGGATGATTGATAAGTGGAACGGTCATGTCTCAAATCACCTCGCCTTCCCTGTCAAGTACCTTGGGATTTTTGCATAATTTTCAGAAATAAAAACATAGTTTTCTGCTCCTCAAGTGACTCTCTCAAGTCGCTCATGGTGTTTGTGTATTCTCCTCTCAAGGGCCATGATTTTGCCTCTTCCCTCCTTGTGTTTGATCAGGCTTTTGTGGAGCTCAAGGTAGGGTAAAGTGGAGCATACTAGTGTCTCTTTTATTGCTAAGTCAAAGACTGGATCCAATGGAGAAGACAAGTCATACAATCTGATCAAGATGTGCATGTGTGTGGTGGTATGAAGTGGAAAAATATTTGTACTCCTTTTTATGATGTTACCTTCTCTCTCTTTTTGAACTTTTGAGGAGGACATGGCTATCATACTTTTTCTTTTTTCTTTTCACCATTTTTCCCATCATCATTTTTTTCATCATGCTCTACTTTTGTATGAGCAGGGATTATTCTTTTTCTTCTTTCATAGCCATGTCTCCACGGATATTTTTGAGAGAGAAAGGTAACAAAGATTTTTGGAGTATTTATTGGTGGATGGATGATGGAATTGTTGCTCAACTTCCAGTGTAGAAGTGTAGCATGTGAGGTGGAGTGTACGTGATCTTGATCAAAAGAGTATGACAAACTTCTCACTAGGGTCCAAGAATTTGACAAAGCTCAAATCAACAACTAGCAGCTTATAGGCTATCAAAGTATTCATGTAGTTCTTGGCCTGGTAGGAAAATATAAATCAAATGAGGAGCATCATACTATGGAATTTTTGATTTTCGTAAAGATAAATTCCCAAGGACTTGAAGGTTAAGCAAAGATCATTTCGACAAACCATATCTCACATGCCAATTATCTAGAAAAACATGGGTTCCTAATGATAAGGTGTTCACAAGCATTCAGCGATGAAGCGAGAAATAACAAGTGTGCAAGTCCATGAATGTGAGAGGTAGAGTTGTGGGCATAAGATAAATCATTTTAAGATTTTTCCGAAAAGATTAGTGCGTCAAGTTTTATTTAATTTTCAGATTATCAGAATAAACTTGACGGGGTGTAGCAGGCAAAAAAGTAGAAATGTGGTGCAAACTCAGGAGGCAGGAGGAGGCTGGAGCCTGGTGGGGACCACCAGGGGTCGGCCGACCCTCCTGGTGGGGTTGGCCGACCTGGCCTGGACCCCACTGGTGCTGATATTTCACGTGTGGACGTTCCTGAATTGCCTCGTATGATTCTGGATGATTTGGTCGTGATTGTTCTAGATATGGCGATGTCCCCCCCCCCCCCCCCCCCCCCCCCCCCCCCCCCCACCCCCCCCCCCCCCCCACACTTGCCTTTTGCCTGTTTCCTTTAAAACGACAAAAATATGGAAACACAAATTTGCTCTACCGGTACGCAAGCCCGAGGAGCACTAGTTTCATTGGAATAAAAACTGATAGGCGCATTACAATTGAAGGGAAATAAATGATAAAGGAAAATAAACAGAAGTAAATAAATGAGCCTATTCTTATTCTATTTATTCTTTATTGTTTCTTTGCTTCTTTTCTTCCTCTATCTCTTCCAGGGCCAATCAAACTGTGCCATCCTCCTGAGAGGCAATCAGCGAGACGCTGTGCCTCCTTCTTTTCTGTTTCCACCAGGACGAGCGTTTGCTCAAGTCTGTTGATCTTAGCGCAAGCCCTGTCCAAAGCCTTGACAACTTTTCCAAGCGCTCTTTGTAAGGAGAGCTGTGAAATGGGAGGGTCCCTGCTAATCCTCCAAGGTGAGGAAGAAAATTTGCAAAGCGATCCTGCTCAGGCTGAGGCAAAGGCTTTGGTTCGAGGAGTGGAGCTTAGAAGAGATGAATGGAGAGGGGGTTGTTGGCGGTTCTTATGCGATAAAATTAAATTCATTAATTCCGCAAGCGCACGGATCACCATTGTAGCATTTCACCTTGGAGTATTCCAGGGTTATCGTATTTATATTTCCGCAGGGAAGTAGAGCAAAAGAAAGCTGAATAATAGCTATGCATTGGATAATTTGGAGAAAGAAATAATGTATCAACTATACTTGAGACGGGGGTAAGATAGGCATGATAGATATGGGTGGCACACACATCCTCAAATCCAAGGTAATAAAATAAATCGTAGTATACATTTGGGAGAGCAACGAGATAGAGTTAAGGCTACCTGTATGTTTATCTATTATTTACTTTTCTAGCAGTCAATTCTACAAAGGTTATTTACTCTAGCTGAGCTCGTACACATACAAGTCATGTCGTTTCGGGGCACACACGTGCTAGGCCAACCGATGAAGCTAGCTCAAACCTAGGGAATCGTATGCTATAATTAAGACCCTGCTGAGTCCAACCCGGACGTGGTGGATTACAGAGACCGGTGCAGCTGTCACATACACTCGCGGCTACCATCCTCCGTGGGGTTGGGTGCCAAAAGTGCATAGGCCAAGATCTAAGCGCCACGCTTACAACCCGCCTAGAGGAGCTACTCTTGATCAACGGAGCAGTCCTATCTAAGAATGAACAAGCACAGATTTCACACGACGTCATCTCCGACGACGGCACTCTCTCGTACTCGCTATTCCAACAATCACGAATCCCACAACAAGACTTCTACGAGCACTTACTTAACGAATAAATAAACTAAATAGAAAAGAACTACTAAAAGAAATAAATAAAGATAAAACTAAATATAATTATATTAAATAAAATAATATCTCAAAGAGTAACGATACAAGAACTATACCGAACTCCGAGAAGACTCCGGAAGCCCGAGAGAGCTCTCACTCTACTCTACTCTACTCTAACTCCCAAAGCTACTACTCAACTAAACTAATGAACACTTGGATGAAGTGTGATGGTGCCAGTTGCTTCGGAGGCCGAGGGGTCCAATTTATAGCTTGTGAAGGCGGTGGAGCACCCTGGCCGAAGCTGGAGAGGCGGTGGCGCCAAAGTCGGCCGGCCGGCCTAGGGGGTGGCCGGCCGGCCGTCCCTGTGGCGGTTTGCCACCGACTTGCTCCTGGACGCTCCAGATCACTCCCTGAAGGCGGTCTGAAGGTCGGTTTCTGTTGGGGTCGGCAGAATTGGATTGAGGGCCAAGTAAAGGCCCAAATGGCCCACCTTCTAGAATGTCGGTGGAATTCTGCCGAGCTGGGCTTGAATTGTGTGTTGAAGATTATTTTGCAGCCCACTGGAGGAAGCCTGGGGCCTGCGGCCACCAGGTGGGGCCGGCCGGCCAGGGAATTCCCTGGCTGGGCCCACTTTTCTCCATTATTCACTCCTGCATCCAAATATCCACCAAAACTTGTGGAGTAGCATTATTCCTAACTACTATGCACAAAATCTTGGTGTTATGTATTTATTTACCGGTAGGGTGGCGGTCAAAACATGGTTTAACGACCGCCAACAACCTCCCCAAGCTTAAACTTTGCTCGTCCCGAGCAAACTCAACTCAGGGTACCGGCGGATCAGGAGTTACAAAGAAGCGCTCCATGGGTAATAAAGATGCAACAACATACTCCCTAAACAGTGGTAAGTTTACGAGAGCACAAAATATTCATGAGTGTTGCAAAAATCGTGGGGCTTATATGTCACACCTTGTCATGCAGCATTGAAGACTAGAACAGCATTTTCGGACAAGTACACAATTCTAGCAGGTATGCATCCAGAGTTTTTATGTGCTGCAAGGTGCAAAAATTCTCCTTCGTTTTGGTAGGCACTTCTCTTACCTACCAATGTGAGTCTTATTCCTACAAGCTTCACTCATCCTACCTTCTACCAAATGAGGCTTTGTATGTGGAGCTTGGCAAGGAATGCACAAATGTTATGCATATATTGTAAAGCTAAAGAATGAGTCTCAATCAACATAGCAACTCCATTTATTTTGGTCATAGGAAATGATGTGATGGAGGGGGAGAAAATGAACTCACACTTATGGAAGGGGGTTTTGAAAAACATTGGTCCTTTATTTTGCTCAAGATGTTTATGATAAGAACCATATAGCCATTGACTTTTGTCATGCAACCATGGAGTTTTTTTTTTTTTTTTTTGACTACTCCATGGTGCAAGGAGCCATAAATTTTGAATGGTTCAATGAAACATTTTGAAATATTCTTGAGCATTTAGGTGGACCAAAAGTTTTGCAACTCTGAAAAATGTTTGGTTGATTTATCCAAACATTCCCCTTTTTATTTGGTGGAGAGAAATTTTCGAAAACACACGCGAAGGAATTATGACCAAAATTAGGAGTGCTTAGTTTCAAGAGTACATCAAACCTTAACAAAACTCAATGCACAAACAAATGGCTATGAGTGGGGCTGTTTCGAATATTATGATATGGCTCTGGTAGGTAAATAAATCCTCACACTAAGAGAAGTGTGCCAAAACAGAAGGGTTTTAGGTACTTGCAGCAATTCAAGAAAAACATCTCTGGATGAAACCATACTAAAAAATTGCAACAAGTCCTAATCATGCCATATCACAATCCACAATGCTCAGACTTGGTGTAACAAATGCAACCCACGGAAATAAGCAAGACTCATGATGTGATCATGCTCAAGTAAAAATAACACATATGTCAGGAGTAGAGGTTGCATCTATGCGACACATGGGAAGCTAATTTGTAACTCGATCATCATTTCCCTTAAGCGTAGCATAACACCAAGATTCTAGCATTTATTCGAAACAGGGAGTTTATTTATTTATTAAGAAAATTAGGGATACTTACCTGGGGGTCCTCCCCAAGCTTGAGTCTTTGCAAGACTCGAGCTTGTATTGAACTCCTTCTTACCTGGGGGTGCCCTCCCCAAGCTTGAGTCTTTGTAAGACTTAAGCTTGATTCAGGCTCTTCCTCCTCCTTCCTGATCTGCAAAAAGAGTGAGGATGATACAAGTGGCTAGCCCCTAATGGGCATCACCGGGAATCCTATTATTTTTGTTATTTTAAATTTTTCAAATTTTTATTTTGTTTTTATGATTATAAAAGAAAAACAAGTGCTAGGCCTAGCTAGGATAACGATTGGGATGGCCTCCCCAATCGGAGGGCTCTCATTTTTACGTCTTTGAGCTGGACGTTCTCCATGTCTTTAACTCATTTGAACCTCGCTCGCTGGAGAATC
This sequence comes from Eragrostis nindensis, assembly GCA_012490785.1. Taxonomy (NCBI): domain Eukaryota; kingdom Viridiplantae; phylum Streptophyta; class Magnoliopsida; order Poales; family Poaceae; genus Eragrostis; species Eragrostis nindensis. The sequence goes on along the minus strand of JAAXCT010000780.1, from coordinate 147,262 downwards.
TTGCGAGGTGGAGGTTCCTTCTTTCTTCCGCCACATCTTGGTTGTCTTCTTTGTGTTGGTGGCGGCGACCTTTTCTTCAATAGGCGCCTTTGTTGTACTCTCATCGGTCGATACCGTAGCTGCCTTCTTCTTTCTTGAGCGCCTCGCTCTCCTCTTCTTGGGCGATTGTGACTCGCCTACTCCTTCTTGCGGAGGAGTAAGAGGGGCTTGAGGTGGTTTTGGCGGCTGAGGCATCCTCCTTGGAGTCCTCCAATACTTTGCTAGCCTTCTTGCATTCTCTCTTTCCAGATAATCTCTCATGTATGCAATGAGCTTGTCTGGCTGTGGCATGGGTGGAGTAATCTCAATCTTCTCCACTCTCCTTGGGTCCTTTCCATATATGACTCGTACTTGCTTGCATTGCTCAACCTTAGGCTTGAAGTTGAACGTTTCTTCCCTGCCGTTGAAGTCCAAGTGGATCTCTCCTGTCCCCACGTCGATGTTGGCGTTGGTGGTGCTCAAGAACGGCCTCCCAAGGATGAGAGGAGTCTTGTCATCTACTTCCATATCCAGCACAACAAAGTCAACGGGGACGAAGAGATTTCTGATCTGCACGGGAACTTCTTCGACAATCCCCAAGGGCAGGCGTAGTGACCCGTCTGCAAGCTGGAGCTTCATGGTCGTTGGGGATAATGGATGGTTTAACCCATCGTACATCGCCTTCGGCATGATGCTCACGCTCGCCCCTAAGTCACATAGTGCCCGAGCGAAACAACGGTCGTTGACCAAACACGGAATAGTTGGCCATCCGGGATCTTTTCTGATCACATCCTTGGGGAGTGCGGAATCCAAGTTGCTTTCTTCACACCTGATGGTTATTGCATTCACACTCTCCTTGGGATTAACTTCTGGTTGCCCAGGAAGTTTACCCGCACGAGGAGACTGCACAGCTGAAGCTATTTGCGCAATTTGCGTTTCTAGCATCTTGTTATGGCTTAGCTGATTTTGCAGAGCAGTGCTGAACGACTCTAGCTTGGCATCTATGCTCTCTAAAGCCTTGTCGGTAGTAAGAAATTTCTTACTAATGCTGTCATTGATCTTGACCTGGCCGAGAACTAGATCCTTGATAGAGGGCTCATAACGGGAAAGATTACCGTTGTTACCTCCCTGATTCTTATTGAAGGAGAGGTCAGGCCTTGAGTTCCAGCCGTAGTTGTTCTGGGAGCGGTACCCATTGCCATTGTTGAGGAAATTGCATTCCTCACTTGTATTCGGGCAATTGCTGCCCATATGCCCAACGCTGCCGCATTCCTCACATGTCATGCGGGAATCCGCAACTTGCAGGTCCTGCGGAGACTCCACCTTGCGGAGTAGCTGATCGAGCTTGATGGCGAGCATGTCTATCGTCTCCACTTGGTGCACTCCACGGGTCTTGGTGCTCGCCGTTTGGCGTTCACCATGAGTCTGGTTGGCCGCCACCTTCTCAATCAACTTCTTAGCGTTCTTCACGCTAAGGGAGAAGAAGGAGCCGCCTGCTGCGGCGTCGAGGTGCTCTCGAGCGGACGGCCTCAAACCGTGGTAGAAACTCTGTATGAGGAGCCATTCTTCCATGCCATGGTGTGGGCATGAGAGAACGTACTCCTGCATCCTGTCCCAGGCTTCCGCGGTCGACTCATCTGCGAGCTGTTGGAAGCCCGATATCTTGTTCCGCAGGGCAGTCGTCTTGCCCGGCGGGAAGAACTTGGCGAGGAAGGCATTGGAGCATGCCGTCCACGTGTCGAGGGACTCTTGGTTCGCGTAGAACCACTGGAGAGCCTTCCCCAATAGAGAGAATGGGAAAAGCTGTAGTCGAATGGCGTCCTGAGGTGCATCCTTTATGACGAAAGTGTTGCACGTCATCAGGAACCTTTGGAGGTGAGCATTTGCATCCTCCGACGGCTTCCCACAGAAAGGACTGGCCAAGATCATGTTAATCAAGGCTGGCTTAAGCTCATAGTCCTTGTTGGTGATGCGCGGGTTGGGTCCCACGCGGATGTTCTCCGTAGTCGGCGCGGAGAAGTCATTGATCGTCTTCTCAACAACGGGGTCGGCCATGGTGTTGTTCGTTGAGGAGGCCCTGACAACCGGTGGAGGAGACGATTCGAGAGCCAGAGCGTTCTTGCGGATCTGTTTGGTGAGTTTTGCTCGAACTTTCCTCAAGAACTGCTCTGGATCTGAGTGGAAGTTTTCTGGTAGGTCGAAACCAGTCATGCACTGTCCTGTTTCAAATGTTCACAAGAAGAAAAACCAGGACAAGGGTAAGCCCGCAAAAGTAAGTGATAATTATTCTTCTCACAAACTTCAATGCATTTATTCAGTTCCTAGCTGCTACTTCCCCGGCAACGGCGCCAGAAATGCTTGTTGGCGGTTCTTATGCGATAAAATTAAATTCATTAATTCCGCAAGCGCACGGATCACCATTGTAGCATTTCACCTTGGAGTATTCCAGGGTTATCGTATTTATATTTTCGCAGGGAAGTAGAGCAAAAGAAAGCTGAATAATAGCTATGCATTGGATAATTTGGAGAAAGAAATAATGTATCAACTATACTTGAGACGGGGGTAAGATAGGCATGATAGATATGGGTGGCACACACATCCTCAAATCCAAGGTAATAAAATAAATCGTAGTATACATTTGGGAGAGCAACGAGATAGAGTTAAGGCTACCTGTATGTTTATCTATTATTTACTTTTCTAGCAGTCAATTCTACAAAGGTTATTTACTCTAGCTGAGCTCGTACACATACAAGTCATGTCGTTTCGGGGCACACACGTGCTAGGCCAACCGATGAAGCTAGTTCAAACCTAGGGAATCGTATGCTATAATTAAGACCCTGCTGAGTCCAACCCGGACGTGGTGGATTACAGAGACCGGTGCAGCTGTCACATACACTCGCGACTACCATCCTCCGTTGGGTTGGGTGCCAAACGTGCATAGGCCAAGATCTAAGCGCCACGCTTACAACCCGCCTAGAGGAGCTACTCTTGATCAACGGAGCAGTCCTATCTAAGAATGAACAAGCACAGATTTCACACGACGTCATCTCCGACGACGGCACTCTCTCGTACTCGCTATTCCAACAATCACGAATCCCACAACAAGACTTCTACGAGCACTTACTTAACGAATAAATAAACTAAATAGAAAAGAACTACTAAAAGAAATAAATAAAGATAAAACTAAATATAATTATATTAAATAAAATAATATCTCAAAAGAGTAACGATACAAGAACTATACCGAACTCCGAGAAGACTCCGGAAGCCCGAGAGAGCTCTCACTCTACTCTACTCTACTCTAACTCCCAAAGCTACTACTCAACTAAACTAATGAACACTTGGATGAAGTGTGATGGTGCCAGTTGCTTCGGAGGCCGAGGGGTCCAATTTATAGCTTGTGAAGGCGGTGGGAGCACCCTGGCCGAAGCTGGAGAGGCGGTGGCGCCAAAGTCGGCCGGCCGGCCTAGGGGGGTGGCCGGCCGGCCGTCCCCTGTGGCGGTTTGCCACCGACTTGCTCCTGGACGCTCCAGATCACTCCCTGAAGGCGGTCTGAAGGTCGGTTTCTTGTTGGGGTCGGCAGAATTGGATTGAGGGCCAAGTAAAGGCCCAAATGGCCCACCTTCTAGAATGTCGGTGGAATTCTGCCGAGCTGGGCTTGAATTGTGTGTTGAAGATTATTTTGCAGCCCACTGGAGGAAGCCTAGGGCCTGTGGCCACCAGGTGGGGCCGGCCGGCCTAGGGTGGGGCCGGCCGGCCAGGGAATTTCCCTGGCTGGGCCCACTTTTCTCCATTATTCACTCCTGCATCCAAATATCCACCAAAACTTGTGGAGTAGCATTATTCCTAACTACTATGCACAAAATCTTGGTGTTATGTATTTATTTACCGGTAGGGTGGCGGTCAAAACATGGTTTAACGACCGCCAACAGGGGTGCAATGGGTTATATTTATAGTGGTTTCCCCTCTCCTGGCGAAGAAACGAAGGATTTATTTCCAAAGCATAGCTGGACTAGACAAGGAAAGCTTGGATGGCAGAATGAGCAAAGGATGGAAGGCAGAGGCGGCCAGAGGGGGTCGGCCGACCCTGGTAGCCAGGTCGGCCGACCTGCCTTGGCAGGCTCTGGCCTTTCTGTTTTTCGTGGAGCTTTATTGGGAAAGGTATAGATTTTATTCAAGGGGTATGGTAGGATATTTCGATGCAGAGGTCAAGAAAATATATTTAAATCAATTAAGTGTATGACATCGAAATCTTTATTTTCTTCGGGTTCAAGATAAATTTTAAGACGCTGGCCATTTACCTTGAATACATTACCTCCGTCGTCTTGGAGTGTGATTGCTCCATGAGTCGACGTATCGATGATGGTGTATGGTCCGTTCCATTTACTTCTCAATTTTCCATGCCCGAAGAGCTTTACCCTTGAATTGAAGAGCAACACCTTGTCTCCAACTATGAATTCTTTATCCTTATTCGCCGGTCGTGCCAGCGCTTTGTACGCTCCTTGTAGATGGATGAGTTGTGATATGCCTTGTCTCTCCATTCTTCCAACTCAGCTATCTCCATTTTTCTTCTCCACCCAGCTCCTTCATATCCATATTCCAAGTCCTCATGGCCCAATATGCCTTATGTTCCAACTCGACTGGCAAATGGCACGTTTTTCCATAGACGAGTTGGTATGGTGACATGCCTATGGGTGTCTTGTAGGCTGTTCTATATGCCCATAGTGCATCGGGTAGTTTGTTCTTCCATCCCTTCCCCATTTCCAAGACTGTTTCTGCAGAATCCGCTTGATTTGTTTGTTGGATGTTTCGGCCTGCCCGTTTGTTTGAGGATGGTATGGAGTGGCAATATTGTGCTTTGCTCCAAGCTTTCTTAGAAAGCTACGGAAGGTCTTATCAATGAAGTGAGACCCTCCGTCGCTTATCACCATTCTCGGAGTTCCAAACCTTGGAAAGATAGTCTCGTGGAACATCCGGCGAGCGTGTTTGGAGTCGGCAGCTCGGCATGGCATAGCTTCTACCCATTTGGATACATAATCCACCGCCACCAATATGTACTCACAATCTTGGGACTTCACGAATGGTCCCATGAAGTCAATGCCCCATACGTCGAAGAGTTCGACTTGAAGGTTGTATGTGAGGGGCATTGCATCTCGTGCTGTGATGCCTCCAAATCTCTGGCATTGCGGGCATCTTCTAATGAATTCTTTTGTATCTTCATATATGGTTGGCCAGAAGAATCCGCTTTGCCAGATCCTTGCTTGGGTACGGAAGGCACCATAGTGTCCACCATATGGGGCTGCATGGCATTTCTCAATGATTTGTGTGCTCTCGGAAGTGGGCACACATCGCCTAAGCAGTCCATCGGCGCAGACACGGTAAAGGTATGGCTCATTCCATAAGTGACGGCGGCTCTCATATATCAATCTTCTTTACCCGTCCCTGGTGGTACGTATCCTGTGGCGATGAAGTTTACGATGTCGGTGTACCAAGGGTGCGAATCCGTCACTTTTTGTAGCATGTCGTCGCGTAGGAAGTCATTTATGGGTAACTCCTGCAAGTTAATGAATTGCATACGCGACAAATGATCTGCTACAGAATTTTCTACTCCTTTCTTATCTTTAATTTCTAGATCAAACTCTTGGAGCAGAAGGATCCATCTTATGAGACGAGGTTTAGCATCTTTCTTAGCAAGCAGATATCTCAAAGCAGCATGATCAGTGTAAACGATAACTTTTGCTCCAGCTAAGTAAGATCTAAACTTGTTAAAAGCAAAAACAACGGCGAGGAGCTCTTTCTCAGTCGTAGTATAATTCAACTGAGCTCCAGTCAAAGTTTTGCTAGCATAAGAAATTGCATGATGCTTTTTGTCTTCGTTTAGCCAAGAACTGCCCCCACAGCATAATCACTAGCATCACACATTATTTCAAAAGGAAGCGTCCAATCAGGGGGTTGAATGATTGGAGCAGAGATGAGTGCATTCTTAAGAGTAGCAAAGGCATGCATGCAGTCATCATTGAAATCAAAGGGTGCATCCTTAGCAAGCAAGTTCGTAAGGGGTCGTGCAATTTGAGAGAAATCTTTTATGAAGCGACGATAAAAACCAGCATGACCCAGAAAACTACGAACACCCTTGATGTTCACAGGAGGCGGAAGCTTTTCTATAACTTCTATTTTTGCTTTGTCCACCTCTATGCCTCTCTCAGACACAAGGTGTCCAAGAACTATGCCCTCTCGGACCATGAAATGGCACTTTTCCCAATTAAGTACCAGGTCCTTCTCATGGCATCTCTGTAAGACCTTGTCTAGATTTTCTAAGCAATGATCGAAGGTTTTTCCATAAACAGAGAAATCATCCATGAAAACTTCCATAATTTCTTCGATCATATCAGAGAAAATAGACATCATGCAACGTTGGAACGAGGCAGGTGCATTGCACAAACCAAAAGACATGCGACGATAAGCATAAGTTCCATACGGGCATGTGAAAGTGGTCTTACTTTGATCATCGGGGTGGATGGGAATTTGATGATATCCCGAATACCCATCAAGGAAACAAAAGAAAGAATGATTTGCCAACCGTTCCAACATCTCATCGATGAAGGGCAGTGGAAAATGATCTTTCTTTGTAGCCTTGTTAAGTTTTCGGTAATCAATGCACATTCGCCACCCCGTGACGGTTCGTTGAGGAATAAGTTCATTTTTATCATTATGAACAACCGTCATACCTCCTTTCTTGGGTACCACTTGTACGGGGCTCACCCAATCACTGTGAGGAACAGGATAGATGATCCCGGCATGTAATAGATGTTGGTGGTTCTTATGCTCTACTAAATATTTCTATTCCGCAAGCGCACGGATCACCATTGTAGCACTTCACCATGGAGTATTCCAGGGTTATCGTATTTATAATTTCCACAGGGAAGCTAGTAGAAAATTCCACAAAGGTGCTGTCTAAATCAATCGTATGTAAATCACGTCAAACATTGGAAGTTTGATAAAGGTGGCACTCATGAAGTAAACCATAAAAGAATAATTAGCAAAAGATTGGGAGAGCAACGAGTAGAGAAAAGGGTTTCCTAAAATATATCCATCCTAAGTATTTTATATTCAGCAATCTAATAATTTACAATTATACACTCAAGATCATACAACAGTCATATCACTGTGCATCGGGGCACGGATGTGCCAAAGTAATAAACTTGTTCTGATGGTCGAACTACCACCGGGCATAATCTCAACAGAACAGAGGCACAGAAGTGGCCCACCCAACCAACAGAAAAAGATTAATACTCTGGGGAATCACCCGCTATAATTAAGACCCTGCTAGGTCCAACCCGGACGTGGTGGATTACAGAGACCGGTGCAGCTGTCACATACACTCGCGGCTACCATCCTCCGTGGGGTTGGGTGCAAACTCGCGTCTAGAATAATTCCTTGAACCATACAAGCAATCACTCTAAATAATCTACCCTTAGCTAACAGGCAGACCACCCATGCTCGATAAACTTAAGTGAATTGTTTACGCATAGACCAGCTGACAACTCACGTAAGTCTACCTCACACAGACGTGGATCCAACACAGAAATATTCCCGAAGTAATTACTCAGAGCAATAATATAAATTAAAAGAATTACTGAATTAAATAAATAAGAAAAGATATCCATAATAATAATATTTATTCAAAAGATAGTAAAGATACAACGAGAGCTTTACCACACTTCCGAAGACAGCTCCGGAACCCTGAGCAAAGCTCACTCTCTAACTCTAACTCCCAACTAATGCTAATACTAAACAAGAAGAGTAAATGGATTCTTCAATGAGGTGCGAGTTGCTTCTGAGGCCGGAGGGTCCTATTTATAGCTTGTACCTGGCGGTGGGAACCCGTTGGCCGAAGCTGGAGAGGCGGCGCCGCTAAGGTCGGCCGGCCGGCCTGGTAGGGTGGCCGGCCGGCCGTCCACAGTGTCGGTTCGCGACCGCCTCTTCTGTGAACGCTCCAGATCGCTTGGTGGAGTCGGTCCCGAAGTCGGTTTCCTGCTGGGGTCGGCAGAAATGGAGTAAGGGCCAAGTTTAGGCCCATTATAGCGCATCTTCTAGAATGTTTGCTATTTCTTCACTTGGGCTTTAATTATTTTCGATGCTGGACGTCTTAGGAGCCTGCTGGTCGAAGCTCGACAGCAGCAGAGGCCGAGTGTGGCCGGCCGGCCTGTGATTGGGCCGGCCGGCCTGCGTTTCCCACCACAGGCGCCCATTTCTTCTGTATTTACTCCTGCACTCATAAATCATCCAAAACTCGTGGAACTTTATTAATAAATAAAACATTGCCGAATTTTGGTGATTTACCCTTTTACTTACCGATATGTTGACGGTAATTTAATGACTTAAACACCGTCAACAAACCCCCCAAGCTTAAACTTTGCTCGTCCCCGAGCAAAATAAAAACTTAGGCCATCGGCGGATCAGGAGTTGCATCAATATTAATTTCCTGCGGGTATCTGATATACAACAGCATATTCCAGGACAGCAAGTAATCCATAAACCAGCACAATTTATTCATCAAGCATGCATACATCCGGTGGGGCTTATTGATTACTTTGTCATGTGACATTGAAAAGCAGAACAGCATTATTAGGCTTTCGTTAAACACATTCTGCAATTAACAAGTCCAGAGTTTTTGTTTGCTGCATAAGAAAAACTTCAAGAATTCTCCTTTAAGTCTTTTGCACGTCCCCTTTTTGTCTCTCTTTTGTGGAAGCTATTTCCTACAAAACATCGCTCATAACCTAATGCTACAAAGGATGGTCATTTTGGTGGAGCTTGGTTTGGATATGCATATCCTTCACATATATTTTGTAAGGTTAAAGGATGATCTCAAGGAAACAGAGCAACTCTTTATAATCAGTCCAATGATAAACATGGGAAGAGAAATCACTCATAAATTTTTCTGTCTTCTTGGCTCAAGAGAATTTTTGAAGGTGGCCATCACCTTTATAAAAATCCTTGCTGCGCATTACGGGAGTTTTTTTTTTTTACTCCCATAATTGCAGCATGTGAGGAAGATTTTTAGATGGCCTAAACAATAATTTTCGAATTTTCTTGAGCTCTTGAAGGAAGACAGAAGAATTTTGAAGGATGAGTGGTAATGAATTTCTCAAATTCTCAGAAGAAGGATGACTGACATAAAGAGAGCAGTGTTCCGAGAGATCAAATTTAACCGAACTCAATATATAAAAGATAGCTAAGAGCGAGGTTTGTTTTTATAAATTTTGCAATATATGGCTCTGGTAGGTAATTGATTCCTCACAGGGGAAGTGCAGGACATAAAGGGTTTTAGTTGCAGCATTTATAAAATTAAAAACATCTCTGGACTATTTTTGCAGAAACATGCTAACTCAACCCAATGCAGCCATATCATGCAAGTCAATGCCTAAACTTGGTAAACCAGGTGCTACCCACACAGACATAGCAATACTAGAAGTGTAATCGTGCCAGATTATTTCTCACTTACATATACAAGGAGTAGCGATTGCATAAAAGATACAAGCAGAAAACTAATAGAGCAACTATACATCATATCCTTTATGCGTGGGTAGAACAACCAAGATTCGGCAACAAAAACAAACCCGAAAAATTTTATTTTATTTTTTTTTAACTAACAATAATAAACAAACCTGCAGGACGGACGAACGACTGATATAGCTGACGATCATGCGAGGTCGGGCAAGGTGATACAACATGCAAGATAGACAAACAACATAGAACTCCGAAACTCTCCCCCCCAAGCTTAGGCCTTTGCAAGGCATAAGCTTGACCTAAACCTAGTGGTAAGAAGATGTCCAGGGGTCCCACTCCCCCTGGGAAGGCGGGTCAAAGAAGGGAACAGAGCCAGTGTGCTGCTCAGGTGGTGGCTGTGCCTCAGGCTGCGGTACGGGTTGAGGCCCGTACTGCTGCTGCTGGGACTGGGAAGTATCGATGTTCAGGCCTGAGGCGATCTGCTGGCAGAGGTTATACGTGTCATCTATCCTACCGCCCTGGTAGTAGACCTGACCTTGGAGGTCGGTCACGAGGTTGGCGGTGTCATGCATGGTTTCTTGGAGCTGTGCGACTTCTTGCTCGAGGTACCAGTAGTTCCAGTTGGGTGCAAACCTAGCTGAGCGGGAGGGTCCCACTTGTGGGCCGCTCATGAACCGTGGAGCGTGGGAGCTCTGCGGGTATGGGCCAGGCTGAAACTGCACTCCCGGCTGATACTGCACTCCCCCTGCGGCTGCATGGCCACCGGGAGGATAGTGGAACTGGTGAATCCCCTGCACACCCTGTGGGGGTGGCCAAACAGGAGAGTCGCTACGTGTGTCGGGGTCACCTGAGTGATGGGACCCTGAGCTCTCAGCTCTGGGTGCAGCGGTGGGCATGGCTGAAGGTGTGACAGAGGGTCCAGCAGTGGAAGGTCCAGCAGGGGTTCCTGTGCCCCTGGCTCTAGACCGGGTCACAGGTCCTTCTGCTACGCTGTGGCGGGCTGGCTCGGCTATCCTCAGATCAATGGTCAGGCTTTTGGTGCGATAGAGTCCTAGCCTCGGCTCGGGCAGCTCAATCTCTGTGATGTACCCATGGTAGACCATGCGGTAGTGCCCCTCAGATATTCTATTGATCATGTGGGCTTGGCGAAAGTGATCGAACCCAATCAACACTTGGGTCCCAGGCAGAAAGGCTACGCGTGCTTGGTTTAACATTCCTAAGCCTCGTGCAATTCTAGTGATGTATGACGTGAACAAGATAGGAGCACTTGAAGTAAACGTCACACCCAACCAATGATTAAGCACATAAAGCAGAGGATTGATTTTGATTTTCTTTACCATAGCATAAAGGTAGCACAGATTAGTTCTGGTGACAGCCCTATTCTCATGACGGGTGACAAAACGAAACCACACCAACGATGCAAGATTCTTAGGGAAGGGTTATGAATTTCGCCAGTACGGCGGTGCACTCCATTTTCCCCAGATATTTTAATCCAGAAGGTGAGTTCGTTAAAGCCTTTAAGTTTATCTAGAGCTGTCTGACCACTACGCTCAAAGCCCAGCAAATCACTCATGTCATTAAACGGCAAGTCAAACTCCTGATTAAACAAGCGAAATTTTATTCGTGTGCGTGCTATGGGTTTGTCAAGGACAACTTGCAAGGTGATTAAAAACTCAATAGAAAGCCACTTCGCGCCTAGCTCAAAGGTATTAGAGAAGTCAGTAAGGCCTGTGTACCTGAGAGCTTGGTCGAAATCCTCTTTGATGCCGATGTCGGTGAGGAATTGAGGGTCAAAAACACGTGAGTGCTGAAACTCACGGTCTCTTAACCCGGCGATGCGGTTCCTTTCATCCTCGTTATGTGCCACAATGCGCTGCTCGTGCTCCATATAGCGCACGATCGGGCCGACCGGCTCCACGCTCAGTGGCTCCGGTGGTTGCTGAGTTCCAGCATCGGACCCAGAGTGTGAGCTGCTGCCACGACTCTTGCTACTAACCTTCCTTTTGAGCGAAGTGAAGAAGCTCATGGTGACCTGCACAGATGATTAAACAGCAAATACCCGAAGGGAATAGTGAATAAATATTAGCGGGTTAGCTGTCCAAGAGTTAGTCGTTCAGGGGTTAGTCGTCCAAGGTGGGGTTTATTAGGACCACCACTCAGCAGAAAGAAAACAAAAATAAAAACATTTTTTTTATTTTTTTATTATTTTATTACCTAATTATCACTAATTGCTTGATTAGGAGGTTTTAAACGAGGGAGGAAGAAGAGCTCGTCGAGCTGTGGTGCGAGAAAATATGGAGGCGCTGGCCTCCATTTATGGAGGCGCGCGGGCGCCGAGGCGAGGCCGGGCGTGGCCGGCCGGCGGACACGGTGGGCCGGCCGGTGGGCCCCGGTGTCAACTCGCGACGGGACGGCAGCGGTGGAGGAGCGGCGTCGAGTGGAGCGCCGTGGTGCGCCTTTCGGTGCACATGCTTGCACAGGAGGAGGATGGGACGCCGTCCTCCGTTGTCGTCAATTTCTCCTCCGCTCACGCGAGCGTCTGAGGCATTCAAGCAGGCTACGACGTAGGGGAGCTGGTGAGGCAGGCGTAGGGCGTCGGTGGTGCTTGGAGGAGACCGGAGGTGGCCGGCCGGCGGGCCCGGTGGCCGGCCGGCGGGCCAAGCGCCCACTTTGGCGCGTCCTTCTCCTGCTTGTGGTGCTGCATCTGTACGTCTCCTGCAGCTTCTTTGTCCAAAGCAAAGTGATGACAGGTGGGGTTGGCCGGACCCGAAAGGGTCCCGGTCAAACCAAAAATCGATTTTTTTTATTTTATTGCGCAGCGCGTAAAATTTATTAGGACGGAAAAATAAATTTTATTCCATGGATAACGACGGTTTAAATCCTCCCGTCAGAGGTGTATTAGCGTCTCGGATTAAAAATTATTTCGAATTTTTCTAACGGCCTTGACGCTTCTACTTTTGTCCAACGGTCGAGCGTTGACATCTTGAAATTTTTCGTGTGGACAAAATCTTCCGCACTTTCTTAGCGAGAGCAGTCTTGGGTTCCTTTTTCTTCGGGGCAGTCTTCTTTGGCTCTCTCTTCTTCGGAATGCGGGTTTTCTTTGGTTTCTCCTCTTTCTTGGGGACCTCCTTGTTTATGTCGTCCGTTATCGTCACTCTTCCATTCGTCAACTTCGGAGGGGCGTACGGGGGCTTCTCGATGAATTGATAACGAAAGGTGTCTCCCCATTTGTTGGTCATTGTACCAACATATATTCTTCCTTGAGGCACGGCAGGGGGTTGTGCAACCTTTGATTTCTCTGCGGGTGTTCCCTCTGGCCTCACAACTTTTCGCGAAACAATCGCCATGGCAGTTACGTTTTTATCTTTTCCTCGCGATAGGATTTTCTTTTATTTCCAAAGAGGGGTCAAGATTAAACGATCACGCGTATGATAGGTTCGTGATAAACAAACGAGATTAAGACAGCGTTTAATGAAAACCAGGAAATTTTCTAGCTAAGCTTCCCCGGCAACGGCGCCAGAAATGCTTGTTGGTGGTTCTTATGCTCTACTAAATATTTCTATTCCGCAAGCGCACGGATCACCATTGTAGCACTTCACCATGGAGTATTCCAGGGTTATCGTATTTATAATTTCCACAGGGAAGCTAGTAGAAAATTCCACAAAGGTGCTGTCTAAATCAATCGTATGTAAATCACGTCAAACATTGGAAGTTTGATAAAGGTGGCACTCATGAAGTAAACCATAAAAGAATAATTAGCAAAAGATTGGGAGAGCAACGAGTAGAGAAAAGGGTTTCCTAAAATATATCCATCCTAAGTATTTTATATTCAGCAATCTAATAATCTACAATTATACACTCAAGATCATACAACAGTCATATCACTGTGCATCGGGGCACGGATGTGCCAAAGTAATAAACTTGTTCTGATGGTCGAACTACCACCGGGCATAATCTCAACAGAACAGAGGCACAGAAGTGGCCCACCCAACCAACAGAAAAAGATTAATACTCTGGGGAATCACCCGCTATAATTAAGACCCTGCTAGGTCCAACCCGGACGTGGTGGATTACAGAGACCGGTGCAGCTGTCACATACACTCGCGGCTACCATCCTCCGTGGGGTTGGGTGCAAACTCGCGTCTAGAATAATTCCTTGAACCATACAAGCAATCACTCTAAATAATCTACCCTTAGCTAACAGGGCAGACACCCATGCTCGATAAACTTAAGTGAATTGTTTACTCATAGACCAGCTGACAACTCACGTAAGTCTACCTCACACAGACGTGGATCCAACACAGAAATATTCCCGAAGTAATTACTCAGAGCAATAATATAAATTAAAAGAATTACTAAATTAAATAAATAAGAAAAGATATCCATAATAATAATATTTATTCAAAAGATAGTAAAGATACAACGAGAGCTTTACCACACTTCCGAAGACAGCTCCGGAACCCTGAGCAAAGCTCACTCTCTAACTCTAACTCCCAACTAATGCTAACACTAAACAAGAAGAGTAAATGGATTCTTCAATGAGGTGCGAGTTGCTTCTGAGGCCGGAGGGTCCTATTTATAGCTTGTACATGGCGGTGGGAACCCGTTGGCCGAAGCTGGAGAGGCGGCGCCGCTAAGGTCGGCCGGCCGGCCTGGTAGGGTGGCCGGCCGGCCGTCCACAGTGTCGGTTCGCGACCGCCTCTTCTGTGAACGCTCCAGATCGCTTGGTGGAGTCGGTCCCGAAGTCGGTTTCCTGCTGGGGTCGGCAGAAATGGAGTAAGGGCCAAGTTTAGGCCCATTATAGCCCATCTTCTAGAATGTTTGCTATTTCTTCACTTGGGCTTTAATTATTTTCGATGCTGGACGTCTTAGGAGCCTGCTGGTCGAAGCTCGACAGCAGCAGAGGCCGAGTGTGGCCGGCCGGCCTGTGATTGGGCCGGCCGGCCTGCGTTTCCCTCCACAGGCGCCCATTTCTTCTGTATTTACTCCTGCACTCATAAATCATCCAAAACTCGTGGAACTTTATTAATAAATAAAACATTGCCGAATTTTGGTGATTTACCCTTTTATTTACCGATATGTTGACGGTAATTTAATGACTTAAACACCGTCAACAATAGCTCAAGGTAGGGTCAAGACCTCTTTCTTCACAACTTTTCTCATCGCATTATTTAGCCTCCTTTGAGGCTCCCTTGAAGGTGTACTTTCAGGATCCATGGGAATGCGATGGGTGCACAGAGCGGGGCTGATCCCTTTTAGGTCTTCAAGTGAGTAGCCAAGAACGGAGCGATGTTTTTCAAGCACGGCTATGAGTTTGGTGGTTTCTTCTTCCGAAAGCTTGTCACATATGATGACGGGGGCTTGCGGATCTCCGTGCAAGAAGGCATAGCGCAAACCGGAAGGTAGCGCTTTGAGATCAATGGGAGGTCGTGGCGGTGATGTGGTTGGTGGTAGCTCAAAGGTGTCCTCCGAGTCGGCTTCTTCTAAGATAAAGTCTTGTGCATCTTCTTCCAAAGCTAGCTCGGGGTCCATGTGAGGAAAAATGGCCATGACCTCCTCCACTTGATATTCCTCAAGTGGTTCATCGGAAAGAGTGTTTCGTGAGGTGGTAATTGGTATGGAGAATGACTCTTTTCCGAGGGTGAAGTTGAGGTTTCCAAATGATGGGGCATCAATGAGGAATTTTTCTATAGGATGCCCTATCATTATGTCGAAGTTTGGGACTTCGAAGACGTAGAAATCCAGGATAACCTCAAGGTCTTCGTGGTAGAAAGTTACATCTCTGACAATCCCCAAACTCTCAAGAATATGGCCTGATGGGTGCTTGAGGAGTTTGTTTGTTGATGTCCATGGTCGGTTGCCAAAGATTGACAACGCATATGTGTCGGAGAGGATATTGGCACCAACGAGAGGGTTGTAGAGTGCATTCACCTTAGTTCCTTTGATGGAGCAGCATATGTTGGTTGAGGGAGGGCAGAGCCGAATGATATTCATGGATAGCTCATTCTCCCTCAACCATTTATCGCTCATGATTGAAGTAAGTTCCCGAACAGTCTCCACAAGATATTCTTTTTTCAATTGGTTCGGGAGGTGGCAAAGGAACAGGCGGTCTCTTTTGAAACAAATAGTTCGAGGTGTTTCCAAAATCTTCAAAATTTCTTCCTCAAACTCAAATGGGAACTCAAGAGGTTCATCATCCTCTGTCATTGTTCGTGAATCAGATAAGATTCGGATGTTGGGTCTACCAAGGTAGACACCTTTTGTTGTGTTTCCACAATCAGTTCCTCATCTTTTAACTCCGGCTCCTCGGGTATTTCAGCGGAAAAAGGTGTATTTTCAACAATTCTTTCTAGCAAATCTTTTGCTTCCGCCATGGTCTTATGAGAAAAAGAACCACCGGCAGCCGTGTCGAGATAAAGTGCGGTGTCTTTGCTCAACCATGAATAAAAATGTTGCAAAAGAACGGGTTCTGGGAGCAATAACTCTGGACCGGAATCTGTTAATGAAAAGAACCGTATCCATGCCGCACTAAGGGTTTCTTCCTCCTCTTGACGAAAGTTAATTATTTCCGCGCGTAGAGCAGTGATACGAGATACGGGAAAAATGCTAGACAAAATTTGTCTCGCAGTTCTTTCCAATCACCGTTCACTCTCTTAGCGGTGTAAGTGTACCATTGCTTCGCCTTCCCATTGAGAGAGAAGGAAAACAATTTTCACTTTAAAGTTTCATGTGTCATGCCATTGATCAATCGGCATGCACACAATTGCTCAAACTCTCGCAAATGTTCAAAAGGATTTTCATGTTTAAAACCAGAGAAAGAAAGTCCTTTGATCAAAGAAATAAAACTGGGGCAGAGCTCATAGCTTGTTGAAACAACAAGTTGAGATGAACATGGTGGCTCTAAGAGCTCGCCCCGCGGAGTGGAAAAAGATTGGATTGTTGGTGACGACTCCATGTGTGTATATTTTTTCTTTTCTAATTTAATTGAACGGGAAATGTAAAGATAAGTTACGAGGGCAAACCTGGTCCGCTACAGGATTAGCAACCGTTCCCCAGCAACGGCGCCAGAAATGCTTATTGGTATTTCTTACACCACGAATAAATCCGCAAGCGCACGGAATACCGTTGCAGCACTTCACCCGGGAGTATTCCAAGGTATCGTATTTGTTTTCCCCAAGGAACGGTGATAATCTGCAGCAAGGTTAGTTTTACCCAAGGACAACAAGAATGGTAGTAGTATAGGATTGAGAGGATGAATAAAGATCTAGTTGTCCCGCAGGACGATCGCACTCAAGTTCTACTCGTTTACTTCGGGCACTGGTATAGACCTGGTCTGCCAAGTCACGCCAGCCTGTAGCTCTACGACGAACCCGAACGTGGAGGATTACAAAGGATGGACAGGGCTGTCACCACCTGCCGCCTACCTCTACAAACCGTGGGGCACGCTGCAAACAAAGGTAACTTCTAGCCTAGACACCACGTCTATGCCGTTGATTACTACTCTAACCCCGGTCCTGGTACCAATCTGGAAGGCTAGAGCACCCCTCGCGGAGCGATGATCCTGTAAACAAGTATAACAAGAATAACGATTAGTATGTAAAGCTCGCTAGATCAATATCACCACGAATACTAATCTTACGAATAAGAACAACGATCGTACTATGAACGAACGACGAACCAACGACGAACTAAGAACGAACGACGAACGATGAACGAACGACGAACGAACGAAGAACGATGAACGAACGACGAACGAACGAAGAACGAACGATGAACTATTAATAAGATAAATATCCGCCAAGGGTACAAGATAAGGAAATAACTAAAGGAAAGCTATCCCTCTCCTTGATCCTTGCCCTCTCCCCTATTCTACTACTGTACAAGAGGCTCTTGGCCTGGATGGGAGTGGAATGACTTGTGTCTTGTGATGTCTTTTGGAGGAAGGGGGTACCCCTTTATTTATAGCCCAAGAAGGCCAGCAACTTGAGGCGGTTCCTGACTTTGGGGGCATTGATTGCAGGTGGAACCGACCTCTAGAAGGCGGTGGCGAACCGCCATAACAAGATGGGCCAGTGGGGCCACCAACAGGGGTCGGCCGACCCCAGTGGCGGATCCAGGATCAAATTCCAGCTGTGGCGAACCTATCACTACTAATATTGACATTCAATGTTTTAAAAAGCGGAAGAATTAAGTGGACGATTGAGCATTTAAGCGACGCTTAAGCGGTCCTAGACGTTTGTACTTTTAGCAAAGAAATATAAAATATAGTGAAAATTAGCGAAAGATTGCATATATTAACACACATTTATTGAGAAAATAGTAAACAATGCTTAATTAACAACTCAGTTGAAAGCGAAGCGGTGGAGCTCTGCTTAATGCTGGCGGTGCTTAAACGGTCTAGGTGGCGACTTGTTAAAAAACTGTTGACAATAGAGCAAAAATATAGACACCCACAAAATAACATATAGCAATGCACTCATATTAAGACAAATATGATCAAAGTATTTGCGCGAAAGAGCCTGTAACCTAGTGGTTACAAAAGTCTCAGTAGCACCTTAGGTCCTGGATTCCACTCCTCGTGGGAGCGCATTTTCTAAGATTTAACGGCATTGTGTTTTTAGCAGTAGGCGACGTGGTCGTCGACAACGAGACGCTAGTGTTGACTTCATCAATCTCGAAGATTTGCCGGCGCAAATCTTCAAAAATGCTCATAGGGTTACGGTTTGCGTATGTGCGTTGCGTGCGTTGTGAGTGTCTGAGTTGTAATTTATGATAAAAAAATGATCAAAAGTATTTGCAGTGTAGCATATCATTAAATAATTGAGCCACTCACCAGCAATTTTATTGCATGCGCAAATCAGTATTGTTTATAGCTGAAAAGACTCTTTCCACAAACGCTACTGCCACCGATAAAAGCAATGCTATCCCAATTTGTCAAACAGATAATACGCTGTGGAGTACGGAGTACCTTAGTACAAGTATATGCAGGCGTCTCGCCACTGGCCAGCTATGGCGAGCGCCACAGCTCGCCATAATGGTAAATCCGCCACTGGCCGACCCCAATACCTAGGTCGACCGACCCAGGGGTGGCTCCTCTGGGCCTGGTCTTCCTTGGTGTTGGCTCTTGGGCTGTGTTGTCCTCTGATCCACCTGCTGTGGGTGGAGTTGAAGCCAGGATATTTGGATTTTGGGCTTCAAGAGAGGAATTCTTTATTCTAGGGAAAATTGGTGTTTCCAACTTAGGCTTTTTATGCTTCCTTTTCCCCGTTTTCCTATGAATTGCAGCTGCACTCACAAATTCACCAAGACTTGTGAAAATCATTAGTTTAAAGACCTAAGTCTACCTTTGGTGATTGTTTCATTATAAAAAGTGCAGCTAGTTGACGGGTAAATTCTAGGTCTAAGAGCTCAATAGGTACTATATCTAAATATTTGTATATGAACAATAATTGTTAGATTAGTACGAGGACTACTGCTTGTAAAATACCACCAACATTCACAATGTACCAATATCACAACCGGGTGACATCAACCAGGGGCCTAACCAATCCGTGCCGCAACCGAGATGGCGATGGCATCAGAGACAATGTCGCTGTCCGTAGAATTAGTGAACGTCTGATGTTGTGACATTTTTTTTTTTTTTTTTTTTTTTTTTGCGAAAGGGAAGGAATATCATTAGAAATGAGCACACAGTACATCCCCTTTTACACAAACACCCTGGAAACAAAAAGAAAATACAACCAAGGACACGAGGGACCTAGCTGCAAATCCCATTGGCTTCCAAGAGCTTCGCCCGTCTCCACAGCGCAGCACCGGAGGTGCCAGCACCGCCGACCGGCAACCGCTCTCGCCGGAGGTGCTGAGGAAGCGCAACACATGTTGGATGCCGCAAGATCCAACGGCCCGGACACTCCACCGAGCCGCATCATGATTCGATGAACGCATATTGGCAACCTCCCCTGCAACAACGGCGAGAAGAAACTCCGCCACCACCAGCACATCGGCCGGCAGCCGGAAAGGAAATCCCACAACACGGGGAAGACTTGTAGCACCCACCCCTTCGCAGAGATGGAGCTAAAACTACATCCACTATCACCAGCGTCGCTGGCGAGGGGAACAAAAAGCCCATCCCCCCAATCGCAAGAGGAAGGAAGGCAGAGAATCTCCACGGGACCTCACCGGAGAAGAAGCCGCCACCGACGACGACGACACCACCGGATCCGCCGAGGGAGAAGCAAAAGACGGCCGCCATCGCCATGGAGGACGACGACACCATCAACCCTAACCCTAGCTCGGGGAAACTAGACTACTAACTATACAAGTAGCTAGAGATTGGCCGGACGGCAGCCCCGCCGATTTCCCGGCCCTCCGAAGCCCCGCGGGGCCGCCGGAGGATGGGGAAATCGAGCGGAGCCGCCGCCGGAGTCGGACTCGCCTCGCGTTCGCCTTCTCTGTACTGTAGCAGGGGAAGGGGACGCGAGAGAGTATGTGCTGCCCACTTGATGTTGTGACAGTTGCCTGGGCGTCTTTGCGTGATGACACATTTAACTACATGCGAGCACAGTATACATGCATCCAATATATGTGCTTTTGTAGTTACACATGTCTATTAATTAAGCCACATTTATACTACTTGTTGCTAAATTGCAACAATTCAAGCAATTCAAAGGAGTTCAACTGCCTTCTACACTCACTTAGCCACACATCTTACAGCATCTCTTTCTTTATACATCCCTTTCAACCCACCTAATTTACTGTGAATTAATATCGCCGTTTCCATGCCTAATTAATTCCAGTGCGCAAACTCAGAACTGCAATTATTTTTGAAACATATGGCGTATTCCTTCCGCTCAATGCTTCCCAAATATTCTAAAGCATCTAGCATTCTCAACAGCGTGTCAGGAAGCATCTTTAGATTACTAAAATACATTCTAAAGCATCTAGCATTCTCAACAGCGTGTCAGGAAGCATCTTTAGATTACTAAAATACATACGTTCAATGTATGTCTAATGTATTTCGATTTTATGCTTTCTGTATTCGTGTCAGAGAAATGATGTAATCCCTGTGGTGTGTTCCTACCGCACAAAATGCTATTTGTAGTTTTTCTTTGTCTAGGTAGTACTATATCTAAATATTTGTATATGAACAATAATTGTTAGATTAGTATGACAGGGCGGAGACAGTACGAGGACTACTGCTTGTAAAATACCACCAACATTCACAATGTACCAATATCACAACCGGTGACATCAACCAGGGGTCCTAATCAATCGGTGCCGCAACTGAGATGGCGATGGCATGAGAGACCATGTCGCTGTCTGTAGAATTAGTGAACGTCTGATGTTGTGACAGTAGCTTGTGGGCGTCTTTGTGTGATGACACATATAACTACATGCGAGCACAGTATACATGCATTCAGTATACGTGCTTTTATAGTTACACATGTCTATTAATTAAGCCAATTTATACAACTTGTTGCTAAATTGCAACAATTCAAGCAATTCATAGGAGTTCAACTGCCTTCTAGGCTTCTACACTCACTTAGCCACACATCTTATTGCATCTCTTTCCTTATCCCTCCCTTGTTCCACCCATCTAATTTAATGTGCATATCACCATTTCCATGCCTACTTAATTCCTGTGCGCAAACTCAGAACTGCAATTATTTTGAAATGTATGGGGTATTCTTTCCGCTCAATGCTCCCAAAATATTCTAAAGCATCTAGCATTCTCAACAGCGTGTCAGGAAGCGTCTTTAGATTTCTAAATACATACGTTCAACGTGTGTCTAATGTATTTCGATTTTATGCATTCTCAAAAGTGTGTCAAGTAGTCTTTTTATGTCAATCTCAATACTAATAGAAGGCATGTCTAACATCATATAACTTTGTAGTCTTCTCAATAGTGTGTCAAGAAACATTTTTTTGAGAGATAGTGACAATCGAAAGCATGTCTAACATCATATAGTCGTCTATTGATGCTTTCTAAACAATGTGTCAAGAAACATCTTTAGAGGGCTATTGATGGCCTAAAGCAGGTCAAAAACATGTTTGTTTTCACTTCAATATTTAAAACATATCTAATATCGTGTCAAATAAGCACCTTCTCAATCTTGTGTGAAAATGCATTTTTGTGCCAATATTTTGACTGTCCAAAAGCCATTTTAGGTTACTGGCTATAAGACAAACAATCAATGGTTTCCTTTGTTCCCATTGACTGTACATTTCTTATCAGAAATCAAGGAAGCCAGAAGTTATTAATTTAAGAGCAAAAGTTCCTATATGTCCTATGTTTACCATAGCAGTCCGATAAGATGATCCGATCTAACGTTCAGTGTTTTCCTTCACATTTGTGGTAACTAGCATCTCAGAATGTGGAATGAAACCGGGAGCCCAAAAAAAAAAACTAGACCTGCAGGAGGCAAGCGACCCCCGGGCTTTCTATTAAGAAGGAGACCTTCTCACGCAGGTCTAGAAAAACAACCGAACCCCTCCTCCGACCATACGCCAGCTGGCTGTGTGAGCTATGACGTGAGTCTTTACCTAATGCTTTGATCCGGGAAGGCAAGGGGATTTTTTTACTACTTGGTGCGAGATTGGGGGATCGACCCCCAAAATGTTAAATATGGTAATGTCCCTTCATCTATAGATCTGATGCTAGATTTTTTGTACAGCATCTTGACCAATTCATGTCAACTGTTTTGGGATTTATACATTCAGGGTTGACAATGGGGATAAAACAAAACATGGTGGATGATTCCCCAACACTACCTCCATGTCAATGAGGTCCCCAACGAAATCACACAGATAACGATTATCAGTATAATTGAATTCCAAATAAGAATTGGGACAGTTAAATTTAGAGTATTATAAAAAGTTATCATTTATATGGCGCTCATATAGAGATGATCAATAATTGCAGATTGTCACGTAAACAAATCTACTCAAGCGCTTTCTATTTGAATTCCTGTGGCAGCCAAAATGATTAAAGCAAGTTAAGTTCAGACTATAAATTTGGTGTCTGGCGAGAGAGAGTGACGGTGCCGGCGTATGGGAGGCTAGGGTTCGAGCGGGGCTGCGGCAGGCTCACGATGGCTGCGGCCGGGCTGGCGTGGGCCAGACGAAGAGAAAACGGGAGATGGGCTGCGAGGAAGGATGAGGCCGGCCAAGAGGAAGAGGAGAAAAGAGAAGCGGCCTGATAGAGGAGAAATGGAGGAAAAAGAAAAGAAAGCTGGGCTGCGAGGGAAGAAGGAGAAGGCCGGCCGATGCGGCTGGTTTTGCTTTTCTTTTTCTAAAGTGATTTTCCTCCTATTTTCTATACAACATGAAAACGATTTCCTACGAATTTTAAATACAATTTGCACACAATAAAATTCCTACTGCAGTCTACTCCAGCATGAGTGGAACAAACACCTTATTATTTCCTATATTAATTTATTTAATTTATAAAATAGCTCTTTTTCCTAAATAAATGTGATAACACTTAGAAATTAAAAGCAAAATTTTAATCTATTCTAAAAAGTTTTAAAATTTAGTGAAATGTTATTCACAAACCAAATTTTGGGATGTGACAAATCCCTCTATATCATTGGAACAACTCGAATGCCTTATGTTATATACCATCGAAAAATTTCTACAGCCTTGTGTACCATTGGATGAAGATTTCCTACCCTTGTGTACCATTCCGTTTCTTTTTGCCATCAAAGAGGGCTGGCCCACCTGTCGTTTTCTTTCTAAATGGGGGGGAAGTTTTTAGTGCAAATGAACCTTTCAGTGCAATGATGCAAACAACGCTCCTTAGCCACTAGATGGAGATCAAATGGGCCTCGTTCAGAAGGGTGGGCGACCCACTTTCTCTTGATCAATTTTGCAGAAGGACCCAAATCAATAGACAAATTTTTTCGTAAAAATTTCCTTACGACGTCCTACCTCATCCGTCAATCCGTTCCTCGTCGCCGCACTGTTTGCCGTTGGCCACCCGACCCCGTGCGACCTTGATACCGTTGTCGCGAGCTCACTCGGCAGTAGGGCCGTGCTGCTCGGATTCATCCTTGTTGGATGAGCTTTCCCTTTTCCTACAGGGCAATGAGAGGCGTTAAATCAAGGCTGCCGCTGCTGGAAACAGTTTATTTGATTTTACAGACTACATCTATTATGGCATTGTCCATCTATTTTGTGTGGGAAACATGAACCCGCTTGCCTTCAACATTAGTTGTTACGAATACCGATGGTGAGAAGGAGTTAATAAATTGAAGCATTGTTGTCTTCGTTGGATGAGCTTGTTGGATTCCATAATCCTAGAACTGTATTGTGGGTTGCGGCAGCAGTCCGGCGATCGTCAGCTCTTCATTGACAGGATCGAATTTGAGAAGGCCGACCCAAGCAAGAATAACGATGGAGAATACTACCTCCATTTCAAATTACTTGACGTTTTTGACTTTTAGAGATCACGTTTGACCGCTCGTCTTATTTAAAAAATTTGTGCAAATATCATTTATCTTATTACGGTTTGTTTTATCAGTAGAGATATTTTTAAGCATGGTTTATTTGTTTTTATATTTACATAAATTTTTTGAATAAGACGAGCGATCAAACGTGATTTCTAAAAGTCAAAAACGTCAAGTAATTTGAAATGGAGGGAGTAGATCGGATCAGAAGGAGATTCCCAAAGAAACAAAACTGCGAGGATATTGGGTTTTTCTTAGCGAAAATGTTTTGATGCAGCAGAGCAGGGGTGTTTGGAAAATACAGTTCGGCAAGATTAGGCAAGCCGCCCGCCTAACTAAGGCACGTTTGATCTAAATCTAACGGTGCACTGATGTTGTTTGCACCATTGCACCGACAACCTATTTCCACTGAAAATTTCCCCTCTAAATGGTGCCATTCTTCCATCATAGCTTCCGCCACCGCCATCGACGCTCTCCGCGGGCTTCTTCACCTTCCAGCCCATCGCGTCGTGCTCCCCAACCTCGTCGACCACCTCCTCCGCCTCCTTGCTGAGTCCCTCCCATCTGCTCTCCTATGCGTGTCTGGGCTGGCCGCAACTCCATATCCTCCATCTTGTTAGTCCACTCTCTTTGCCAGGTAATGAACTCGTCATCAGATCAGAAAACGAAAAAAAGGAGATTCTGCTGCCTTGCTCAACGGAACAAGTTACTACTTCCCGCTTAGCACTGATGCATCGATTCATTCTCCTCTTGTCGCTCCAGAGTGCCGGCACGTCCACGGAAAGGGTGCCGGGCGTCCATGGCCTCGAGGGCAGGGACCGAAGCTGACTCATTAGATTGGACTCATTCAATTCCTTGACTCATTAGATTCCATGGGACCTTCCGAGATGGATCGGTACATTAAAGCTAGCTTGATCCATAAATCGAGGTTGGTGCATTACTACATCGCATCACTCTCAAAACTTTTTATAAAGCAAATCAGTAAAAACAGTACAAGTCGTACCAGATCTGCACACTAGTATAAAAGGAAAAACCTTACAGTATTTGTGTCATCGCTCCTCCCCCTGGGGGTTATACCGGAGGAGACCATGTAGAGTAATCTTAAGTAGCCTATCTTAGAATACGTATCAGGACATGGCCTCCAACTCCAGGGCAGCTTGTTATACTTGACCTCATCTTTTATCCTTGTACCATGATACAAAATTACCGTCCCATGTAAGTCGGTAAAACAATGTTACAACTGAAAGATTGTCACCAATAAATTTGGACAACTAATCATAAGTCTACAAATCAATTTTTTTTAATGTGCTGAAGTTTGAGCAATGTTTTTCCGGATTATGTCTAGAGAAAATGAAATGTGCATATTCTGTAATTTGTTTATATATTTTAACAACCTTTGGAGGTTTAATTAGTTCTCGCACACATCAGATTGGTAGATATTGTAACCTAAGACAATAAACACTTGTCCAATTTATTTTTGTCCTTTTTGTTTTAAAATGGAATTAAACCATTATGCAGTTGGAAGGATTTTAAAGTTTTGCATGATAGCTAGATGATTTGATAATAGGTTTTTATCATTATTGATCGAACAACCATATCAATTATTTTTTGAAATTCATTTTTGGTTCTAAGTTTTAGTTACTCGGCTCATCACCAATGAATACTCATGGTTGACTGCTTTTTTTTAAGCTACCATATGTAGCAAGGCGCCATATAAAATAAGGTGATGACATGCATTGTCTAGGATCGAGGTCAATGGGTTGGCTACATTTATAGGCTATAAATTGCACCAAGTACTCCGTCGCAAAGGCACCAGTTAACAGCTTCCTCATCTCTATTCATAGCAGCTTGTCCTCTTCTCCTTTCTTAGTCGCTGCATCTCCGCAAACGGCAAACAATGGCTTCCGCTGCAGCTGCTCTTAACGGGGCCGCTTTTGTTGCCTTGTGTGTCATGATGGTCCTTTCATCACTGGGACAGGAGTTGCCGAGGGCGTCATTGTGCTGCACTAACTCTTGTGCTTCTTTCTGTAACTCATCTTGTACTGCCGCTGCTAACCGGACTTGCGATATCCAATTTCCCATAGCCCAGGAAAGTTGCTACCACGGTTGCAACACTACCTGCTCAAACACCTGCCCCGCAACTGCACCTGTGACCAGTCGTGCAGGTCATGGTGCTATAGCCAGCTGACCAGGCATGACGTTGGTTGCAACATGTATAATTTTAACACTATCTACGACTGGTGCTGGCCTTCTTGCAACACCACCTGCTACGACAAGTGCATCCATGGGTGAGTATTAGCGCAGTAGGAGTTTATTGTGCTGTGTCTGCCAGTCATGCCTGCAGCTTTGGGCACTTGTATCAATAGCCGGATCGTTGTTTCAGTTAATAATTTGTGTCAGTTTGTAGCTTCTCAATGTAGGTGAAGTTTGAGTCCATGGCCTGTAAGGTTCTTAATTTTGATATGCTTTCTGTATTCGTGTCAGAGAAATGATGTAATCCCTGTGGTGTGTTCCTACCGCACAAAATGCTATTTGTAGTTTTTCTTTGTCTAGGTAGTACTATATCTAAATATTTGTATATGAACAATAATTGTTAGATTAGTATGACAGGGGCGGAGACAGTACGAGGACTACTGCTTGTAAAATACCACCAACATTCACAATGTACCAATATCACAACCGGTGACATCAACCAGGGGTCCTAATCAATCGGTGCCGCAACTGAGATGGCGATGGCATGAGAGACCATGTCGCTGTCTGTAGAATTAGTGAACGTCTGATGTTGTGACAGTAGCTTGTGGGGCGTCTTTGTGTGATGACACATATAACTACATGCGAGCACAGTATACATGCATTCAGTATACGTGCTTTTATAGTTACACATGTCTATTAATTAAGCCAATTTATACAACTTGTTGCTAAATTGCAACAATTCAAGCAATTCATAGGAGTTCAACTGCCTTCTAGGCTTCTACACTCACTTAGCCACACATCTTATTGCATCTCTTTCCTTATCCCTCCCTTGTTCCACCCATCTAATTTAATGTGCATATCACCATTTCCATGCCTACTTAATTCCTGTGCGCAAACTCAGAACTGCAATTATTTTGAAATGTATGGGGTATTCTTTCCGCTCAATGCTCCCAAAATATTCTAAAGCATCTAGCATTCTCAACAGCGTGTCAGGAAGCGTCTTTAGATTTCTAAAATACATACGTTCAACGTGTGTCTAATGTATTTCGATTTTATGCATTCTCAAAAGTGTGTCAAGTAGTCTTTTTATGTCAATACTCAATACTAATTGAAGGCATGTCTAACATCATATAACTTCGTATTCTTCTCAATAGTGTGTCAAGAAACATTTTTTCAGAGAGATTGACAATCGAAAGCATGTCTAACATCATATCATCGTCTATTGATGTTTTCTAAACAGTGTCAAGAAACATCTTTAGAGGGCTATTGATGGCCTAAAGCAGGTCAAAGACATGTTTGTTTTCACTTCAATAATTAAAACATACCTAATGTCGTGTCAAATAAGCACCTTCTCTATCTTGTGTGAAAATGCATTTTTTGTGCCAATATTTTGACTGTCCAAAAGCCCATTTTTAGCTTACTGGCTATAAGACAAACAATCAATGTTGCCTTTGTTCCCATTGACTGTACATTTCTTATCAGAAGTCAAGGCCCAGAAGTTATTAATTTAAGAGCAAAAGTTCCTATATGTCCTATGTTTACCATAGCAGTCCCATAAGAAAAAAAAAGAACAGAAAATTCTTCGATCAACAAAACAGAAATATGTATATATGAGAATTTACTTAGGGTTGCTTCACCCGTTTCCTCATAAAAACAACAAAATTTCTGGTATGGGACATAGGCAATCGAACGTGGCCCTAAGAATCACCATACATGATCCGAACTAACGTTCAGTGTTTTCCTTCACATTTATGGTAACTAACGTCTCAGAATGTGGAATGAAACTGGGAGCCATTCAAAATGTTAAATATAGTAATGTCCCTTCATCTATAGATCTGATATCACAGATCCGATGCTAGATTTTTTGTAATAGCATCTTGACCAATTCATGTCAACTGTTTTGGGATCTATACATTCAGGGTTGACAATGGGGATAAAACAAAACATGGTGGATGCTTCCCCAACACTACCTCAATGTCAATGAGGTCCCCAACGAAATCACACAGATAACGATTATCAGTATAATTGAATTCCAATAAGAATTGGCACAATTAAATTTAGAGTATTATCAAAAGCTATCATTTATATGGCGCTCATATAGAGATGATCAATACTTGCTGACTGTCACGTAAAAAAAAATCTACTCAAGAGCTTTCTATTTGAATTCCGGTGGCAGCCAAAATGATTAAAGCATTTTAAGTTCAGACTATAAATTTGGCACTCTAACTTCTATTGAATCGACACCTTTCATTTTGATAGTCCCCTGGCATTCCTGAGCAGCAAGGAACGAGGTACAATCTCGAGTAACATTATAAATGACAACAGATGCAACGCTTAAGTACATTACAAAAGATTTGCTTGCAATCTTCACGAGTCTTTACTGACCAAATAAAATGGCAGCAGTGCTCGACTAAAATTCTGCAATTGGTATGTAGAACATAGTTATTCTGACATTCCAAGTAAATCACTAGTGTCTTCCGTGGATATAGTTGTTGCTTGTTTATCATATTATTCATTAGTGCGTCAAGTAAATCATTAGATACTTTTGTGGCTAGCTGAAGTTTTTTATCACACAATATCGATGGCCTCACGTAGAGAAGTTCTTCTGTTGCTACATACAGACTCTTGACATGTATCAAGTAAATCATTTGCCTCTTCACTGGCTAGGTGAAGTTATTTGATGACCCCAAATAATTAAGGCTCCAAAATATGTAGTACATGTATCAATTTTTGAGCTAGTAGGTCATGGCATTGTCAGAAATTAGTAATCAACTTCCCGTACACGAGGAATGGAGCAAGATAAATATCATGTCAACCCCTTGAAGTCAACTTGAACCATGCTGTAAGATGCCATTTGTGTCATGTTGTTACATCTATAAACAAAATCTGGGCCTAAAGTTGTTTACCAGGTCAAGTCTAAACTTGTAATTATATAAATACACATAGGTGATCACAGTCTATAATATTAAGTGATAGCATTGAAGAGCTACTGCTTGGATCCGCAGTTCGATCGGATGCTGCTTATAGGACTATAAATAGCACCTAACACTCCGTCACAAAGGCATCAGTTGAGGTGCTTGCCCCATCTCCATTGGTACAATCTTCCTATCAGTTCCTCTTTTGGACCCGAAACCCATATACTGTAGAATGGCCTCCACTGCTACCGCTCTTTATGGGGCCGCCATTGTTGCCCTGTGCGTTCTTCTAGTCCATTCATCACTTGCACAAGACCAGCCAGTAGCGTCATCATGTTGCTCTAGCTCTTGTTCCTCTCACTGCAATGCGACGTGCAGTGCCCCTGACCTGTCTTGCGACACGGAGATTGCCAAAGCTTATGAAGGATGTTACCACGGTTGCATCACGAGCTGCCCTAATAGCTGTGGTGTCTCCTGCGACTGTGCCAGCACTTGCAGGAGCTCCTGCCAGGACATCGCTAGCAGGAACAACCGTTGCAAAACGTGCAAATCGACCCCTACCTTCGAAGAGTGTTTTCCTTCCTGCAACACCACCTGCTACAACAACTGTATGAGCAGCTGATAGTTTATAGCAACATAGACGAGTGTTCGGTCACTCATGTCTCGCATTTCTATTTGATCAAATAAATGTTTCATTATGAATGTAGCACGTATTTGTACGCCAAATATCACGTCGACTCGTCGAGTAGCATAGCTTCCCTATGTGAAGCCATGGACATTGTGTGAGTTTCTATCTCTACTTTTACTTATTTGAATCAATAAAGCATTAGAGGAAATAACATCAACTACGTTCTCTGCACGTAGGCTGACATACCATAAAAATCAGAATGCGAACATCGTCTAAATCCTTTGTGTGAACGTTATTTTGGAACTCATGTCGAAGACTTGTTTGTTTTGGATATTAAATACTCCCTTCCGTACTATAGAAAGAAGAAAAAAATATATAATTTTCTAGTAAATGCCGACAAACTGTTTATCAATAACAGAAGAATTTGAACTTTCTACGTATGATAGTCATGAATTGAAATACAATCAAATTGCTTTGAGTTGGTTACCAGTCTCCATAATGGGAGATTACAAATTCAAACAATTAGGAATTCATCTCAATGTAAAATTGACGAAGAAAAATCTTGGAATTCAAGAACAATCACTGATTACTGGGTACTAGGATCTTTTTGTTAGAAGAATCCAATAGCTTTTTTTACTAACTATAAAGCTATAAAATAAAAATAGGATCAGGTTGTAGTGAACCATGATGTCAAATTGTTGACTTTGTATTCCATAAATTGGTGAGTACAAGGGATCATGGATACATACTAGGAAGTGGAGTGCTCGGCTGCCTACAAGGGACATGAATACAAACATACGTAATGCTAGGGATGAAAAGCGGTCGGGAAACGGTCGGAAGGAGGCTATATCGTTTTCAGTTTCATATTTTTTCTCGGTATCGAAGCCGGTAGCGGTACTAGCGGAAACAAATACGGCGTCGGTATTACGAGAATAGCGAAAATGGAATTATCACGACAGAAATATGCGGTATCGATCGGGAATCGAGATTAATTATGGTAATACAAATCACAGTCATGTATTAGTTGTACCATATCATGTATAAAAATATCAACTGTGAATTTATTATTGGTACCTGAACTAGCTATAAATGTATCATAAAAGACTCGAGACATTTGAAAAAAGATGTTCAAATTAAAATATTAACAATATAAGTAGCGACATAATCATTTATTGCCTATTTAAAATATAATATATATTTAGTTGGCTAGACTAACATAAAACGGTAAAATATTTACGGTAATTTGCGGTAATTTCTGGTCTAAAACGGAAATTGTCGGAAACGATCGGTAAAGTCTAAAATCATTTTCATTTTTGTTTTCACCAAATACTTCCATTTTTGTTTTCATTTTTTCGGTATTTCATTTCCAACTACTACGGTCGGGAGAAGTCGAAAACGAGCCTCGGTTATCCGATAAATGCCGTTTTTGCTTTCATCCCTATATGTACCAGGTTGAGGGTTTGCATTGTCTCCTTCTGTAGCATGGCACCCAGTTTGCACTGACTTCTTTGCCTCATCTAGTGAAGTTGGCAGTACTGCAGGGCTGCAGTGACGACAGCTGTTTGGGCAGGGTGCTGGTAATGGTGTTGAAATTAATTAAGCCCAAGCAGCAACAGTTACATAGGTTTGTAATGACGGGCTAAAAGCCGCTACAGTCACAGGCATCCAATCAACCACACGTACCAGAAAACCACTTAAATTACCTATTTACACCAGCGGGCAGAGGATCACCCATCATAGTATTAAAATTTGAAAAAAGAAAACCGGAATCATCTTTCAGTTGCGGACGACATCAGTGCCACACAATGGGAATTTTGTAGCGGTGGTTGATAGTGCATCCCTCTCCCACAGTGATGTTTGTAGCAGCTTTTGTGTCATCAGATTCGATAAGACC
Organism: Eragrostis nindensis; assembly: GCA_012490785.1. NCBI lineage: Eukaryota > Viridiplantae > Streptophyta > Magnoliopsida > Poales > Poaceae > Eragrostis > Eragrostis nindensis. Next base: position 115,654 of record JAAXCT010000780.1, on the reverse strand, counting down.
ACCACCTTTCAGTAAAGTCAGCTTGATCCTTCAGTTGACATTGCTGCGTTGTTTAAACTCGTAATTCTTTTATTAGCAAGTTAGCCAAAACGGCACAAAGTCGCATGCAATCTGCACACAAAATAGTATAAGAAGAAAGACTGTACCTACAATCTTTGACCTGATCTAATCACCTCGAGGTTGGTTCAGGACTCTGTAATTCCTGGAAAAAGTTTTTTCTGTGACCTAAAAATTTAAGATACATGCATGTGTGTAGTGGAGCAGGATTGGTTGACTACGCCAATTAAAGTCAACCTACAACTTGCAACTCCATGCACAGTCCTTCCAAAATATTTTGTTTAATTGAAGATAGACACTGCTTGTCTGTCAGCCCTATACTAAGGCCCCGTTCGGATGAGAATAATAGGGGGTGATTATTACTGTAGATGTCACATCAATACTTCCGGCACGATTTATGTGTACTAAACAAAGTCAAATCACAAAACTAAGTCCAGGACCCCCCCTCTATTTCGCGAGACGAACGTAATGAGGGTAATTAAGCGGCGATTAGACGATAGTTACTGTAGCATCACTGTGTCAAAACATTGATTTCTTTGGCTCGTTAGATTCGTCTCGAAAAATAACGCCCGTCTGCAGAAAGGTTTTGCAATTAAATTTTATTTAGTACCCCTAAATAGTAAGATTCTTTTTACTTTAGAGGGTAGAAGTTTAGAGGGTGAAATAGAGGGGTATCCAAACGCCCCCTAAGTAATATCTAGTATACCTCAAGAAATTTGGTGCAGTCAGCCCTAGACTTCGTTAATTTTTTCGAGTCATCAGATTCGATCAGACCACCAGCTTTCATTAAAGTCAACCTAATCCTTCAATCGAGGTTGCTGCTCTGTTTAAACTCTTTAATTATTTATTAGCAAGTTACCCAAAATGGCACAAAGTCGCGTGCAATCTGCACACAAATAATATAAGAAGAAAGACTGTATGTACAATCTTTGACCTGATCTAATCACCTCGAGGTTGGTACAAGACTCTGTACAACGAATCTAACGATCCATGTCAGTCAGTAAACATATTATCACCGATGTGTTGTACAACGAATCTAACGATCCATATCTGTTAGTAAACAATGTTATCACCAATGTGTTGTCAGCCATTAATGGACTGTCGGGCAATTCAAATTATGTTTTAATATGCGAGGTGTGAGCGTTGTTTATCCTGAATTTGTCTAGGGGTATTTAAATATGTATAGTTTTTTTAGTTTATTTCTTTTTTTTCATGAAGTTTTTGTGGTTTAGTTCTGTTACACATTAGATTTGGATATAGGTAATCTGACTCTGAAAACTGTAGAAAACTTGTCCATTATAACTTTTTTTCCTCAACATGCAATTTCGTATGTTGATACTCTTGAATAAAAACAAATAAGTGAATAGAGAAATATTAAATTTCAGTATATATTTGAAAAAATACGGCTTAATTTTTGAAATTGATTTTTGTTCCTTTGATATATTGCAGTTAACCATGTACCTGACAAATTATATTTTTGACAATAATGTGACTTAATTTTTGAAATTGATCTTTTTTACATAGCTATATTGGAGTTCATCATGTCCCAGTTAGAGAAGACCATGTTTTGTTATCGTGGGTTCACGTTACCATGTTAACAATCATTGTAACGCTTCCAAATATAATATTCATCTAAAATCCAACAAAAATATGATTTTCATTGGGCAACAAAATAATAAATTGACAAAGCAAGCTTACAGCCATCTATCATCTTGTGAAATTCGAGACAACAGATACTTGTACAATTATGAATCAAAATGAGAAATCAGGCTATGAATAGTAACGGGTTGTGGGTCTGAGATAAACAATCTCACTTTTTTGTTTTGACTTGCACATCAAGTTTTGAATGATAATATATTTTGAAATTTTAGATATACTTTTGATGGTGTAATTGAAAACGGTAAGACCTAATGCAATGGTAACAATATGATACATCACATACATGATTGTGTACGTTATATATTTAAACATATCACATGTAGTAAATTTGCAGGTTTGTGAACAATAGTATTTTCCTGAGAAAAATATTTTCAGGACTTGATGTGCGCTACTAGATTCCTGCTTAATTATCTAAACTAACATGTTGGGTGTAGAAGACAAGCAATCTGCATATGGAAGTTTATTGCTTTTTGTACTCTTGAAAATTAAAGAGCCCAGTACTAGATCAGCACTTTGAGTTTTTGCTCGAATATGTCATACAGACAAGATTGTTTAAAAGTACAAATGTGTACACAGGATTTATTTGGCTTAATAAATCAGTCGACATATAGTGAGCAAACTTTATATGTTTCATTCATGACCTTTTGCTATGTACAGGTTCACTACTTTCGTTTCTGCTTCTTTGGTGTTTTATAACTAATAGTATTTCATTAGTGTTATTAATTTAATCCAGTATAATACTAATTTGTCATTACTATGTAAGTGGCTTCATTATTTACAAAATCATTTGAATGTTAGCGTTGGGCAATCAGCAATTAGCACCATCATATCATCGTGCGTCATTTCTTTCATTGTTTCACCAAACCATTGGCCATTGGTCTGTAAAAGTATGTGGATCAAAAACTTTTGCCGAGGCCAGTTTCAATAATGAATCCTATTGGTGGCCAAAGCCGTTCACCGATCGATAGTGTGATGGTAGGGATCTTCTGAATCGTGGCGTATTGTATCCACTAACTGTAGAAACCTCCATTTCCTTTCTGGGGCGGGATTATACGCGTAGGGATGCACAATCTAGTCATGAACCGAGGAATAGGTGCATCTACCACAGAGGAATGATGAAAGGAATCAAGCAAAGTAGCAGGATCTATCAATGATCCATCAGGATGTATGTGCCTTGAAGATATAGTTGGACTTTCTAACAACGAAATGTTCTCATGTGGCTCTGAACATCGTCGCGGCCTCTGCACCGAAGACAACTAAGAGCTTTGTAAAAGTCTATATAGCAATAAAATTGTAGGCCAGTAAACTTCTGCATTCCGTTCAGAGTGAAGCTAATTGTAACCAGTCCCTCACGGCTAGGTACGGAATGAGGTGGCGTCATTTATTCTGTATAATATGAAGTTATGCTACTATGCTCTGTAGTCGAGAAAAAATATTGAGCGAAGCTAATATTAAATTTTAAAAATATGAAATAATCCATTATAAGTAATTCAATATTTGCTTCCGTGTGTTCTGCTCTGATCCATGATATGGCATAGATTTACTAGCATATAAACGAATAAATATGCTAAAACCAAAGCGAACAATCACTTGCATGTCATATTTACTGTTTGCAAAAGCAGCGAGACTGTGTTGTGATGACAAATTTTACTTAGTCAACTTGAAGCCAGAAATGGAGCAGGGCATGCAGGCATAATTCAATCTTATTTGAGTAATCTAGCAGTGTGATGTAAGATGCCATGTAAATTAAGGTGACACCTTGCATGGTCTCCCATCTAGGTCAAAGGTTGGGACCATTTTATATGCTATAAATAGGACCTAACACTCCATCGCAAGTTAGCAGACGACTTGCTTGCCAATCTTATTCCTATCATCTTGTCCTCTATTCCGATCTTAGCCACACCCATCGATCTCTGCCTCGAGTAAAGGGTGCTCGAACGACGAAAGCCGTACAGAATGGCTTCCGCTGGCTGCTCTTAATGGTGCTGCTTTTGTTGCCTTGTGTGTCATGCTGGTCCTTTCGTCACTGGGACAAGAGCTGCCGCGGGCGTCGCTGTGCTGCACAAACTCTTGTGCCTCATTCTGTAACTCATCGTGTACTGCAGCTGCTAACCAGACTTGCACCATCCAGTTGCCCATTGCCCAGCAAAATTGCTATCTCAGCTGCAACAGTAGCTGCACAACCAACTGCGCCATCCATAACGCCACCTGCAGTTGTGACACGTTGTGCAGGAATTCCTGCGGTTCGCTGAACAGGTTTGTTATCGGCTGCAATCCGTATAGCCCGGACACAATCTTCCAGTGGTGCTGGCCTTCTTGCAACACCACCTGCTACAACAAGTGCATCAGTGCGTGAGTAATAGCGGCGTCAATCCGGAGTTTATTTGACTGTCTGTCAGTCATGCCTACATCTTTATGTATGTCTCAATAAATGGATCCCTGTTCGATTCAATAATTCGATTGTACTTGTAGGTTCTCTATGTAGCGTCAAGTTTGAGTCCATCACCAGTGAGTTCATGAGTTTTTAGATGCATTTCCTGATCGTATCAGATAAATGATGCAAACTTTCATTCGCAAAAAAAAAAATGATGCAAACTTTATGTGGCGTACCCACAACGCACAGAATGCCTTTTCTGTTTATTTTGTCCGGAGACAATCTAAAGTGGTTGTTTTACAGTGCCTCTCTTACCCCTTTCCATTCGCTACAGAAGTCGCCGAAGAGACAATCTTCCTGCCGTAATCGCTGAACCATGGAGTTAGTTTGGAGCAAGTTCACTCATCAATTTGATTAGTTTGTCAGGCCGCTGAACGTCGAGTGCTCCGCGGGCACAGAGACTCCATAAACTTTGTTGTTCCCTGATGCTTGTCACGTACTCCTCTGTCATTATTTTGATGATGCCGGCTAGAGCAAATTTGCACTAACCAGGGTCGAGAAATAAGGTTGCCGCACACTGTACATGTACGTACTTATATTGGGAAAGGAAATAACGCGAGCAAGTATCCCAGCTTAGCTAGCCTGGCGTAAGTATGTGCCTTCCAATGCTATTGTGCAGCTATTTCCGATGCGGCAACCACAATCTCCCCCCTCCCATGGGCGAGCGGCTCCGAATAAAGATTCCGACTGCGGCAGCGGGGATCCCTTCTTGTTGGGGCCAGATCGAGTGCCACCACGGTCATGCTCGCCGAGCCGGCGGCGACGGCCAAATCCGGCCGACTGGCGCGACAGCGAGCATACGGCATGGGCGTGCGGCGATTCAGGTCTATATCGAGTCTATGACTTCGGCTGCGAGTGGGCGATGCTGGTTGTCGAACAGGTAGCACTGTATATTGTTCATTGCTGGGTTACCTTGTCTGTGCGACCTCATGCGTGGAATTGTCACTGCATTCATCCTGTGGTCGATTATGACCAAGGACGCCACATGGCCGCAACAAGGTTTCTTGGTCCGTTGGTCTGTGTGGTGTGTAAGTGGCAAGTCTGCTTGTTGGGTAGGCCAAAGCTCCACGATTGTGTGGTGCCATGGTGCTTGCATTGAGATGGGGGGCTTCCAGATGTGGAAGTCATATATGATGGCCATGGGACATCATTGTTGCCGTATTCTGCCTCCAATGGATTATCTTTGTGCTCACCTTCGTGTTCAGATGGAGTAGGCGGACTGATGGTTCAAGATGTGGTGGCCGGTGTTTGCCGGACCTGCCCACTTGGCAGATCGAGGCGGTAGCAACCGGATCTCATGGCTGCTAGTCTGTCGGAGAAGACCACCATACTCACAATCTCGAACCACCTAGTCCCCTCCCCTCGACTACGGCCTAAATGATCTCGTCTTGAGGTGGTGACGCAAGCAATTGTCTGAGCAATAATCTACAGAGGAGGTGACACAAGAACTCAATAGAGATTGGATGCAGGCGACCAATAGTACTGATATTATATTCATGTACTAAGTTTTACAGTATCATTCTCTTCTTACTCCTCTTATTTTCCTTTTGAGTCCTCTGCGTCGCGCGTCGCCCGTGCGTCGCGCTCTCCTGCCGTGTAAATTTCGGCGCCGACATGTGGGGTCAACATCCTACTTACGCGACGCCCCCACCTCGATTGAAAAAAAGGAAAAACGCAGCGCTCTCGGCTGCCTCCTGCCTGGCTCCGCCCGTCGCCGCCACCGCCGTCGTTCAATCCTGCCCCCATCAACTACCCCAGTACCCCTCCTCCCTCCTGTTCCCCCTTCCCCGCCGTCGAACCCATTCGCTCGCCCGCCCTCGCCCCGCGGCGCGTCTTCACATTCTCTCCGCGCGGCGGCCGCGCTCCGGTCCCTGTCCACCTCCCTAACCCTAACGTGCGCAACCTTCGCCTTCATCCGCTCTGCTGGGTGAGCTTGCCTGGCCTGCCCAGGGGGTCGCCGACCTTGTCCACCACGCCGGCTACTCCTGCCTTCCCCAGTCCCCACACCCCTCCTCTTCTCTCGCAGAAGGACGGCCCATGGTAGCAGGAACCGAGGAGTCGCCGGTTCCAACGGCAAATCGAGGAGCCCATGCCGCGAGGCCACCGCAAGAACCGGGGGAGGAGCTGCTGCGTCGTGGGCGCGGGCGCGGAGGAAGGCGGGGCGCGCCATGCTGTCGCCGTCCTGGAAGCTGCAGCCGCGGGCGGAGGTTGAGGAAGCGACTGCGGCGGCAGGGAGGGAGTCTTGATACAGAACGAGCCCCGTCAGCAAGGGCCGCCACACAGCGCAGGAAGAGCGTCGCCCCGCGATGCCGGAGGAGCCCCGCACGCCGAACGAACGCCTCCCCACGCACAGTCGCCATTGCATAGGGAAACTGTGGATTTTGCTGTGCCCGGTCGGGTTGTGCCAAGATCTTGGGGCATTCCTTGATGAAAGGTGAAATTTCTGTTGATCCAACATGACAATCACTCATCCGAGAGGATTTGAGACAGGCTGTTTTTTTTTTTCTGTTGCACTCCTGATTTTGGAAGGCGTTAGGCGCTAGGAGGGCGGTGACCCATCGCCTAGCGCCTAGGCGTCCCTACTCGCGCCTAGGCGTTTCTAGGCGTTTTCTACTGTAGCGATTATGTGTTTATAAACAATGCATTAATCAGATATCAAAAGGGAAAAAAAAAAGAAAAAAATGTCTTTTTTTTTTGAGAGAAGGGTTGGATTTTTATTCATATAGAAGATTTACATCCAAGCCCCTGACCGGGTACTCCTGAAATAAAAAGAAATTACATTGAAGTACATTGGAGAAGTAACCGGTGCCCTTCGCCGTCTCCAGCCATCGCTGCTGAATCCTGGTGCTCCTCCATCCATGAAGAAGCTCCAGAAAGACGCTTCCGGCCGACTTCCGATTCGACGAAAGAACTTCAAGTTTTGAGCCCATCAGTAGCACAGAGTGTTGTTGGATCGTTGAACGCCCGGGGCAATCCCCTTCTTCGCCGGAAACAGACGCCAGGCGCATCCCCAGCAGTCTCCAGCCAGCAAGCAGCAAACCCACAAAGGGGAAACACGAACACCGGCCCCAAACCAGGAGCAAGTGGAAGATAAACCTCCAACAGTGGACTTCAAATCCACCTTGGAGGGACAGAACAATCCTCCAGCCCTCAGCGACCATGTCTTTGGTAGCGAAGCCGGCATCTCTACTGATGACGCGAGCAGGACCAGCAACGATAGAATCACAGAGGAGTCGAACACCAACGCAAAAGGAAGTAACAGAAGAACCTCGACGATGCCGAATCCTCTGCATAAGACGCCAGCCACTAGCACCGCACACCACTCGAGCACCACCAGACTTCGAAAACCGCCAACATCATCGCCATCGAAAAAGCCAAGGAGGATACAAAAAACTCCCAGCAAAACACTCACCAGGAGAAAATCCAACCCTAAACCTAACCTATTAATAGGGAATATATACATCCTCCACCGGATCCATGTCTCCCCCAGCACTCCAGCTGCACTTAGGCCGCCGGAGGCCAAGGGAAGACGGTGGATCCGGCAGGGGAACGGAGATCGCCTGGAAATCACTCGCTCTCTACTGTTGAGAAGAGTCGGGAAAGAAGGTGACGGCTCGATTGTCAGTCAGTCTCTCACAGAAAAAAAAAATGTCTTAGAGAAGGCTGCACACTCAAGCACCACCAGGATCTAGGTCCATCAGCCCACTCACGCACCACCAGGCCCATTAGCCAACTCACCCACCGCTTCCTCCTCACAGACCACCAGCCGAATCGAGCCGCCGCCGCTACCAGCTTCTCTCCATCGGTACATCAGGCGGCGCGACGTGGTGCGCTCTGCAGAACATGTTGACGAATCCGAGGGTGAAGGTGCGGGATCCGTCAACTCCTCTCCAAATCGCACTCCCGCTGGGTCAGCTCCTTCTTCCCCGTGTCGAGCTCCCACTGCCGCCCTTCTCCCTCAACGTTGAGGTCTCGCTGCCACCCGCATCGCGCCAAGGCGACCGCCTAGCGCCGCCTTTTTCGCGCGGAAGCACTCCCGGCGCCTAGGGAGCGCCTACGCCCCAAGGCGAGGCGGAAGGCCTCCGCCCAGCGCTTCAGCGCGCCTAGGTTTTTCATGTTGGAGTGTATTAGCACAGGTTGGATATAATTTGGTTTGACTCTTTTTTTCATTTTTAAAGTTATGGTCTTAAAGGCACATAAGATACACTAATTTTTTAATTTTCAGAGGAAACACTATTTTGATAATGATAAAAAAATTCTGCTATTGGGATGGTAAATATTCAAACCTCATGGCTAAATACTTTGTCCTTAATTGGATATTTGACTTTGTATTCAGCTATTTGCTTTACTTTTGTATCCAGCGAACTCACAAGACTTTGCATGAAGGACTACAGTTAGATTGTCCAATGCGTGTTGTATGTGTATCTGTAATAGGAAACTATACTCTTTGCGTTTGAAGCTTTCAAAGTAATGGCACTGTATCTCCACATTTTGAGTAACTGCAAATTATTAGTGTAGATACATTCTCTTGGAGGACTGAGCGTAACCATCCATGCTTTCTTGTTCTATGTTCTATTTATTTTCACTTTGCTCTAGGCCTGTAGTAGGTAAATTCGTGTCATAATGGTGAAAAATAATTTATTGGTTATGCACTGATTCTTGACAAACCTTATTAGAGTTTATTTGTTACCTTGAGTTGTGCAAGCTCTATTGAAAAAAGCATGGCAGCTCTGTTGTTATTCTTGGATCTGCTTAGATTTCTTCAATCCTGCTGGCACTCTTTAAGTATTCCCAACCCGACACATGTAATGATTTCCTAATTATCATGGCCACCACAGTTGCTGACCTTACAGTTCAAAATATGATATCTATTGGTGTAAGACTTAAGGCATTATGTTTTTCCTTTTTTATGCTATCATTTTTAGCTACTACTGGGTACTGATGTAATATGAATGGGTGATTTTCTATAACCCTAATCATATACAAGATTGTAACCTCAGAAGGAGAAAAAATGTTGGAAAGGTGGAAAGGACATTGTATGACTTATTGCAAGTTAGAAAGTTCTTATTTCTGCATATGTGAATGGATAACCTCTTCTGTGTATCTGATTTTTATTGGGAATATGACAGCAATGATTTGTTCACTTTCTTAAAGCTTAATGTACCATGTGTGAGAACTTCGGGTCCCTATTGAGAATCGAAGGCGCCTTGGAGAGGTAAGGTTTTCTCATGTGTGGGTCATCTGCAGTGTCTGTTTTTTTTTAATTTTTCTGGAATACATGCAAGAATCCAAGATTTATGTAGAATTAATTTACCAAGAAATAAAAATGTTGCGCTTCATATGGTTTTTAATTCAAACATATTATGCCTACCTTCACGACAATCAGGGTGCTGGATGTGGCAGGCAACAACATCAATGACATAGAGGCTATGTAGTTTCTGCACCGGCTGCTGAGTTGTGCTTACTACTGTTAGATGTTGCAATGTTCTTGTAGTCTCGTGATTTTGCTCCACTGAAGTTATTGAAGCGCATGAACACAACTGCATTTTCGGAAGATATATATGGACTGTAAATGCATGCTATTTTAGATGAGATGCCTGTGGACTATTTTCACTAGGATCATAATACTCTGCAGATTGTGTTGTTTCACGAAGCAAAGTTAGGAATAATTTTATAACTGTCAAAATTCGTTTGTGGTTTTTCTACTTCCTGGTGCTAAGGTAACAAACACTCACAGATCATGTTTTTAAACTTGTCAATGTTTGTTCATCCTCCCTGCAATTGTTTCAAACTGTTTCAACCTCTAACATGTCGAATTAGAATATGTAGACTATTAGTTTTGAACTGTCGTTGCCAAATTTGGACAGGGTCTAAAAAAAAAAAAAACTCGACCGGTGGGGGAAGAAACCGCCCCCACGGCATTGTCTAAGGAGAAGATGCCTCGACTCCCGGCCGAGAAAACCCCCCGAACCCTGGCCCATACCCGGCGAAGCCTGGGTCAAGCCAATCTGGACCGACGTAGCACAGACCGAGGCCGGCAGCAACCACATAGGGCGCCGTAACCAAGGCCGTGCGCGTCCAAGCCACAGACCAGCGAGCACAGCGAGGGGGATTTTTTTTACCACCCACCCACCCACAACAACTCACTGCCAGCAGTGAACAGTAACTCGCGTTACTGTTCACTGCTACAGTGCTCCGGTGAGGCACCCGGGCGAGCAGCGCTCGAACCCGGGTGGGCGCGCTGGTAAGCCAGCGTCATGCCAACCGAGCTACGCTCGGTTCTCTTTGGACAGGGTCTCACACTCTCACCTTGCTGTTGCTGGAGTTGGGTCGGCATAGAAGAAGCAGAATCGTTCTGATTCTTGAAGTTGATTCAGATGGGAGCCGGTGTCCTGCAGAAAAAAGGTATCCATGGTTCCTTGCATTTGTTCTGCTATATAAAAGAAAAAACTTCATGGTAGTTCGATTTAGTAGTGGATATTGCCTGGTAACATTGTTTCGACTGACCGCTATGTAGTATTTGTTTCTAGGTCTGAAGAAATAAGTGAAGAGCTCAGGTCCTCCATTCAAGCAGAAAGGATATCGATAAATAACCTGGTAAAGAAAGCAGAGAACGCAACATCCATTAAGATCAATAGGTGACAATCTGCACTTCAAACAATTTCTTGCTCAAGCAAATCATGTACTGAAGGAAACAAAATTTTAAATTTGGCGTGTGGGCTGATTAGGCGAAGTGCTTTTTACAGTTTGTCATTCTATTAGTGAGATGCAGTGAATTAGAACACAAAGGCTGAGCAAGATTTGGGTTCTGTGTTAAATAAATGAGGCAGATTAGAATCAACCAACTTCCTCTGATCTTGATATATATTATCTATTGCTCTCTTATAAAGATGTCAATCATAAAGTTTCGAACAAATATAATATGATTGTATGAGTAACATTAATAAGTCTATTAAAACAATATTGAGTGTTTCTTTCTCCGTCTAGCCCGTGGCAACGCACGGGCATTTTTTGCTAGTTCTTTTTCATTTCTGTAATAGCTGTGTGCGGTCATGCAGAGGCCGGAATGTATTCCGTTTTCTAAAAAAAAATTGTGCAGCTATTTTACGACTTTTTTCTTTTTGAGAAACTTATGAAAATACGTGAATACATATGCTAAAAGTGCATCATTATATTTCAAGAATATAGGACAAAATATTGTCTAATATTTGAATTGTCGTGCGACAGAAAAAAAAAAGTTTGTCCTTGCGCAACACATTCTTTTTTACAACCCATACAAATCCCAAGTGTTATGCCACAACTCATGAAAATAGAATGTTTCATGTGAAACAAATAACATTGGAAGAAAATCTTACCATACTATGTTCTTTCCATTAAAACAAAATTACAAAATAATCATTTACTCATCTAATTACACGCTCTCCAAAAATATTTCATGGTAACTTAAATTGGCCGTTCTCAATAATGAATATCAACCATCTTAATTAGTGATTAGGACTTTATAGTGCCAGTGCCCATGACTTGTGTCTCTCTATCGCCCAATAAATATGCGCCTCTCCAAAAAAAAAAATAATAACTATGTGCGCATATCATCAAGGTGAGGTGACGATGAGCTCTGCTTACCGGCAACAAAAGCGTGGTTATGTCTTGCGCTTCGCATTGTGTATGGCCCTCATGCCGATGTTACCAACCCTTCCATATGAGAACACCATCTCTGACATCAAACCGTCGCCGTTACCTAGGAGGCTCTCGTGCAAAAAGGTGAACCATGCCGCCATCATCAGCGAAGCAGCCATTGCTTAGAAATTCCAGCCAGGACGAGGCATCGGCCGGTCCTAGAAACGAAGACAACGTATGATGGTTGCATCGACCAGGACATGCTGAGCTTCCACGCCGCCACCTCTTCGGATTGCAAAAGGAGGAGGCTCGAGTAGATTTTAAACCATTAATGTATTTTTGAGCTACCAAATACGTGCAAAGCCATGCGAAATAAGATACTAGATAACATGGATAATGTTGGAACTTCAATTTCTGTGGCTAGGTCATGGTTGTAACATCCTAGGTTCCAAGCCTAGCAAAACCCTCTCACACGCTGTGCAGACCTCACTCGTCCCACCAACTTTTTTACGTTTTCGTTCTCGCTTCGCCTAAAAAGGTTAACTCAAGATGGTGGGTGTTGGACAACCCAAGCTTATATGTTACCCTTCCTTCCACTAGACTAACAAGGTGGGACTAAATACTCTCACCTCCTCATCCACACTAGTTCACATAGGCCATTTAGGCCTAATCTCAAATAGGCCGGATGTCACAAACAACCTTTCCTCACGGACCCGACATACCGTAGGTGGGTAAAGGATCAGGAATGCTCACCTCTTGGCACACGTCCATGTCCAGTGTCAGGCTATATGCCATATTGTGTCCTACCCAGGGTTCACATGCGCCATGCGCTATATGTCTGCAGGGACGAAGCTACATTGTAGCTTGTGGGCAGGCACCCACAAAAAATCAAGAATTAATGTATTTTAGCATTTTTTTTCACCATATATGCACCCCTTTCAACACAAAATTATGCACCCACAACCACTAAAATCATATGGTTACTCTATATCTTGTGTGCTAATACACCCCTTGAAATTCCTCTAGCTTCGCCATTGTATGTCTGCACCTCTAGTCTACACGCTCCTGCAACTGCGAGGATCGGCTCTAATATCGTTTTTCTTTTGGGCCGGGACTTCACACATAGGCCCGGAATTTTCCGGTGGGTTTGTAGCGTCGAATGACATGACATGTACAATGGTGGTTCTAGCGACTCACCGCTACAAAACGCTATTTGTAGCTTTGTTGACGTAGCGGCGGGTTGCTATGTCCGCCACGATGGTTGTTTTTAGCCTACTCCTACAGTTTTGTTGTAGTGTTCGAAGCACCAACCGACATAAAAAAGAAGATAAGACGTGTGAAACAGACAATCAGAATTATTATTTGTTGCAGTCCATACGGCCAAGCGCGAGAATGTTGATTGCTTGTCTATCACATCCATCAAGCTTCTTATTATTTGTCTTCTAACTCCACCTGCGTGTGTCGCGCGTCCCCTCCCACAGCAAAAATTTTGGTGCCGACAGATGGGGCCTACCCCTGCGTGCGTCGCGCACCTTCCTCTGTAAAATTCGGTGCCGACAGGTGGGCCCGGTTCTTTCACCGTCCCCCTCTCCGCCGACGCGCCCTCCCCGCCCTCGAGCGCGCGACCGCGCCCTCGCCTCGCCGGCGCGCCTCCGCACTCCTCCCCCGACCTTCTCTCCCGATGGTGGCGGCGACGAGACGCGCTCTCAACAAAAATCCAACTCCACCCACGTGTGTCTGACCGTCCGCGTACGCTGGCAAAAATTCCACCCACACGCCCGCACGCCCACGCTGCACCTCCGCCCACGCGCGTCGGATTTTGCCGGAGCGGCAGCGGCGACGCGAGCGGTCCGCCTCCCTCCCCCCCTCCTCTGCGTCATCCTCCTCCTTCTCACCGGTCGGCGACAGGCAGATCGAGATTTACACGACGGCCCCTCCGCCGCACCTGCCGCCTCCTCCGGCTCGGCGGCTCCTCCTGGTCCTGGACGACGAGGAAGGCGCCTCGTAGGAGCAGAGCCCCTCCTCTCCGAGCGGCTCAACGGCGTCATGGAGCTCTGCGAGGCTCTGTCGAAGGCAGTCGACCGCGGCAGCGAGCGGATTCTGGTGATGGATAGACGGGGAGCTACCAACCCAAGCGCCATCACTTGCAGGTCAGATTTCCTCTCTCTCTACTAACAAGTGCAGAGCTATTGGACTGGACTTTTGCTTATTCTTGCAATGCTATGCTACACTCCATCGCCTGAATTCAATTCTGGAGGAAAAACAAGGATAACAATTCACAAGTTAGGGATTTTTCAACCACGCGTTTATGCCTCCTTGGTGTTTGTTGACATGTCCCATACAAATATATTCTTGGACATTCAGAGTTGGTTTTATTTCTTGCATCTGAGATGCTAAACAACATGTGAGATTTTCCAGTGTGACTTACCAAATTTCTTTTGCACTGTCCAAATCTGCTCTTTGACATTATTTTGATTCCTGAAGTTTCCTCAGAATTTAAGTTTCTGCATAGTGTTATTTATAAACAGAATAAACGTGTCGATCATACTTGGCCCATATTTTACCCCAAGGACCATGCCACGAGTTAGATTGCCATTCTCTTATTTGAGTTACACTGCTGGAAGGTATTTTCTTACTAATGCAGCACAAGAAACCAAACCTCAAAGGGGGGCGGATGTTTTTTTAATTACCAGATGACTTAACCGAGATTAACCGAGGCAAGGGTCCCACGATATTAGCTTCTATATATAGAAACACATTCAGTGTTATTTTTTCTAACCTTAGATGCACTCAGGAAGAGAAATCGGAGCCTCTGGAAAATATAAATGATGATCCTACGAGTCGCTTATCGAATTAGCTGTATGCAAAGATGCGCAAAGAACTCCAGGAGCACCGGAGACTGAAGGTATGTGTATCTATTTTATTCCTACTTCACACACCAGTGTTATTGATGTTTCATTTTAGATTCTGAGTTTCACATTTTTTTTAGGATGTTCAATTGCCAGAAGAACAAAAGGATTTGAGACCTTTGGATGAGATACTCTGCTTTATAAATAGGAATTGAGGTATGATTATGGCAAGTTATATTAGTAAACTATTCACCTCGTGTGTAGCTAGACCGATCCAGATTACTGAAAAAAATGTGATTTACAGGAAAAGCTGGCCCTAATCTCCTGTAATAAGGTTAGAGTTCTAAACTTTTTTTTACCTCCTTTGTTGTATTCTGTATAGATTATTTTCTTTCTTACATTATTTATCTGGTAATATTTCTAGATTCTTTGCGAAGGTAAAAAAAAATTGCAAGATTATATTAAATTTCCTTATGAAGATTGTGAGTCTGATGATGGACTCGATCCTGCTGTTGGGAATTCTTCATTAGGGCAACAAAGAATCCCAACACAATACAACAATGGCGACAAGGAGCTAAATAGGAATCGAGAAATAAAGGAGCAGCATTTCATTACAAGGGTCTGTCCTCCCCCTTCTACAGAGCCCGTGGGCGGGTATTTATAGGAAGGCCAAGGGTTATTTCGGCATGACCAAAATACCCTTGGCCACTCACTATATCCGCAGAATATTCTGTACAATATTGTCATAAGGGTACAAATGACATTTCCGTTCATCGACGGAAACCCTAACTATGTGATGTCACTCGCCGGCCTGGCTCTTGGACATCATCGAGAAGAGCTTCATCTTCTGGGGTTGCCGCCATTCCGCGCAGTCGACGATTTGTCGCCAGCCGGCGGAGAGACTGCGTTCTCCCCACAATATCGGCAGCCCAACTTGTAAATGTCGGCAGCCCAACTTCACAATTCGTGACGTGCCGCCGATTCTTCGCCAGGCCGCGGAGAAGCTGCACGCTTCCAGTAATGTCGGCAGCCCAACTTCACCTGCAATTAGAAAACTAAAGGGAAATGGGGTGACAGTATATCGATGGTGAAAAGTGCAAAGCCTTCCATAGGCGTCGCCATTTTTTAATGGCAGGTGCCGATCCCCAACAGTAGCCCCTCGGGGGCGAGGTCCAACTCCGATGGGCCGAACCCTCGATAAAAAGGTCGGTTCCTGCTATAGAAAACGTCACCCCCGCTCATTGGAGTTGGGCGGAGCAGTGCCTTTTAGGCCTTTCCTTTGCTCATCGGCTTCGGAATTTTTGACTCTATAGGACTTTTGGGTATTTTATAGAATGGCGGCGTTCTGAAACGAGAGAAACCATGATATTTTGGTAATGACGAAGGTTACGTAGCTTAGGATGGGAGATCCGCGGCTAATTCACAGCGGAAGTGCTCCGGGCCTCTTCTGTAGCCGGGCACGTAGATGAGCCTCAGAAATTTGAAGCTGAGTTTATTTTGGCGATGAGAGAGGCGAAAAAATAGAGACACGGCCGAGTCATATTTTTGACGGCGCTGAAATTCATTTTTGCGACGATGCTACGCTGGTACGCATTGGCTACTAGGAACGTATCAGGAAGAATGAGATAACTGGGTATACTACAAAATTGTTGTTGACGCCATTTTTTTGGGAAACGGGATAAGTCAATGCATTAGTAAGGTGTGTCAGGCACAAACCTCAGCCCTTGGGCATTACTTCCGCTGGTGAAGACAGTTTATGGTTTTTTACTTGGACCGCTTTTGCTGTGTTATAGCCGACGACATTCTAGGATTTGGGGCGGAAACAGATTATGGTTTTAAATCTCACGCTGGTATTTATTAGGTATATGCAAAATTATTTTCGGCAATCCCGATTGGTATCCGGGAATTCGGAATTATTGAGGAAGCTCGAAAGTCGAGATCGCATTTATTGGCATGTCTCCGATGCCTATATACCGTGAGGTGGTGCCTCTGGCCGTGCTCTTGCTTCTTTCTGTTATTTTGCTGGCTTGCTGTTTTGGGTAAAACCGCCATAGCTCTGTTGTCGCCCCCCCTTCTTTTTTTATATCCTCTCTGGCGCCGCAATTACGGATGCTTTTGTTCTTTCTGCTCTCGCATTTATTCTTGCAGTCTGCGCCTCTGATAGCTTCGCCGCTTGATGCAGGTTCGCCGCCCTTGGCGTTGGCGGGTTTGAGCAGGTCCGGTGGTGGAAAAAACTGATCCTGGTCGCGACGAGGCGAATCGCCATCGTCCTTTTGCCGGGGAATCGGCAGAATGCCGCTTTTTATTTTTGGCTCTTATTCTTGGTTTTGTTTGACTGTGATAGGGGATGGGGCCTCGCGACTTGCTGAAAAGCGAAGCGCCCGTGATGATGAAGGCCTCGACAGTAGTGGAGGCGAGGAAGATTTGGAGCCTGTTGATGCTTCCGTGGATGATTTGGTTGGCAGGACTGATGGGGCTGCCGCTATTCCTAAGACTTGTAGGATTGGTGTTTCGAAAGTGACAGATGCGACCATTGCCGAATATGTAAAGCTTGGTTATTTCAGGGCTGGGAAGGCACGAGCTCCTGATGGTGAAGAGATTCCGCAGCCTAGGCATAACGAGGCTGTTGTTTTTCGGGATTTCTATGAAGCTGGCCTGAGGTTGCCATCTTTCCCGTTGTGGCCTTTGCGTTTTACGAAAGGGATGAGGCCGAGGATGTATTATTTGACAGAGTTGGAAAAGAAAAGGCGGCGTCCTCCGCGCCTTTCAACATTTCGAGAATAAAACTATGACTATTGTAGAAAGGTTCATTGGAGCATGCGAAGGAGAGAAACATGCTGCGGTGCAAGTTTTTCCCGGAGCTGCTGAGGCATACGGCTATTACACGCAGACTTAGCCCAGTTTACAGAAGAGCCAAACGTAAAAGCCCTTTCTTGGCTAAGATGAGCCTGTTTGGGTACTCTTGACCTATTGGATGCGAAGTTATATACTCATTTCCCAGAGCTCGGAAAGCCGAGTTATAGTGAGAAATTCTGCCGAGGTAAACTTTTCCAATATGACGTGAAACACATTGTGTTGGTTTGCCCACATGGGCTATTCCGCCAGAAAGGCTGCCATGACTCATTTCGGTCTTGCAAAGTTTGCATTATTCATGCAAACTGCATTCTAAGAACAATATAAAGAAGTCTAGGCTCATTAAAGCTAGTGACTCATCTTCGTCGAAGAGACTTTGGTCGATAGAAAAGGGACCAGCTACTAAAAATGCGAAGGTCCAAGCCATGAAAGAAGAAACGTCACCCCCTTTAGCAATCGAGAGTCGAGGGGATTTCTTAGCGTAGAAAGAAGAGTCATGAAACAGCGAGAGCGCTCTGTCTACTGAAGCGAAGATGGAAAGGAATTCTGGGGCTGGTGAACCAGCTGCTGCTTAACCAGCTCGCACGGAAATTGCGGAACCCACATCACGTACTGAGGTTTATTAAGCTCGATATGTATGTAACTTCGCTACTGGTGATGTCAAAACTATTTTTTACAAAATCGCGGCTACTGATAAAGCTATTCAGCTCAGAAAGAGTCGCGGCCTCCGCACTCGCCGAGATTTAAAGTATTGACGTCGAAGCCCCTGGTGTTGTGATTGTCGGCTGAGATACTGAGATTAAGTGCTCCTACCTTGATTGTAGCTGCCGCTGAAGAGAGAGCCGCCATTTTTTTACGGTATTTTTTTAGGATGCTAATGCATCGGTCTTTCTATACTCTCGTTTTGATGAAATTGACTCCGTAGGAGAGGCTTTAGCGATGCTAAGAGGCTGATCTGGAGACAGAAACCGAATTTTTGTGCAACTGATTCTGAAAATGCCAAGTGCTTTTAGGACTTGCAAAGGATTTCTTCAACGGAGCTTCATTGCCTATAAAGAACCCTCGGCATGCAAGCTTATGGTTTAGAATGACGAAAGTCCCCCTTTTTTTTTTCTTTTTTTTTTTTAATAGAACACTTTTTCTTTGTGTGTGTTTGTGCAAACGAAGGTGCCTTGCCCTGCTGCCTGGTCGACATGACCATACTGGCAGGAGGCTCTCATCTGATTTGTTTGACAGCTTGGTCTTTGCAGGCTATGCTCGTGTACATGGAGGTACACATGGGCCTTGTTGCTCGACGAAAATGGCGATGACTTGTGCCATCTGCGTTTGCTTGGGCGGCAGCTTCGTCATTATGTCGGAATGCCGAGGTGGAAAAGTCTATGGAGAAGCGAGGCCGAGGCCGATGATAAAGGCCGGTTAATTAGCTACGAGTGAGCTGTTTTGTTCCGATGGGTGGATGTGCAGCGTCGCCGCAAACACGACCCGTCTGAATTGGAAGCAGGGATTTTGCATCCGCCTTCAATTGCACGTCGACCTTTGATTGTTTTGGGGAAAAAAAAGGACATTGCCGGCTTTGACAATTCTAGCGGCCGCTAAAATGGCGAAGCATAATTCTGGTTCTGCCACAGAGCATGCTTCTACTGGTGAAAGAGAGGTTTAGATTGGGCCTCGGGGTAATTGAGCTTTTGCTCTGAACAGTTATTGTATCATTAAGTCGCATGGACCTCCGATAGCTTTGAAACAAGAGAAACGTCACCCCCACCCCCCAGCCATCGAGGGGTCGAGGCGACTTTAACTAGCTCGAGGTTGTAACGACGGGCTCTACCATTTTGAAGCATATTGCTGTTGACTTCAACTTTACTTGGTAAAGGGAACTAGCCACCGGCCATTCTTGTTATCAGCTCTGGTTTTGCTTGGTAAGCAAAGACTTCACCCTAGGGTATTTTTGCAGTTGGCTTTGTTTGGTAAAGCAGAGAAATAGAGCAGGTTGCTTGGTTGCCGGCTACAAAAAACCACGACAAATGTTAGGTAACACCAACATTGGTTGCTGCTTGGTTCCTGAGTCAACGTAGGCACGCCATATCCGACACAACTGCGGCGCCACAACTTTATTTGGCGTTTTCTCGTCGTATATTTGGCACCGACAAACAGTGCCGCGGCTTAGCCCCTTGGGCGTTTTGCTGTCATCTTCGACATTCTTAGTGAGGGGAAGAGTTAGTTTCCTTGAGTTCAGGAGGTACGTATAGCTTACGTATGCGGTGAAATCCAGAAGTTTCGCCGCAAGCTTCACCAAAAACTCGAGTTTTTCCTTGGCGCCCTTGATAAATAAAGGGCGAAAGCCCATAATTCAGTTGTTTTGTGCTTCAACGCACTTGGCTTGCTAGGCTGTGCTGCTTTCAGTAGAAAATCATATAGCGACACGATTAGAAAATGTGATTTTTGATGTTGTCAGGCTAGATGAAAATAGCGAAGGTGCCATAAACAGTGTAGGTGAAGGTCTGTAGGTGACTCTCTGGTTCCGCATTTTATGATGAGTCTCTCCCTCCTTTTTTTTCAGCTCTTGACTTAACTCGAAAAGAAAAAGAAGAGATTGGTTGCTTCCTCGCGACTCAGCATTGTCGGCTTTGACAATCCAAGCAACGCTAAAAAGACAGAAGTAGTCATATAGCCTGCTCGGCAACTCGGCTGAGCTGGGCTCGCGAGACACCTACGAGCGGGCATACCATTAACCTTGCTCTTAGAGAAAGAATTATGAAATCGCCAGCTGATGGCTGTATGTCGACGTTTCCTCGTTCGACGCCCTTCATACCATTAATCTGGTTGTTTCGCCGGCTGGGTAATTAATTATCCAGGCATTAAATTCCTGCATGTATGCTGCAGTCACTAGGCAAAGCAGCGATCGTGCGTCAGTTTTCTCCTCGGGCCTTGCCATTCACGCGGGCGACTGATGGACATCTAATTAGCCAGTTGACTTGGACGCATAATAGTTGCTCTAAGGGTGACAGGGGTTTCGTTTTGAAACGAGCGAAACGTCACCCAGCCCCCAGAGACCGATGGGTCGAGGCGCATGTGCAGGGGATCACTCCGTGTAGGGGATCACTCCTAACGCGCATTTGCCACTTTTGGTTGTCTCCCTTCGGTTTGATCGGCTTCGCCATTTCTCTGGCATTTGTTGGTCACTATGTGGATTTAGCCAAGGCTTCAGAGATAAGGTTGGCTTCGGCATTTTTTGTGTGCCGTTGGCTTCAACAAAAAATACTTGTTTATTGGCCTTGAGCTGCTGGCGATTGGGAATTTGTCCGATATGTGCCGACAGTCATGGCTAGGATTATGCAGACGGCTCGCCTTTGAAAGCACCGGACGGATGAAGAGAATCTGACCGAAGATGAGGTGAATAATCATCTGGGGTCGTTGGTTTCTGCTGAACCTTCCGCAGGGGCTGCTAAGAATTCCGAAGGGGCTGCTAGAAATTCTCACAAAAAAGCAAAACATCTGGCCGTTCATTTAAATACCTCTCAAAGCATAACCATTAGATCTTCATAATCTCCTCAAACCACGGAATCCACGGCAGCCTCTAACCCATGGCTTCCACGGCAACCTATCTTACATGATATTTCCTTTATAGCATGAAAAGAAAAGGAAAATAAATCATGACCTAAGATGAAGGGCAGGGGGTGGCGGAAGGGGTGTTTGGGAGAAAATAGTTTCCAAAGGGGATCACGATATCGCAGGTTCTGAAGCGGACAAACGGCGGCGGCGGCGGCAGCTCAATTACGAAGGACAAGCTGGACGAAGGAAGACATGGGCGGTAGCGCTTGCAGCCATAGAAGCTGCAGTGCGATGCAGCGGCACTGGGAGGCTCGCCAGATCGTGCGAACCAAACCGCAAGGATCAAGTTCTGGTCATGACGAGATAAAACAGGCTTAAGCAGTGCAGTTGTCTGAGCGTGCATGCAGGTATTGTCCGTCGTGGTCTTCCGAATCCTTTGAAGGGGCGCTTTGTGGTCGTATAGATGACAATTTTTTTCGAACCGTATAGATGCATCGCTCAAGTTCGTTTCCTTTTTCAGTTGATGTGACGTGGATAATAAGGAGCAGTAGTAGGGGCAAGCAGATTGTAAAGAAGTAGCGTACGATCTTGAAGGCTTCAGGATTGCCGTGATGATAGGGATTAAGTGCGGTGAACATGGGAGTCCAGGAGACAAGATGCATCTGCCGAAGCAGCACTGCATCAAAGAAATACTGAAGAGGTAATTCTCAATCCCATCCATCTGTGTGCGCTTAAGCCATATGCATGCGGAATAGATTTTTGTGAAGCAAGACATGGCTTATTGCTGATGGGTAATTCAACGAAGCATTATTAACCAACAACGCAACCAAAGGAAATTCCATGTGCAAAACAAAGGCGTGCGTTCATATATGCAATGCGGGAATAAACTTCCTTCGTACATTTTTATTTCTTTGGATCCAAATAAATTACAGGGATGTTTCCAACATGTGTTGCAATGATGAAGGAAAAACTGTTGATATAATATATTTTATCCTTCTGTAGTTTACTATTTCAAAAGATAGTACTTAATACTACGTTGGCTCACACAATATTATACTCTTCCAACTTGCTTTTGATAAATGACATCTCATGGTGTTAAAAATACAGGGAATTTTCTGTAAGCTCATAAGATTTTCCTAAGGCTGAAGTGATTTTCATGAAAAATGACTGCTGCCAAATTTAATACAAAATTATCATGCAACATTTATTGCGTGTTGTCATGAAAAATAAATACTGCCAGGTATTATCTTTTACAACTCATCCCACAGACCTGTGATGTGAAGCTAATAGACTTAAAACCATAGATTTTTCTTTAAGCATATGTAGTTCATATCCTTTAACAGTCCTAGCCGTGTTTGTGCACGTTAACGGGCTAGAAATTCAAACATATATTAGTTAGCTTAAGAAACATAATTGCTACTCATATTCTTAAAGCAGGACTGTTCATTATAATTTTGAGTGAAAACACGTAGAGTAATCTCTCTGCAAGGTATTCTGCCCGGGCCTACATCTTCGGTTTGCTAGATTATGCTACAAAGAATATGATATATAACGTCAGGAAACAAAGGATAACTGGCAGGCTAAATCCAATTTAAATAATTAAGCTTCTACTGGCATTTTTTGTGCTAATAATTTCATCAAGAGGTACCTAATGGCATGCTTTCTGTATTTAAAGAGGGAAAAAAGGGATAAGTACAAGCAAAATTTTGCAGTTGTGTAACTAAAAGCCGTATATCCAAAAATATAAGAAAAACATGAGTATATTTCACCTAAAAATATTTTTGAACTGTTGTTCATTATAATAAGTTATTATTGATGATGACAAAACTTAGTGGTCAGTACAATCCATTGGCAGGAGAGCTGAGGAGCTGTTTTACTATAACTAATAAAAACTAATGACCAAGTGTTTTACTTTTCATGCAAAAGAAAACACAATTATGAATTATACAAAATAAAAAAATATTAGCAAGCTCAACAAAATTCTATAGCCGGTACGTACAAAAAGATTTGAAGGCCACAGAAGTAATACTACAATAACGACAACCTCAGATTGGTACAAAAGATTTATGATTTACATACTATCTTTGCTATATCGACATATGTATCCAAAACATTTAGATTAATCATGCTGCTAGAACAATAAATAGATCAGATAAGCATCAATACAGCAATGCATTATATATAAGGCATAAGCACAAAATGGTAGGTGGTAAACTACATCATGTAGTAATGATTATAATGAAAGCTTTAACAGTTCTACAGTTTGTACATAATGATAAACATTATAATAGAGAAGATACAATTTTATTCTCAAAATTATCCACAAACTTGTGCAGCCATGCATATATACTTTCAGATAAAAAAGGCTAAATATTTAAAATTTAATTTAAAAGAAAAAATAATCATATGCTTAGTTCCTATGCTTAAATTGAAACCAACAATAAAAGTTTAAATAGCTACTTGCATGTTTGCGGTTTTCATAATTGTTGTTGATAAACAAGGGTTAGTGTTTGGAGATACCTTGCATATATAGTATAGTTGTTGCTGAATTCATGAGGCTCAAACACATCCAAAACTGATAGCAGTCAAAACTATGTCAGTACTCATCAGCTAACTTTTCATTGATCTAATGACATTCATTGACGTGTATTTCACTCTTGATTTATAAAACCAAAAATCGTATATCAATCAAAACCAATTGCTGCAAATTAAATTTGAACTAAAGAAAAAACAATCTAGCCCGTGCTGCAGCACGGGTTTATGGGCTAGTTGGAGAAATTGCGGAGCCGATCAGGAATAGCGAGGCCACTGCGGTTGTCAACGGAAAGGCGGATCCGGAGTCTACCGCACATCCGGGTAAGAAATTCGGAGTGTCCGATTATTTGAATTCCCATGTTGGGTCCGCCCTTGCTGATACTGCAGCAGGGGAGGCTACGCAGAATAGCTTGGGTGTTTTTTCTCGTCTTGTGACGATTCTTTACTTCAAATCGTAAAGGTGCATCGAACTTCTAATCATAAATTGCGGAGCCTAATTCTGGTTCTGCTATGGAACCTGCTGCTGCTTTTGAAAGGAGGTTTAGACCGGGTTGCCTCGACCTTCGATTGCTTCGAAACAAGTGCAACGTCACCCCCGCCCCCAGCCATCGACGGGTCGAGGTGACCTTGAACTAGCATAATGTTTTAGTAGTTGGTGCTGGGACGTCGGTTTACATCACCTTCCGACATTTCAATTTTGATTTGTGCTTGCCGGCGCTCGGACTCCAAAAATAGCGATGCTGACTAACTGGCGACGCCTTCGAGCGCGGACTCTGCCGCTCGAATTCCACCATCGAGCACGGATCCTACCGGGTGCTCGGATTGCGAAATGGCGACGCTCAAAATTGGCGGTGCCATTGGCCATGGTCCTCGCCTACTGGGGTTTCAAAGCGGCCATGTGCATAGTGGGAATACGTGTTGCGTGGCCTTCGTCGATTTGTGCAATTTTGGTTGGCTGGGAATTGCCGCGCAGCCCCTTGCGTGTTTTTATAGCTTGTGTAGATCGCTAAGTTGTTTTCTGGAAAGAAATGCGACATTGGCCTCTTGGGGGCTATTTTTGTGTCGTCTTTTTCCTTCTTTTCCATGCCGCAAATGACGGCGAGCCCTGAGCCGAAAAAATGGTGAAGGCAAAAAATCAATGACGAAAATGACGGAGAGCCCCTTGAGCCGAAAAAATAGCAAAGGCGAAAAATAGATGCCGAAAATGTCGGCAAGCCAAGTATACCACTTGGCAGAATTATTAGCGTGAGGTTGCCGCAATTATTAGGTTCTCTCCGAAATTTGTCGGATATTGAACATTTGTCGCTATTCTTGCAGAAAGAGCGGCACTTGAGAATATGTTGCCTTTTGGCCTCTCGCTTTTGCTTTTGCAATATTATGCTACCTCCATGGTCTTGAGTCCCGTCCTTGGATGGGTGTTTGTATTGAGTCCCTTAAGACTTCGATCTTAATGATCTATTTTTGATGTGTCGGATTTTGTCCGAAGCCCCTTGGGGGTTGAAGTCTATTTCCTTTAAGGAAATGGATGACTGAGCCCTTGGGCCGTTAGCGTTCCGCACTTTCTCAATTTTATGAGAAAGATTGAAGAGATGGCCCCTTGAGGCGCTTTTTTCTCAAACGCCGCCGTTTCTCAATTTAATGAGAAGGATTCAAGAGATGGCCCCTTGGGGCGCTTTTTTCTCAAAGTGCTTAAAGGAGAATGAAGCCTGGGAGAAAGGAGCAGAATTTTTCTTCCTTTCGAGTGGCTTTGGCTCAGGAGTCAATTCCTCCTGCGTCGATGTGGCGATATTTTTGCGAATATAGCATCGACTACTTAAGAGATGAAGAGTTTAGTTTTTCTAGGGAATATAGCATTATATTGAACTGCAAGGGTTACAAAGGTCCCACCTCATTAAAACCTCACCCCCGATGTGGGGTTCCCCTGTGAGGAAAAGAGTATGGGCCTCGAAGGCTAAGGAAAAAAGATTTTATGTAATTTTCCTTGGAACAACTCGAGCCGAAAAATGGCGACGGGTAAAAAAATCGATGCCGAAAAGGACGGCAACCCTTGAGCCGAAAAAATGGCGAAGGCAGAAAATCGATGCCGAAAATGGCGGCAAGCCCTTTGAGCCACTTAGGCACTGTCTTTGTCGTATTTTTTCTTTCATTTTGAAGAAATGGGACATGGGCCTCTTGGGCTCTGTTTTGGTGTCGTCTTTTTTCCTTCTTTTGAAGAAATGCGACATTGGCCTCTTGGGCGCTGACTTTGTCGTCTTTTTTCCTTCTTTTTGAAGAAATGCGACAGTGGCCACTTGGGCGCTGACTTTGTCGTCTTTTTTCCTTCTTTTTGAAGAAATGCGACAGTGGCCACTTGGGCGCTGACTTTGTCGTCTTTTTTCCTTCTTTTTGAAGAAATGCGACAGTGGCCACTTGGGCGCTGTTTTTGTCAAGATGCTTTGCATTAAAAGGAAGCCAGCGTAAAGAGGGAGATTCTCGCTTTTTAAGCGGCTTTGAGAAGGGGTTTTCTCATAGTCGATGTGGCGACGTTTTCTCCGAAGGTCGCATCGACAATTAAAAAGATGTGAAACTTTTTTTTTTTTTTTTTTGAAAAGAATGAAGGCTTCGTAATTAGGGGTTCTATGATCAAACCCAGTAATAGTGATATTGCTGCGAGAGTGATGAGCTGGGTGCATGGCTGTTGCCTTAAATAAAATGGAGAGGCTAAAAATCTTGTATGCAACTGACGAAATAAAATGGTCATGTGGGTCAGCAATGAAAAGGCGACGAAGTTTCATTGGCGGACATGCTATCTCATAAAATGAGACAAGCAAAGGAAAGGACTTATGCGCAGATTTGCTTTCTGATTAAATCAAAGGCCCCTGCCGCTGTGGTCGGCAGAACAGTGCAGTAGGTGTAGATTAGGAAACGAACAAAGAATAAAAAAGTTCGAAGATTGATGTTTGTCGAAAGGGAGGTGGTGAAAGTACTAGTTGCTTGAATTAGCGGCCGGATCCAGATAACCAGGCCTATGAGAGGTGTTTTTACTTATTCAATCTGGAAAAGGTAAATGGCGAGGGTGACAGGTAAAACAAGACTGGTCACCTGTAGTTTTGTATACTGGTACGAGCAGTCGAGCTTCGTGTTTTTCTTTACAGCACAAGGAATTGTACGGGTGTATATATGTGCTTTGGACATTACGGGCGCGTTTGCTTGGCTCCCAACGACCGCCACAGAGCGCCGCCGCCAGAGCCGCGGCGTCGGCGGGAGCCAAACGGCCCTGCGCCGCACTCGCGGCGTGCCGCAGCTCGCCACAGGCTCATAGGTCATTTTCCCCGCCGTAGCTCGCCAAGAGTGTGGCGGCCGATTCGTCCGCCACACCCGCGGCGCCGCCGTAGCTGCGGTAGGGTGTGGCGGCGGCGAGAGCCAAACAGGCCCTACGTTTTTGCAAATCTACGGAGATGGCAAATTCCTTGGTGAATGCTAAATAGCGGCATGTGCTACGAGATATAAACTGTAGTCAAGACAAAAAGTTTACTGTGTAGAGAAAAAGGAGCTGCGGTGACCAACTAGAACGGTGCAACATAAACTTTTTGCCGAGATGCTGAGAGTACTATAGGCATTCAAAATTGTCATTGTAGCAACGTAAAGTAAGAAGAGGTTCATTCCAAAGCACTAGGCTTGAAATCCTTAAGTACAATTGTAGCATATTATTTGCAAAAGGTGTAACGATAAATTACTTGCCTTGTTTTCGTGAGACTTGTCTTAGGAGCTTGTAACTCGGAATAACCATGCTAGCTTTTTCTCTTGCATGGAACCAATTGTTAATTGTCGGGACATTTTTCTGTACCTTCACCGAAGACCAATGATGTGGTGATCATCGTCAAAGAACCAATAAGGCGATGACCTTAGATGAATGCCAATCAGGTGAAAACCCTTCATCGGAACCCAGTACAGTGGTGAACCTCGCCGATAAGCAATAACCACTCCAATATGAAGTAACAAATGAGGCAAGAAATGGTAACTTTGCATAAGCATAAACCTTACAAGCTATGTCTGCAAGACTGGCAGGTGCGTATAAAGATATGTAAGATATATACATGCCGGCGAAAAACAACTGCCTTTAAGCGATTGTGTAAAAATGAATGACAGATGAGTCGATGTTGGGGTTTACACCTCCGAACATAGAGAGAGGGAGTAAGCGGAGAGGAAAGAGCAAGTGAGCAAATGGCCAAGCCTTGCCACTTTGATGAGCTGGTATGCAAAATGCGAAGGAGACGAGAAATGCCGAGGCCTATAACGTTGTTCTATGAAAAAGAAAACTTGGCAGGCGCAGCCTTCGCTAATCAGAGTTAATTCAGTAAAAAGAAGCCAAGTTCGGTTACCAGAAAAGCGGTGCTAGTTTTATTAAGAGAAGGCAGGATAGCTTCTTAAAATGTTATTAAAACCAGGATGCACAAGTTTGCTTCACAAAACAGGAAGAAAAAATGCGACAAAACTCGAAATGGTGATGGGCTTCGTCAAAAACCATAACATGGATGACCATCCAGCACAGTGGTGGGCTCCGTCAACAGACTATTATATTACTGTCAGCAACGTTGTTGTTAGTCTTCGCTATATTGGCCTTTGCTATTAGCATGTGACCTTCGCAAACAAGGTGCTGAGATGACCTCCGTTTCTAAACTAGATAAGTAATGCGGCACCTAGCTCGGTTACCAGAAAGGCGGCTTCATCGGGGGATGTGTTAACACAAAAATGTGATAGAGTAAAGCGGCACGCCGTAACTGCGGCAGCGAATCAAACAAAGGGCAAAGAATTGCGGCATGCTGTAACTGCGGCAACGAAGCAAACAAAGGCTAAACTGCACGCCGTCCTTCTTTGTTAGTGAACCACTTTTGGAGACGAAAAGTATTCCGCGGTACAGCCGAAGCGACTAGAGAAACTGATGCGCTTTTTTCGCACTTGCGGGGTGAGTGTTTTGTCGGAAGAAGAGGATCATGACTTTCGCTTGGTGCACGACGGCAAAAGAAATGGCGGCAGCTTTTGAAAGTGCTTTGCTATTCATAAAAGCGCGAAGCAAATAACAGTTAACTCCGATAGCATTTGGTTCCGGACTTTGTTTTTCTCTTTTAATTTCTAAGCAAGAAATGTCGAGACCTACAACGTTGTTCGAGGAAAAAACCTGGGCAAGCACTGGCTTCACAGAAAAAAGGTGTGGATATAAACTTATCTTGTTTTGATAAGACCTGTCTGAGGAACTTGTATCTCAAAATAACTGCGGCAGTCTTCTCTTGTATTTCAAAATGGTTAGAGATTACGGAGAGGAACTATGTACCATCCCCGGAGATAAAAATGTATTTGCCTAGTCGGTGAAAAAACCGAAGCAGCTGGCAAAAACCGAAATCCAGAACTAGCACCGTGCTTGTCTCCTGCATCATCTGTGACCTTCGTCATTAGCAGGGTGGAATTGTATTGGACCTTCGACACTAATCACAGTACCAGAAGCAATGTGATTGGAAGAAATACTTTTATATTTCGAAGCTAAAAGGGGACAACGAAATGAAAATGACGAGTGTACAGCCTGGTGCAAAACTTTGTGTTTGTTTGTTTGTTTGTTTTTTTTAAGTTATAAAAATCAGCGAGGGTGGCGTGATTAGATAATATAATATTGACAGCGGAGAGAGAGAGAACATGACCTTTGCTAATAGATATGCTTCTGTTGCAATTTGACGACTGGCGTGTTTCTTGCTTGAGTGCCGAAGATTGTGTGGCAAAGCTAATGCCGAAGGCGATTTGCTTTCTCGGCGGTTTCAGAGAGCAGTTAAATTTGCAGGCTTGCAGCTTTCGTGCACACCTGTGCAGTATACTTCGGGTATATGGTTGTCGCTTCCGTTGTTTGGATGTGGGCTTTGCTATTCACTTCCGCCAATAAATATGCTTCCATCACATGGAGTCTTGGAAATCAACGAAGTGGCACGTTTCTTGCCGAGATGAATGTGCTCTAGCACGAAAGTGGAATTTCATAACCAGTTTGTTTTGCCGAGGTCTTGTGGTGATAACAATGGTGTCGACAATATTCTTTTGGCGCTTTCCGCTCCGTGAATGTATTATTAAATCATCATTTCCGTCCCTGGAATGAAGCTCATAAGAAAAATGACGCAAAGTTAGATAACTGATGGTATAAAGGAAAAAGCTCTCTAACGGAGGCTAAATCACTAAGGAGTTCCATTTTCTTGTCAGAAATGAAAATAACTTATCTTGCTTCGCAGATTAAAGCCGGCCTTTCTTGGAAAAAGCGACATCATGAAAAGCTTCGCTAATTAATGTTTGGAAACAGAGATCCTTTGGCCTATTGCAAAGAATTGCGGCGTGCTATAATCTGCCATCATTGGCTTCGCCGATAGATTTGGGCGTCGGCTATTTCTTGAGGTGGAGGCTTAGGCTTCTGAGGTGGCATCGTGGATGATAGTTTCGAGCAACACACACGGTGGGCGCCAATGTTGGGAATTCTTCATTAGGGCAACAAAGAATCCCAACACAATACAACAATGGCGACAAGGAGCTAAATAGGAATCGAGAAATAAAGGAGCAGCATTTCATTACAAGGGTCTGTCCTCCCCCTTCTACAGAGCCCGTGGGCGGGTATTTATAGGAAGGCCAAGGGTTATTTCGGCATGACCAAAATACCCTTGGCCACTCACTATATCCGCAGAATATTCTGTACAATATTGTCATAAGGGTACAAATGACATTTCCGTTCATCGACGGAAACCCTAACTATGTGATGTCACTCGCCGGCCTGGCTCTTGGACATCATCGAGAAGAGCTTCATCTTCTGGGGTTGCCGCCATTCCGCGCAGTCGACGATTTGTCGCCAGCCGGCGGAGAGACTGCGTTCTCCCCACAATATCGGCAGCCCAACTTGTAAATGTCGGCAGCCCAACTTCACAATTCGTGACGTGCCGCCGATTCTTCGCCAGGCCGCGGAGAAGCTGCACGCTTCCAGTAATGTCGGCAGCCCAACTTCACCTGCAATTAGAAAACTAAAGGGAAATGGGGTGACAGTATATCGATGGTGAAAAGTGCAAAGCCTTCCATAGGCGTCGCCATTTTTTAATGGCAGGTGCCGATCCCCAACACCTGCATTGAGGGAAGAGCTCCATGCTTGAATTTGTTTTGTCAATTTCAAAAACCAAAAAACATGTATTTGTCCCTGAAATGGTGAATTTATAAAGTTCTTGTTTTTGAAATAAATGGTTTTGTTTGTACCTGGAGTTGATGCATTCATCTATCCCTTTGACTTGAGTAGAATAGTGTCCTGTTCAGAAATAACAAAGTTTTTTATTCATCTTGAACTTAGTTTGTCCTTCGAGAGTGCATTTGGGGGAAGATAGCCGGGTCACATTTTTCAAATGAATTTTATTTCTTCTCTGTGCTGTCATGCGTTGTCTCTGTGCCCTTCTATACGGAATTCCTCCCTTTCCTCTTCTGGGTACGTCTACTTTCGTTTTCTTAGTTTACAGGCCGGTAGCAACATGTAGGGAGTCCCTGGGACTAATCAGCTCTGCCTGTTCAACAAGGCAGGCAATTAGAGAGGTTTTTAGTCTAGGCTAAATATTTTATGGAGATAGATTTTTCAGTTATAGGTGTAATCGAAGTGTTTTCTTGCAAGCGTCACCTGAAATAAGCGAAAGTGTTGTCTACATATAAGAAACTTGCGCATGATGCTTTGCTGACCTCGGCACTGGATTGTTCGCAATTATCTTTGGTAATAATGGGAATATGGAGGGTGACTCAATCTATGATGAACTGCATCTTTCTTTAGGGTAGTACAAGGAATTTGTAGTCGTTTGATAGGCCCTGGTCAATGTTTGGATTGCACTGGAAAAGGAATTTCAAAACTATTTGGTAAAGGTTCTGTGAATGCAACTGAAAAACTCTTCTTTTGTTTATATTATTTTTTATATCAAATTTTCTTCCAAGCTGTCAAAATGGCAGTTTTTGTTCTTTTATTTGTTTTTTTTCAGTTTTCACTTAGTTTAAAATGAAACCATGGTTTCAAATCATTGCCTGATCTGTGGTTTTTTTTTTTTTCTTGATGGCAAGTTATACATTTTCTTTTGTAATAGTTGGAGCAGTTTTATACCATCTTTCTGATTATTCATTGTTAGAATTTCCTTATGTAAGGCAAATGATAATACTATCTCTTCATTGCCTATGTTTATGATTGCAGCCAACAGTATTGGAGGGAGAGAGTGATGTTAATAGAAGAGGGCCAGTAATCCGCTTTGATCAGGGGCAGGATCGGGTGCATGAGTGGATTATGGGCCTGCTCTCCCCATTCCCATCTTCGCTCCAACGTTCTGCATCTGCGAGGAGAGCCAGCAAGATGGACATCTCGGAGCAGTTCAAAGTCCGGAAGGAGGTAGTCACTTGTGCAAGGGCACAGCCGCATAGCTAAGGATTCATTTGCTTTTCTATGTTTTTCTTTCATCAAATTTGTTTTGCTCTGTACCACATTGACAACTTTTGGCTTTTTTCTATGCTTTCCAGTGGCATGTATCTATATTTCTCTTTCTTACTGCTGCTAAATTTCATTGGGCTCATTACAACTATAAGCAAAGGTTCTGTTCTCTCATGAAAGTAATTTGTTAGAAAGTTTTGTTCTCTTTCCAATTCCTGCTAAATTTTCTTGGTTATTAAAGATTATAAATTGCAGACATTGTCCACTCAAGTAACGATCTATCTTATCCTGGCAGACAGCATCATTTGTAAAATTCATTTCAGCAGGCTTGAGAAATTGAAGAATCTGTAGTATAGACGACTTTTACCCCTTTTTGGGGGGTAAATATCACTTATACAGAGCAATGTGGTTTATAATAGTTATAGATATGCATGCCTTTCATGAGCTCAGGTAATCTCCAGATAAACCTATGATAACCTTTTTTCCCTATTATAGACAAAAGAAAAAAATTCAAAACACAACTGCAATTGGGTTCTACAAACTATGTGTTCTCCTTCTGATACCCAATGATATAGGCTTAACCTGTTCTGAATATCAACATTCGCCACATGGTGTCGATGGAGAATACATGAAACAGCTTAATCTTCAACTTGAGGTTAAAAAAAACTTGCTAGGATGAATGCACACCTGTTTCCATCTTATTGTCTTAAGGCATTATTTTTGGTCCATTTTCTTGCTTCTGGATGGTATATTGTTCATTTACAACATGCTTCCCCACTCTGTTCTTGTAATCTGATCATAAGTAGATACTAATGCCTGAATGACTGTCAATGGTACTGCTCTTTATCTGGCAGTCAAACTAAGAAACAGGTTCCAGAATTTACCTAAATAAAATGTTATGAGGCAATGCTTCAGTTTGAATTCAAAATGAACCGACACGTGTGATCATATTTGCCACATTGCAATTTTTTTTTTTATCTTTGATGAATCCTTGTAAAATATTTGCTGATTTAAGGAAAACAAAGCATTAAAAGCATCAATTATAGTCAAATATATTTAAATACATATGGTGGGTTAAATATTCAATTATGATGTTGTGAGCCTTACATATAAACTAACATATGTTTACACAGGATGGGAGAATAATGCGAAGAAGGTTCTTGATCGACCTGCTGACATACGACGGAAATACTAATCAAGGCATTATACCTGAGAGGATACGACACTAAACATGATCAAGGGAAAGAGTTGTAAATATTATGTAATAATATATACATGCACAAAAACAGTTGCTCAATTATAACAGTTTATTATATTGTTCTTCAACATATTTATAAGAACAACGCCCAGACACTGCGGAGGAAATTTTTTTATGTGGTCAACCTTCCACTTTTTCCCTTGATTATGTTAGGACCAGAGGTCTTCCAGCTCTATTATGTGGAGTCTTCCTGCTCTCAAGAACACTAGAGGTTTTAATTACTATCATGTTAGGACTAATACAAGAGCCATGATAGCTTCAGAAATTCGAATGATCCAGCACCCTTCTCTCTCTGAAAAAATTAAGTACACGATTGTGCTATAGGATTCCTTTTTCTGTAACAAAACACTAATAGTAAAACATAATAAAAAATAAGAGATGCAAAACAATGCACCTGTCACTTTGGAGTACTAAAATTATTTTAAAAAAATCATTATATTTAAATTTATTGGTATATTTTTTCGATCAGTCCGTTGCAACGCACGGGCACTTTTGCTAGTTTGACTAATTCAGCAGCCCTCTAGTAGCAGTAGCACCCATCACGTCCTGAAAAAATATCAAGCACCTGGTTGATTGCAAAACCAGTCCATATGCATGAGTGGGATCCACAGCAGGTAGACTTTAGTTATAGTCAGCTTCACAATGGTAAGCCAGTCCATATGCTATTTCTCCAAACTTTCAAAGACAGCGAGCAAGAGGAAGAAATATTTGTTTATTCTTTACAGCCAGTCCATATGGGTGACTTTTGTTTCAGCCTCACTATAAACTGGTTGCACAATACTTATGGATTAGCAACAATGCTGTTTTATTCACTATGGACTATTCTATGTTCATCAGTTTATGAGATGAAAGGTTTAGGCATACGTCACTTCGAGTAATAGAATCACACTAACACTTGTTAGAGCAAAAAGTCACAATGGTTCGGTACTAGCGCACATCACATCACGAAAGATATTATATCAATTAATTTGTGGAGTTCCAAAACCTAAGAATTTACGGGTAATAAGTTATCTCAAAATTAAATACACACAATCATGACTGGTACGTGACAAACTGCGATATGACTAACCAACCGAGATCAGTATAAAAATTAAGCCGTATTATTGTCAAATATATAATGGTCAGAAATGTATAGTCAGGATAGCCAGCTCATCAAAAATTTCAATTCTTCCCCTTGCCCATATTTTTAGATATTCAAATTTGCAGATGGAGAAAATAAAAAGTCAAATTGACAAGTTTTCTACCAATATGATGTGCAAGATACTGAACTATGCACCATACAGTACCTCAGGAAGAAAAAATTTCGGAAATTAAGAACAGTTTTCACACCTCAGCGCATTGTGACATAATTTTAATTACAGACATATAATTTTCAGTTCGTTTGCCGGCCGATAATCGATGGGTGCTAATTTTTTGTTTACTGAATGAGAAAGAACAGTGACTATAATCTTACCACGGTGTAGGGAGAAGAGATAAGGTCAAATTTTACAAGAAAGATAATCGGTAGATTCCTTACTTCAGAATAATCTGTACAGTGTCCTGAAGCCAATCCACCTCTCGGAGGTGAGTTGAGATCAAAGACTGTACTGTCATTCTTATCATACAATTTGTGTGCAGACTCATGGGAATTTGTGCCGTTTTGGCTGACTTGCCGACAAAAAGTTTGACACTGAAGCAACGCATCAATCTCGATTTTAAGGATCAAGCTGACTTCTGTGTACTCGTAGACACGAGTAGTCTGATGGAATCTGGACTACTAAACAAAATGAATTAGTTCAACCCGCAGCAGCAATTTTAATTGTTTTTTTTTTTTGCGAAAGGGATGGGGATTATATTAAACTGATGAACAGTACAACCCATTCCTTTTACAGGCAAACCCCCTAAGAAATTTTACAGAAGAGTCCTCGAAGAAAAGAAAATTACAACAAACTCCCTCTCCATCAAGAACTCTTCCGCCACCACTTCTCCCCGCCGACAAGCACCAACAGCAGCTCCTATGGTCCTCGTTCCTCCACGGCCGCGACATCCAAACATTGGGAAAAGCCGATTTGATGGACGCAGGCGCCCATAACACGAAGAAGGCACCGATCCGGCCATCGCTCCGCCGTCGGAAGACCCGAAGAAATCCAAAGAAGCACCGTCGATCCCCACCAGCAAAGAGAAACCAAAAACTGGAGAAGCCGCCACCAGATCTGAGAGGCAGCAACCCAGAACCAACTTCCACCGAGACCGGCAACGCCGGCAAGGGGAAACAAAAGACCTCCCACCCCTTCGCAAAGGACCGGAAGGACAAACGACTCCACAGGGCCTTACCGGAGCTTTTGCCGCCGCCGACGACGACTCGAGCGCCAGCACCACCAAGGGAGAAAAGAGATCCACCCGCCATCGCTAAGAACGAAGACGGCCGGACCAAACCCTAACGGGCAAACCCTAGACTACTGCTATAACTAGTAGCTAGACAGGACCGGACGGCAGCTCACCGCCGATCTCTCAACCCTCCGGAGCCCTGCGGGCCGCCGGAGGAAGGAGAGATCGGACGGGAGCCGCCGCCGGAGAGCGCTCGCCTCTTTCGCCTCCTCTCGCCTGTAGCAAGGGGATAAGGGAAGAGTCGAGAGTTAACAGATTCGGAGAGCAATTTTAATTGTTGAGGCGCAAATTAACTGAACTCGAAGGAAGACATTAGAAAGTAAAACATATATGATAGTATCGGCAATATCTTATATAGTATTTATGTTCAACCAGATAAAATATTTTCTATGGAGTGTGCATAGGCTTGCACTTAGTTATAGGTTAACTTTGACAGATATTGAGATTGACCAAGTCGCAAAGAGCCTAGCAATGGCTAGATTCTTATCGCATCACAGTCATATACTGCTTTTCTGTACAGTAAATGACACGTGGGAGCGATTGTTCATTTAAGTTCTAACAAACGTTTCCATTTATTTTTTATTATATTGGTAACTGTCTACATAAACGTGGAAGAACAAACACAACAGACTGCTGTCGAAATGGTTTACACCCTTTTCAAATTCGATATATAGACGCGCATTATGAACTGAATAGAGAAAGTTGCCTACAATTTTCTTTTGCA
Organism: Eragrostis nindensis; assembly: GCA_012490785.1. Classification (NCBI taxonomy): domain Eukaryota; kingdom Viridiplantae; phylum Streptophyta; class Magnoliopsida; order Poales; family Poaceae; genus Eragrostis; species Eragrostis nindensis. The sequence continues at coordinate 79,312 of JAAXCT010000780.1, read as the reverse complement.
ACATAAATGAAACACAATGTAGATTTATTGGGTGCAGAGGCTGCGATGATCGCCAGAACCAGCGTAATTAATTATCAGCGATCAAAACAAACGTAAATTCAAGCAGCCAATCTGTAGATGAGCAAAATAGCTCATGAAACATACAAAGCCTCTTGACAAATTTGTGGTACATTCTTAGGCTGATCAAGCCGGAAATATCCATTGGTATATTTTTCACTACACATACCTATGATGCTGATGAATTTATCCTTTCAATCATTATAATCCTGTTATCATATCTTTGGTCAAATGCTAACAAAAGTTCAACACTATGTTTTCTTGAACTGGTACAGAGCAATAGCAGGGGAAATTCCCTATTAGCCATCGGAAAAAGCTGTAGTTCCTCATTAGCCACTGAATTTGAAGTTCCTTATCAGCCATCGATCCTAATTTTTATGCCTTAGTAGCCACTACCATCACTCTTTATTAGACCCCGTTTGTGATTTCAGTTTGAGAGGAGTCAGTTTATATCTACTGAATGACCATAGTGCCCTTGCCCATAGCATGTTGACTAGTAGACCGTCTAACACGTCTCCATCTCCCGTCCTCTGCTTCCGACCTCCAGCAGCCCACAAAACAAGCGCATGGAGAACCCGGCCTCAGCGCTGGCCTCGATCAGTCGATCATTGTGCCGCGCGTTGCTGAACATTGGGCTCCGCCATGCGGGCAGTGCAATGGCTTGGGGCCTGTTACCCATAAATCTTGACTTGGATTAGTTCATTCTGTTTGTCCAGGAAAGAATAGAGATTAGTGAGAGAGGAGCTAATCGAGAGGATTGGCTCCAAAAAAGGAGCCGTCGTCTGTCTCTCGATGGTTGAGGCTTCATCTTTACTCCTTATTATTTGTTTTCTGATTTCACTACTGTGCGTCTCAAAAAAGTCAAGTGCAATAGTAAACAATAAAAAAGAAGTTTGCGATCCGATGCCCAAAATTGAAGTTACACATTGTTTATATAGCTAAAATATCCATTAAACAAGGGAAATGACAGAATACTTAAAGAAGTTTCTTCACTATTTGTGAAAACAACTATCATCACGCGGACGGGCCTGTGGCCCGATGGCAAGGCGCCCGAGTGGCTGCCGCCCGGTCGGGAGTTCGACTCCCGGCTGCCGCACGCGGCACTGTAGCTGGGCGCGGCACTGTAGCACGCACAGTGCTCTGCACTGTAGCGGGCGCGGTACTGTAGCACGCACAGTGCAAAAAAAAATCCCCTCGCCTTCCCCGGTCAAAGCACATGGTAAAGACTCGCGCCGGAGCTCACAACGGCCAGCTGAGTCCCTGTGTAGGATCGGGGAGGGGGTTCGGGGGTTTTCTCGGCCTGCGTGAGAGGTTGTTCTCCTTAGCAAATGCCGTCGGGGGCGGTCTTCCCCCGGCAGGTCGAGTTTTTTTATTTGTGAAAACAACTCACACACAATTTTACAGAGCAAAGAGGCAGTATTGACACTCGTTCACCTTATCCTGAGTGCGGATGCGCGGCACAAGTTGATTTATTCTTCATTTTAGATAGCTCTATAAGCAGGTCGCTGGACATTTCTCTGATGCCCTGTCACCGCCTTGACCTGGCATCTTGCCCTCAGCGAGCAGAGCTGCATAGCAGTAGAGCATGGGCGAACAAGCGATTAGAGTTGCGGAGACCGGATGGGGAGCCCGGAGCCGCTGTCGCCTATGCCTAGGACTCGCGCGTGGCGCCGTGGCCTCGGCCTCGTTTGCCTGCGCGGCTGGCAAGCAGAGCACGGGCGAAGCAAATGGGGATTGGGGAGCCCGGAGCTGTCGAAGCTGGCGAGCAGAGCGCGGCCAAGGGTTAAGATTGCCGATTGGGGAATCGGTGTCGACCTGGGTGCGGCGGGAGCGCGATGGGCTGGTTGTGGGCCGGCCTGGTGGGAGGACGGGCTGGAGGGGAGAGCTGGATTCCAGGATTAAAACTCAAATACATCAAAAAAAGGGGAAGCATACTTCTCTCCATCTCTCTCGACTCTTCTCCAGCTTCTGTTGAGCGGAGGCGACCGGGAGTCGATCTCATCCCGGCGTCGATCTCCTCCGTTCCCCATCGTCTCCGGTCGCCATTCCGGCTCCGGAGAGGATGGGGAACGAGGATTGAGATGGCCGGTGTACATATCCCTAGCTAGGTTAGGATTAGCCATGGTAGGGTTAGGTTTGGTTCCTGAGCTGATGAGCTGTGGGGATCTCGTCTACCTGTGCTGCTGCGATTCTTGCGTGCGACGACGGCGGGGATGCGGTGAGTGCTTCATCCACATCTCCGACGGCTTCCCGGTCGGCGTGGATCGCTTTGGCATGTGGTTCGTTTACCTGTGCTGTTGCGGATCTGGCCGCATCAGTATGAGGTTCTTTTGTCCCTTCCTTATCTTCATCGGTGTAGTCACTGGAGGAAGCCTTGGAAGGTTGACGGGGAGGGCCGGGACCTTCTTCCTCGGCTGCTGGTGCCCTTGCGAGCGACGACGGGGGTGCGATGTTGGCGGTCTCAGGCTGTGCTCGAGCCTGCTTCCCTCCTTCATCTCCGTCGGGTTCCCTGTCTGCAAGGGTGGCGAAGGCCTGAGGTATGTTTACCAACTCGTAGTGTATATGAGTTGGTTTTCCTACCAATACGAAGTGGATTCGTGTTGGGTGTTAGTTCCCACCTCTGGTGGTTCAGTTCCCTTTCGGGAGTCTTCGTCGATAGGCGATTTGGGGTGTCTGGAGGTCCTTGGGGCGTCAGATCCCTCATTGCCTGACGATGAGATGGTTTCTGACCATCATGTTCAGCCGGGTCGTTCAGCTATTGCAATGCATGTCGGTTTCGATGTGCTGCTCAAGACGGCGTCAAAAATTGATGTTCTTCGCCAGGGAGGAGGTCGGCTTCAAGCTGGGTGCTCCGGCCGCCGGTGGCGAGGACGACCGGGAGTTTACAAGGACTTGAATGTAATTTCTTTTTCCTTTAGGGATGTCTTTGTAATTTGGGCTGTAATCACCAGATATTATGTATGAAATGAAAACCCGGTTCTTCTCAAAAAAAAAAAAAAACTCAAATACATCAAGCTTGTAGCTCAAATCAGCCCAATATAACTGTATATGTGTACAAACACATGTATACTTGATTTTTTGCACAAAAAAAGTTGGGTATTCCTGTGAATACCCATGCATCAAGGTGGCTCCGCCCCTGCATCCTCCTCCCACCCCGTGAAATTGGCGCCGACAGGTCGGGCCTGCTGCTGCCTCTCCCACGCGCAACCTCTCGACCTCCTCCCTCTTGCACGCAAGTTTGCGAAATTGTTCGGACCGCGGAGACCAGACGCCACCGCATTCACCGGTTTTTCCGAAAACCGGTAAAACCGAGCGGAAACCGGAGCAAAATTCGATTTTCGAATTTCGAATTCAAACGCACGCTCAGACCTGCCAACCGGACGCTTTTAGCGGCAAACCGGACGGTTTTTCCGGTTAACCGGATTGGAGAAACCGGAAACCGGAAAAATGTGAGAGAAAATGAAAAAAGGCAGGAAAAAATCAGAAAATTTGACATATACATACACTTTCAAATTAGGTGCGGCCATGCCAATCTTGAATTTGTAACGAGCAACGCCAATCTATCACCACATGTCACATGTGCATTGTGGCGGGGGAAGGCGGCGGGCCGGCGGGTTGGTAGGGCGGCGGCAAGGGAGGCCGGTGACTGGGAAGGCGGCGCGCGGCGATGTGGTGGCGCTGGGGGACCAAGCGAGGGCGATGAAAGCGAGGGCGATGTGAGGCTTGCGGGACCAATAATTGTCCCAGCCGAGCGTATAAACATCATTTTTTCTTTTCTTTTTTCCTTTTTCCCGGCTGCAATGTTGCCTCAATTTTTTGACCGACCAAAGATTCGTGTTTTCGTGAAGTTGTTACACCGTTGGGCAGCATATTAGATCTAGTTTTTTTAAAAAAAAATTGTTTCAATTTTTTAAAATTTTCTAAATTCTTTCAAAATCAAAAACGGCAACCGACCGACCGGGGTAACCGTACCGGACCGGTTTGTCCGGTTTTCCGGTTTCCGGACCGCTTAGCCTCGGTTTTGAAAACCTTGCTTGCACGTGCAGCCATCCCAATCTCCATCACGAATCGCCTCCCCAACTCCTCCTGATCTCCCTCTCCCTCACAGTCCCTAGCCGCCGCCACCAACAAATTCGGCCGCCCCCGCCATCGGAAGCTAGCAAAATGGATAGAGGGACGGCGACGGCGGCGGCGAGCTCTTCCCGGACGACGTCGACTGCGGCGCCAAGCGACCGGGTCTACACCGTCGACACCATCCACGGCGCGCCGCTGGCGGTACCCGATGGCTCCTGCTACGGCGGCAGCACGCCGGTGGGGAGCGCGCGACTGCTGCGGCCGCGGCGCTCCGTGGCCGCCGGAGGACGAGGACGCTCGTCAGCTCAGCTTGCGGCTGTAGTCGCTGGAGGCGGACAGGGAGTAAATGCTCCAGGCCATCATCATCATGGGCGCCGAGAAGGCGCAGGTCATGCTGCTCAAGGAGATAGCGCAGAAGCTCTGAGAGGAGATCGCGCAGATGCTCTGCAAGGAGGCCTCGGCTGCCGGTGATTATGCAGAGGACGGTGGTGAAGAGGCAGCCATACGGTGGGACCTCATACCTTGCTGCAGTGGTCACGGTAATCTCCTTCGGACCCAATTGCTAAAAAATTTCCTAATATATATACAACAAATGTGTATCCGAATCTTTTAATACTCTACTATGCTTTTGGTTAAGAAGGATGTTGGTACGTTATGCCCAGTAATGTTACTGACATGTTCATATTAAAGTAGACTTTCTGTAACTCAATAAGTTCAGTTCTGTTAAAAGAGCAAAAAGAAGAGTAAAATCTGACAGAAACAGAGGTCATGGTCGTTTTTGTTTTGTATTTTGCAAGCTATTCTCGGTTTGGGGCTGTACTTTTCAGAGTGCAAATTAAAAGGTGAGTACTAAGGTTGATTTTTAGAAATTGATTGCCTTATGCAATATAGTTGTGGAGAAATTAGAAAGGCTACTTTTTTAATGGTTATCTACATTTACTTATTGGAAAGGCAGACACCTTTTTAGCCTTATGAAAATTTGTGTAGTTCACCATCTCAAATCTCAGTAGTATATCCATTTTTTTGTATAGTACACCGTCTCAAACATTGATGCGCAATCAAATTATTTGAGCAGAACACACTCATTTGTTGGATGTTGTAGTAATTCAGGATATTTCAGACTGAACTGTTATCTTCGACCACAACACATGATGTTCCATGTCAAAAAGTGAAAAAAACTGATATATCTGGTATGCTTGTACCACAAAGGGCGTAAGGATGCTGTCATGGCATCTGGGGCCATGGATCTGTTATGTGTTTTTTTTTCAGTAGATCAATTATCTAAAAACTATGTGATAACATGAAGAGTATAAACTGCACTGCATGGCTACTTTTTTTTTTTTTGGTGCCATGCTTGTGAACTCATATATGAACTAATAACACTAATTGGTAATTGGACTTATTAGTTCAATTTGCAATTGTCGATGCAGATTCTTGAGAATTTCCTTGATATCTGGATGACTTTCTCTATATCAGGTAACATGACACTTCATTGATGTGGTTATTTAATTAGAGCATTTCGTACTTTTGCAATGAGCTAAACATTAGTGCCTCTCTCAACCAAATCAGTGGACCTATCCAAATGAGTGGTTTCATGCCTAAATTGGGGTCAGGTTATTGAAGTCGTAGGATTAATCTCTACAATGCATTCATCATAGTTGTTTCCCAAAAAATAAATGTTCTTTTCTAATGGATCTGGGTAGATGTCCATTTCTCTTTTTTTTTTTTCAACTACTTCTAGGTAGTGACTTGCGCAAGGGCATAACCGCACAAGTAAGGATTCATTTTGCTTTTCTATGTTTTTCTTTCATCAAATTTGTTTTGCTCTGTACCGTATTTGATAACTGTTGGCTTTATTCTATGCTTTCCAGTGGCATCTATCTATATTTCTCTTTCTGTCTGCTGCTAATTTTGATTGGGTCATTATACCTATAAGCAAGGTTTTGTTTTCTCATAAAAGTAATTTGTTAGAAAGCTCTGATCTCTTACCAATTCCTGCTAAATTTTATTGGGTAAATTAAAGTTTAAAATTTGCGGACATTGTCCACTTAAACAATGATGTTCTTATCCTAGCAGACTGCATCATTTTGTAGAATTCATTCAGCAGGAGTGAAAAAATGAAGAATCTGCAGTATATACCACTTTACCTTTACTTTTTTTGGTAAATACCACTTATACAAAGCAATGTGGTTTAGAATAGTTATAGGTATGCATGCCCTATGACCTCTGGTGATCTCCAGATAAATCTATGACAACCTTTTTCCATCATAAGCATTTTTTTATTTCAAAACACAGCTGCAATTGTGTTCTATGAATTCTGTGTTCTCCTCCTAATACCCCAATGATATAGTTTTAACCTGTTCTAACTATTAAGATTTGCCACATGGTGGTGTCGATGAATGCATCAACTGAGGTTAGAAAAAAAAACTTGCTACGATGAATGCATATTTGTTTCCATCTTATTGTCTTAAGGTTAATGCCTTAATGACTGTCAATGGTACTGCTCTCTATCTAGAAGTAAAACTCATAAACAGATGCAACAATCTTTTTCAATAAAAGCTTCTGAATACAAAATGAAGCAACATGTGAGTGATCATATTTGCCACATTGCAAGTTTTTTTTTTTTAACTCTGAGGAATTGTAAAATAAATTAGTCAAATCATTAAAAGCATTACAACAACAACAACAACAAATCATTGAAAGCATTAATTAGTCAAATATATTCAATAGATATAGTGGGTTTATAAATATTCAATTATGACGCTGTGAGGCTGTAATAATAGTTTTTCTTTTCATAAACTTGTATTACCATCTTATGACTCTGTCGGAGACAAGTTGTATATATTTCCGCATTCTTTACGACATGTTTTTATACTTTTAATAATGGTATGCCTAGGTCTTTATTTGGAAGGGTTATTTTTCAGAACAAATTATTTGTGGATTTTTCCAATCAGCCCGTGGCAACGCACGGGCACTTTTGCTAGTTGAGCATAATTTATTTTCATGTATTTAGGCAAATGTGAAGCCGAAAAGCCAGAAATGTTTATCACATATATATATTTCCTAGTCACTGATATATAGAACAAGAGAAAAATAAATAAACTTGGAACAAATTTAATACTAGGGTCACATGTGACTTTTCCTCTAGTATTATTTAACACCATTATCCTCCATTTGGATGGCAGTGGCTAGTAAGGCATAAAAGTTTGGATCGATGGCTAATAAGGAACTTGAATTTTTTTTATGGCTAATAAGAAACCACAACTTTTTTCGATGGCTTGTCCTACAAATCCATCAGATTAGTTGAATAATTGAGCTGTTACCTACAAAGGCTCACCGTTTCCTGAAAATTTATTTGCTATGGAAGATATTGTCATTAGGCATTTGTAAGCTTCCAGACTAACTACTGTATAGAGTATGTAGAGTTAAAATGCACTCAACCATGACTAGCTAGTGCATGATGAGAGTAGATATGAATCGATTTTGAAAAATAATTGGTATGTCTAATCAAATAATGACAAAAACATATAGTTGGATCATCTAGCAGTCATGCAAAAGTTTCAGTTGTCCTCCATCAACACATTTCTTTAGTTGAAGTGTATTGACACACAAAATATCACATAAACATTAAAATGGTAAAAATAGACGATTTGTCTACAGTTCGTTAGTTACAATAACTAGTGAGTACAAAAATGAAACCTCCACAACTGATTGACATAAAAGAAAGAAGCGCCTTATTGCGGTCCCTAGAAACAAAATTGAGGTGGAATCTGATGAGTCAGGAGGAAGAATTAGTCCAACCTGCAACACTAAATCTCTAGAAACAAAAGTATAACTGCACAATAGGGCTGACTGATGCATCCGGCCCAGGTGGGATTGGCCGAGGCCCAATAAATTAAGGTTGTTCGACCCTAACAGTTCTTATGCGCACCCACTCGGGAAAAGGCCCAATCTTCCTAAAAGACTAGTCTGAAGGGTGGCTTTCCCTTTTAAGGTGGCTTCATCCTCCCAAGCTAAGCAAGGGCAAGGTGGGATTATTCAGAGGCCCACGCGGTCGCCGCTCGACTACAACTAAGCTACTTAGCCCCTTTGTTGTGTCTTTGCCAACGGGTAATAGTGGAGGATGTCATCGTCATTCCCACCCTCATAAACAAGGGCCGAGTTTTGATACCAAATGATGCATCCGGCCCAGGTGGGGTTGGCCGAGGCCTAATAAATTAAGGTTACCTGGACCCCGACAGTTCTTATGCGCATCCACTCGGGGAAAGGCCCAATCTCCCTAAAAGACTAGTCCGATAGGGGAAGGGTGGCTCTCCCTTTTAAGGTGGCTTCCTCCTCCCAAGCTAAGCAAGGTGAGATTATTCAGAGGCTCACACGGTCGCCGCCCGACTACAACTGAGCTACTTGGCCCCTTTGTTACGTCTTTGCCAACGGGTAATAGTAACGGGTAATAGTGGAGGATGTCCTTGTCACTTAAATTGTGGCGGTGAAATGTAACGGTAGTGGCAAGTTGTGAAACAAAACAAAACAAAACATCTTGACCGTACTGCATGGCCTTCCCCTAAGTTATCGTGTTGAAACACATTGAACCGTGTTGCAACGTGGCCACAATTCACAACAATGGACCACTCTTGTCCCGGTAGCTTATACGGTGGGCGTGTGGACAGGAGAGCGGACGCAATGTGGCTTCACTCGGGTTTCGCTCTCACGGCAGCGGTCTGCAGGTGGAGCACCTAAATCGCACCTGAGTGCCAGGAAGCCAGTGGGGCACTTGGTCTTGCAGGCCCATCTTCAACCTCGCGCCCATCCACGCTGCGAGCTCGGGTTGTTCTAACAGTCAAGAACAATTGTTCTGATACTTGGGAACAATTGTTCCTGTAAAATGGGGAATTTTTGCATAGGTGGTAGAGGAGCATGGGGTTAGTGGAATTCAACCATCATGAATATCTTGCAATACTACTAAATGGAATCAGGTGGCATTGAGGATTTGTCCGATGTAGCAGGTCGATCCAGAGGAGCACGGGTGAAAGGTGGAATCTGTTGGGGAAAGTCAGTGGCCAGTCGAGCAGGTGGCGGTTGAGCAGGCTATGTGCGGCGACGCTCCGGCATAGCAGGAGAGGAGCGGGGAAGAAGAAGCCAAAAGGGCGCGATGGACGTGGGATGTTGTGTCGGACAAAACTCAAATTATAGGTGGATGATCCGAGTACAGGTAGCACCCGAGTGCTCTATAGGAAACCTTGTCTGCCGCCCGATCTGGTGGAACCAGCAGCGAGCCAGGGCTATGGGCCAACGAGATGCCTCCCGATCTGGTGGAACCATTTCCTGATTGTTGTTATACTGTGGTGAATTGTGTGAGTTGGGTTATGTTCAAGTTAGGGTGTTGAGTTTGTGTCCAACTTGTGTCACTGTGAGGAGATAGCGACAGGATCGTAACGGGGAGGCGGCATCTCTCGCCGGGACCCTAGAGAGTGTGTAGGGTACAACTATAACATAATTGAAAAAATGGATGGATCTCACTTGTTTGAACTTCTATGATATGTTCAAGTTCAAAAGGAAAAGGACGAAAACCATCTCGCTTCTAAATCTTAGCTTACTCCCGAGTGTAATCCACCTACTCCCATGTTTTTGGGAGCTTGGCAGATTCTGGTAGCGACTGCCATTGTGACGGCCTAAGTGGTCCATAGACATTAGTGTGCATGAGGAGGTGGAAGATTAGTTTCACCTTGCTAGTCTAGTGGGAGGAAGCCTAGGTTGTCCAACACCTACCACCTTAGGTTAACCTTTTTATGCAAAACGAGGACGAAAGGTAAGATTCGCACAACGTATGAGCGGGTCCAACCAGGTTTGGAACCTAGGATGTTGCAAATTCCGGCCCACTGCAGCTGTTTTTTTTTTTTTTAGACACTCCGATGGGTCATGTGCCTCGTTGATCACGAACACTGCCTCATGGGCCTCATTGGTCACAGCTCATGTACAAGAATTGAAGTGGGCCGGCTGGACTCATATTGAAGTTCGGGTACCGGGACTCTAAATCCGAATTATCCAAATAAATTCGGGTTTCCACACTGAGTACCTGAACTAGAAAATGGCGCGCCTTTGTTGCTGCCTATGTTAAAGCATCTTCTTTCTTAAATGTGTGTATTCATGTTCTCTAAATTTCAATGTAGCTGAACTCCGAACTTTTTGGTTATTTCTCCCTATATATGCACCATAGAATGTTTCAGATTGAGAAGGACACACAGAGAATAATGTATTAGATCTCACATTGGAGTATGCCATTCTCATCTGAAGGTGTTCACAGTGCACGCTAAAAAAGAATTTCCTAACAAATACTGAGCTTGAGACCGAGTTGAAAATTAGAGAATTACTGGACTGCAAGTCGCCTTCTGTTTTAGGCATGCTCGAGTTTAATTGGATGTACGTCTGAATTAGTATGTAGGTAGTCAATGTGCAATGTAAGTTTCAAGTTTTTTCTATGACATTTCCTTTAAAAAAAACGTGATGATTATCATAATGTGGGTCATGGCTAAAATTCTCCGGAGCAACATCTTGCAGTCATAACAATTACTTGTTTAGTGAATTTCCTACAAATTTAGTACGAACCTTAATTCTATAACTTTGTGACGTTGATGTACAGTATGAAAGAATGGTAGGAAGAAGAAACATTTGTTTTTCTGTCTCCAAAGAACAACAAACATCATTCAAAAAGACAGTTAAAGACAGAGTATTGATTGCTGAACTTAATATGTAATAAAGAACAAAATATGAATTTCAGGCTGTAGGAGAACCTGCTAATCCTTTGAGAATGCCTGCACTGAAATTGAGGTAACAGCAGCGAGATCACAAGTCCAACATACAGACCCACGTAAGGCTAACTCTACTCTTGACAGACTGTTTTTTTTTAATTTTTCTTTAAAAAAAATTGTTCTTGTACATGGGATTCACGCAACGTTTCCAAACTGTGAAAGTGCACATGGAAGAAAAATCATCTGCAAATAAGATAGGCTCCCAAAGAGATAAAGAATAAGTTCCAGGGCATCGAAAATCACAGCTATCAACCGTGCTTTATCGCTTAGCTGTGATATTACAGGTTTTCTCTGTTGAACTTCAGTGATTTCACCATTTTATTTCACAAAAAAATGCAAGAGAGCTATGCATCTTTATATTAAGAAGAAAGCAAGATAAGAACCCGTTACAACACACCACCCACACACCCATTTCTTTTTCTCAGTTTACATTCGCGCCTATGATTATATAACTGAACCACCTCCAAGACACCTAAACAAAAGAACTACTACGTAGCCACGGGAGGGATAGTCAAGAGGGATAATCCCCGAGCCCCTGCCATTGTCCAGAAACGTCGTTCTTCACCTGCCCAAATCAAAGCACCAGCCAGGTTGGGAGCTGCTGCATCGACACGCATCGATTTCGGTGATTCCATAAGATCCAAGCTCCAAGTACTATGAGAGAATTGACCCCTTTCTGTATTAAGCTGCTGGCTGATTTGCCTACCTTTTCCCATCGTAAGATTTCACCATTTCTTAGAGTGGATATTTAATTACAACCACAACCATTCATTTTTCGGAAAAAAAAAAAGAAGAAAATTCGGTCCTACAATGATTAGACAAAAGGACGTTAGATGTTTTCTTTGCTGAACTTCTGTGATTTAGCCAATTACAGCCGTAGCCATTCAATTAAAAAGAAATTGGTCCTTCAATGATTAGACAAAGGATAAATGGATTCTGACTAACAGAGAGAATGGCATTTTCTGTTAGAAAACAGGAAACCATTTTCTTCTAGCACATAAAACAGGAAATCATTCTACTTTGGACTGAACTGTTATGCTCTATTATTAACAAAATATTAAGGATGATATTGAATTTGAATCGCAACTCTGACACTATCTTTGGTATGTAGATGTGAAATTAGGTACTAGGTATGTTGTAACAGTAAGGAAATAAATTGTGGTGATATGGTATTTTCAGTTACCTGAGAATGAGATTCAGAAACTGCTTGCCTCCAGGCCTGTTTCTAACTAACCATCAGTTGAGAAAACTGCAGACCGAGTTAATTGGATATGTAACTATTAGTAAATATGCATGATCAGACAATTGAATTGCCGAAAACAATTGGACTTTGACATACAGATAATAAAGTATTGGCAGCATTACAAATTATTAGTCACGCGTTGTTGGTAAAAAAAAAAAAATTCAGATCTCTGTGGGCAGTACGACATATAGCTTGCGTGCGTTGCCAAGAATTGAAGGGCACAGACCTCAGAGCCTTATTTGAACGCACTCGTTCCTGAATTCAAGCAAGTCATGGCAGCAACTGCATCAGCCACGTGCACGGCGGGGCTCCTCAACTCCATACGCGCGTGCCGGGGAGAGGATGTCAGGACTCAGGAGGCGGGATGCCAGCGGCGCGTCGGAAGCTGGGGAAGGGCGACCGGGCGTGCTCCAAGCCTCCAAGGGGCAGAGCGGGTGGGCAGGCGGCGCTCTACGGGGCGGGGCAGATGGCACCGGGCGGGACGCGGTCTCGCCGGGGCTGGGCAGTAAAGCAGGGCCGGAGAGAGATGGCGGCCGGCAGGAGGATGGGAGGAAGCTTCTCGAGGACAAATGGACGGTGAGAGAAGCCCTTGATCGGGAAATGGACGGTGAAAGTAAACCAACCAATCAGAGGTCGAGGAACCGCACGGGATTTAGATATGTAGAGATAGCATTCGATTTTTTCGGTTTTGGGTTCTTCAGGTTTGGAGTTTGGTGGCTGGTTTTGTTCCCAGTGCTGTTCCCAACGCTCGGTCACGTTCATCATATATGAAGACTAGCACGATGCCCGTGCGTTGCTACGGTAAATGTTCTCTAACCAGCAACTTTAGATGACAAACTTCAAAACAATGCATTTTGTACCTAGTCAAAAATATCCAACGGTAGCTGAACGACCTGGCTTCGCTATCAAATATTTTTTCACTCCGATCCTCTCTCCCATGAACTAATCTCATCGGAATCTACTCTGGTTCCCAATCATATCTTCCAATGAAAGCAAGCAACGATAGCACGTCCGTAACCAATCCAATCTTTTTTAAAGCAAAATCCCATCCGAATGGTCCTCCCTGCTCCCTAATCCTCTCTCCAAATCGCAGGAAGCAAAATCAGTAGCACATCTCCTCCCTGCTCCCTAAATCTCTCTCCAAATCCTCTCTCTCTCTCTCTCTCTCCCAGGCACAACAGCATGCACGAGCTGCTGGCGATGTGCAGCCTGAGCCTGCTCCTCCCGGAGCGGCGCTCGGCCAGGCGAGCTGCTCCCTTGAGGCATGCATGCTCGTGCTGGCGAGGCGGTGCGGAAGGCTGACAGGTGCTGCAGAGATGCCACCCAGCCATTGGCGAAGCTAAGCCTGGGCAGTCATGGGATATTCGGGGGTGCACGCGGAGGCGGCTCGCAGTGGGCGTGGATAGGGGGCTCGGCAGCGGGCACGCGGTGGAAGATCGGCGGCGGGCGCAGGCAAGGAGCTCGGCGCGGGCGCGCAGTCGCTAGCAGATCGGGGGCGATGCGCGTGCGGCCTCGCAAACCTGCTCGCGTTGCGGCCTGGGACGGAGATACAGGCAGGGCATGCCGGGCCCACCTGTCGGCGCAAATAGCAGCAGAAGGGGGTGAGCGACGGACCAACCATTCACCACCAACTCCTCTTTTTATGTATAGTAAAGAAAATGTGATTAATATCGAATAAGCCCTTCTCATACAAATGGTTGTATTTAGGCGACTCAGACACACTAATCTGCATTATATACTTGACCAGAAGAAGGCAAGTAGCACCGCAAGAGATTCACTTCAGATGCAGCAAAGTGTGCAGACGGCACACTGAAAACTATACCTGCAGATGAAAATGGCGTGTAGATTGGTACAACCTAGCTTCCTTGAATGCAATTAGACCACTGCCCATCTCTTTCATAGAGGTATCAATCTTTCCATTATCTCTGGCTCTCTGCACTTGTTGAAGAACATAAATACTGTTAAGCACTTAAGAGGATATGCGACCAATTATTTCATATGAAATTATAAAGTTGAAAAAGCTAACATGCCAGTCCTTGCCATCACCATCCTTTGAGATTAAGTATGTCAATTGACAATAGTTCTCATAACACAATGCTCAAAGTTCGGCAAACCTAATGCTGGAAATAAAATCGTCCAAGAACAATATAAGAAAGTAAAAACACGAAACACTGTCCAGATTAAATGGATGGTGCCGTCAACTCTTCTATACGTAACCAACAGTTGTTCAATGTTTATAAAAAAATTGCAGGGGGCTAAGAACAATCCAAAGAAAAAGCTCACAATTCTACAATCATGTAAGCAGAGAGAAGGATTAGGAGAAGGCTGTTGACCTGACCGGAACGGGCGCGGCGGTGGGCCTGCTCCGTCGTCGTTGTCCGCATCCAAGGTCTTATCCATCCGTTTGCCTGCGCCGTCATCCTCGTCCGTAGAAACAGTGCGAAAAAGAATGTAGGATGATTCTTATAAGCCGATGAAACACCAATCAGAAAAAAAATGGTGCTGAATGTATCTGGTACAATATTAACCAATCTCAATATCAAATGAAATATTGACAGTCCTAAACATGCAGAGGACTTCTATACAGTGTAAATCTGTAGTTGCAGATCGTGTAAAAAAGAACTGATATACAGTGTAATCAATTAGCAATACACTACTTCAAAAATCAAGAAGTTACTTTTTGAGTCTCGCAATAACATGGATCGATTCATTTATAAATGCTACAAGTCTCTGGATGGCAATCATATTCTATTCACAAGCTGTCTACTTACCTAACCATGTTTATGGATGAAGCAATGCACAGAGCGGTTCCCCGCCCCAGGAGGAGCGGCACTTGACCTTGAATCAGCTACCAAGAGAGCAGTGCGATAAAGCACGGCTGGATCTTGAATGGGTACAGTAAGACCCCATTTGCAAGAAACCTTCTTGCATTTATCATGTATGTTAGGTGCTAATATGTCAGCAGGGGCAACAATTATTCTATTATGTAGAATATCAATTCGCTCACCAGTAATTGTATCTGAAAAGTGAAAACTGAGGCAAAATCAAACCTGAGGCAAATGAGAACATCTAACGCACACAGAAACACACAATTAGTAACCCAACAGTTTACTAACTCGAAGCCGAGGAAGCTGTTGCCAATTGCTTGCACTCACAGTGAGCATTACATGGTGATATACCAGCAATCACATCAGCCCTCCTGAAATCGAAATCATAACTCATTGGTGGGAGAGCGGTGGTGGTTGGGGGGTGGCACGTCGGATCCGTACCTGCTGGGTGCTAGGTGGTGCGGCGGATCTGCTCGGTGGCGGGCTCAGACACCCAGTAGGGAGGGGCGCTGCCGCCGGATCCGGCCGTGGAAGGGGCGCCACCGCCGGATCCGGCCAAGGAAGGGGCGCCACCGCCGGATCCGGCCAAGGAAGGGGCGCTGCCGCCGAGGCCGCCTCGCAACGCGCGCGGCGTCACCGGGGTCGGCCGTCGCAGGAGGTGGCCGGTAGGGCGGAGACGGAAGCGAGGCCGGAGAGGATGGCGGCGTCACCGGGGTCGCCCGTCGCAGGAGGTTCTGATTGGAGCAGCGGCGGCACGGGCATGGAGCGGCGGCGGCGGCGGCGGCGGCTGCGGCAGCAGCGGGGAAACGGGGACGGCGACGACGCGCGGAGCCTGCGGCTGCGGGGGAGCGATGCGAACAGGGAACGGTGCCGACAACTTGGGCCCACCTGTCGGCGCGAAGCGGAGCGACGACCGCCCAACGCAAGCCACCAACTGCGGTTTTTAAGAGGACGAGCGTTAGCTCGACTGGTCAAGCGCTTGGCGTGGGAGCGCGACCACCCGGGTTCGATCCCTGGGATCGGACCTGGGTTTCCTCACCGGGGCGTTGTCCCCAGTTTAATAATTTCAGGTACCTCTCATTCGCGTGGAGCCACAGCGAAGCGACGTGCCTCGTCGCACATCGGGTCCAGATGGTCCTGGTGATTTCTCGAAGGACGCGATCTTGGTTGCTGCGTATAGTTGTAGGTCTGGTTGTGTGCGTAGGGGTGTGTTGGTGTGTGTGGTGGAGTGAGTGTGTGAGTAGCGCACATGAACAGATGCTACAATTGTACCCAGTTTGAGAGGTTCAAAAAAAAAAAAAAAACTGCGGTTTTTAAAGGAGTAGAGATATTCACGTCAGCAAGAAAAATGACAGCTGTTAAAAATTTATCTCATGATTAATCTTGACGGAGAAAAGAAAGGTTGTAGGATATGCAGGCACAGCCTCGAGGTGTCGACGGATGAGCCCATAGTGCCGGCCCTGCACATCACGTGGTCAAATTATTACTATGTAGCACTGGTACATCATTAATCAGACATCGACGCTCCATCATCGTCTGTCTACGCATGGCACTTCTGACAGCGTATGTACGTGGCCAGCCCTCTCTGACCCATGAAAACAGAAGTCTCTGCTAGCCGGGCTGAACGATTTTTATCCTGTAACAATCCAAATGCTTATCCAGTTGAGCAACGTGACTCGTTTTGGGCCCCACAGTATCCTATTCTTCTCACAGGCCGTGCTAATGCACATCGAGCTCAGAGTCTTAAATTTTTTGTGTTACCAACGCTGGATCTATACAGCCAGCAAAGTCGTCGAAATATGATCACGTCTTGTAAGCTGTGCATACCTATTCAAATCAAGTTTATCTTACTCCATTGGTAAATGCAAACCTAACACCTGGTCAGTCCTATATATGACCTGAAACCCCTTGCACCAGCAGTAGTAGTACTTACGAGCATCACTGCGGGCAACCATAGCAGGAACATACAGGTCAGTGACTCCAAGCTTGGTAAATATCTTTCTCTCGTTCGATTTTCATTGCTTTGCAGTTACCTCAAGTGCAATTTTAATTAATTTACAGGTGAATACATAGGTGACATCAAAAACCAAACCGATGGCTTTCTTCCTTGCGCCGATGAAGAACAAGAACTGGAGAGACGTTGCTTGCATGCTGGTCCTGATAGTAGCCCAGCTTCTGCTGCTGACGGCAGCACCAGAGGTAGCCGCCGCAGACTACCGCACCGACGGAGTCCTCCGGATGCCGCAGCAATGCCTGCATCCGTGCCCAACCCACATATGCGTCCGATGCGAGGTTGCCCAGTCCACATCGCAGCTGTGCAACTATTGCTTACCGTGCTGCCCATAGTCAGCTCTGCGAGCAGATTTGCATCGCTGGGACAACGGAGTCACATGACGGTTGTTCTAATAAGTGTCTTGTTTGCTGTTCTAGTTTCTTGAGTTTCAAACCTCCTGTTGTGCATTGCTTGCCTGCCATGCAGAAATAAAGTTATCTTTCTTCTAATGCGCTATTTCATGTAGTACGTGGCTGAAGCGTCACCGTTTTTCACAGGATCGAGTCGGAAGTGCGATAAACGGACACAGATAGTACATCACATAAATAGCATAAATAAGTCTTTAAGTTATTACATGAATTCCGTATTAAAACATTGAGTCGCACAGCGAAGTTTAAACAACAATACGAAAGACAGGTCCAGATACACGATACATAAAGCGACTACATGCTCACGAGACACGAATCCGCATCACAAGCCCGATGATGTGAACTCAACAGAAGGCACTCCACAGGCTCCCAGTGGACGGTCCAACCCTCAGGAGGCTGTCCATCCCATTAGCCGCCTCCACTAGTAGAGTCAGGGATGAAGGTGCTACCTGCACAAAACAATAAAGAGCCAAAGCCTGAGCAACTAATACTCAACAAGACTTACCCGTTAACATGGCCAACTACAGCCGACTCCTAGTATGGAAAGGCTACAAGGGCAGGCTAACCCAAACTTGCGAAAACAGCACTAATTACTTGGTCCTTACTTTCAAGTTTTAGCTCAAATTAAGTAATTAGCCAAGTATCATGTTCTGCACTAACAACTAAAACAAGCAAGCACAACATACGAATAATACTGTAAATAAATAAAGCAGTAAGATATATCATCATGTCATCATCATCCATAAATCACACTACGATGTGACTCAGTGAACAAGAGGGTGCTCATTTCCAAGAGCGGCGGCATCGATGTACATCCTGCAGGAGAAACCTGACCACACGCCATATGCGCCCGCGAATAGACCACATATGGCAACATTTCACCTGTGCACCCCCGAGCAAAGCCGAATCCTACTCCTCCCGATTAAGGGTCTTCCCGACACGGTCCCCGTCCCAGACGTATGCCCTGTTCGGGAAGTGATCCATTCTCTCCCAACAGTACCATGGTAGAAAGAGATAGGTATCCACCAGACATCTAGGGCAACACAGACTACGTAGGTTTACTGGGCCTATAAAACACCAGCATGTGAATCAGTACGTTCAAGCTTTGCTCAATAGGGCCAACAACGAACAGTCCTTAACCGACACAGACGGAGCTACCACCGTGAAGGCCCAGCCTTCGCAAACCATCCTGCACAAACAATCCCCGTCCGGTCTACAACAATCCTATAATTCTTCCAGTACAAAACAAGGTGTCATGATCCTACAATGCGAGTGGGACCTACCACTCGACTTCTGCCGACAGCTATCAACTACGCCTAGCAGCACTAACGACTGACCAAAAAGACCTAACTATCTCTAAACAGGGATTAACAAAGATAACTAGGAAGGGTAACCTATTGCAATCTATGGTTTCAATCAACTCCTATAAACCTAATGCACAAGCAATTCTAGACCTCATACATAATGATAAAAGAAACCGAAAACATAGGACAGAATGCACCGAGGCTTGCCTGGCTCAGGGACGGCACTAGCAAAGTCAGTGGGGGTGTCAGTCTGCTGCTCCTCCTGCTCCTGCTCCGACAGCTGGAAGTCCAGGGGCTCCGGAGTCTCCTCTGTAACTACACGTCATGACAAGGGAATAATGCATGTCAGATGCAATGATATGATGCAATACGATTTAATTATTTTATAGGACAGTCATTTGCACTCTAAGTGCAAAACTTAAATAATTGTCTTCGTCTGAAGTATTTCCTTCATTGACTCTTGATTAAGTTAATTACTTAAATTAACTTGAGGATTAATTAAATTAATTAATTTTGAAAATTATTTTTTGTCCAGTGGCATTTTTCTGGTGAAGAGTACCACTGAAAGTGAATTATGGTGAAGTTTGGTGATTTATTGTAGTACGAATTATTTATAATGAATTAAATAGGACATAACACGATTTAAATCATAAGAAACTAATTAAGCAAGGTTGATAGTGAGAAAATGATCTGTAAGTGTGTAATCACATGATTTACATCCTTGCAAGAGTTTACGATTTAAGGAGCACCACAAGATTTATTATGAATTAAATCAGATTTTCCATTTATGCATTTATATAGAAAACAGATAAATGCTTTTATTGGATTTGACAATTTTGTTGGATAGATCTGAGTACCAGGAGTCCAACAAAATTGGATTGCATTTTTCTGATGCGTATTTCTTTTCATATCGATTTTACAATTTTGGTATTTTCTGACAATTAAAGAATTCGCAAAATAGAGAAATCAGCTGGGCCAATCAAAACGCGGCCACACGGAGGACCACAGATGAGCCTCTGAATAATCCCACCTTGCTTAGCTTGGGAGGAGGAAGCCACCTTAAAAGGGAGAGCCACCCTTCCCCTATTGGACTAGTCTTTTGGGGTGATTGGGCCTTTCCCTGAGGGGTGCGCCGGAGTACGGTGCTAAGGTTGCCGAGGTTCAGGTCGGACTCCTGAGGCCGGATCGGTGTGTCGTAATTTCGGCTGTCGGTGCTAAGATTGCGGGATTCGGGGAATCCGGATCGGTGTGTCGGGCTTTTCATCCTACCCCACCTGGGCCGGACTCATCATTTGGTATCAGAGCTGGGCCCTTGTTTAAGGGGGTGGGAATGATGAGGACATCCTCCACTATTACCCGCTGGCAAAGACGCAACAAAGGGTGATGGCCCAGTTGTAGTCGGGCGGCGACCGTGTGAGCCTCTGAATAATCCCACCTTGCTTAGCTTGGGAGGAGGAAGCCACCTTAAAAGGGAGAGCCACCCTTCCCCTATTGGACTAGTCTTTTGGGGTGATTGGGCCTTTCCCCGAGGGGTGCGCCGGAGTACGGTGCTAAGGTTGCCGAGGTTCAGGTCGGACTCCTGAGGCCGGATCGGTGTGTCGTAATTTCGGCTGTCGGTGCTAAGATTGCGGGATTCGGGGAATCCGGATCGGTGTGTCGGGCTTTTCATCCTACCCCGCCTGGGCCAGACTCATCAACAGGGGATCGGCACACCGGATCCAAACTTGGCCGCAAAAGATCCAACCACACACACGGGAACACACGGTGGGCCACAAGGTTGGCCACACGGGATCCCCGCGCGGCGCACTAGATCCGGTGCGCCCGCGGCGCGCGCGTGCAATGGCGCATGGCGTGGCGGCGGCGGCAAGCCGGCCGTTCAGGCGGCGTGAGGGGGAGAGGGGGCGAACTGGTAGTGCCTTGGTGCTCACCGAGCTCGCGCGGGTCCCGGCGGAGGAGATGTCGCCGAGGGCGAGGCTCGAACGGTGGTCGGCGACGAGGAGCGGCGCGGCGAAGTCTTCGCGGAGACGTTCCGGTCGACGGCGAGGCTGTCCGGCGGAGATGGCGCGAGCACCAGCTTCACCACGTCGGCGCGGACCTCGGCGAGGTAGATCTCGTCGACGGGTAGACTCGCAGGACGAAGTTCACCGGCGGGGTGGTGGAGTGAGGACGGCCGGCGGCGGGGAAAAACCCAAGTCCGGCGGTCCTAGGCGACGGGAGCGAAGAACAAGAGGTTAGAGAGGTGCGCGACCAAGCTGAGCATTACCATACGTGTGTAATCGAACTGGGGCTCACCGTGTCCGACGGATTCCGCAGCGAGGTCGAGGAAGCTCAACCTCCGGTCATGGCGGCAATGTCGCTCGATTCGTTCGTTCCAGGCGTAGAGGAGGAAGAAGGATAGCCACGCGAGCTCGAGGACTCCCTTGCACAGCTCCTGGCAGCAGCGGTGGCCAGCGCGAGAGCTCGACCTCTCTGGCGGCAATGGTGAGCGGCTTGGCTGCTGGAGAAAGAAGGAAGGAGGGGGCGCGGCTGGCTTCTGGCCGAAGCGGGCGGGGAGAGAGGAGGGAAAAGAGGGCGCGGCGTCGCCTACGCGTAGGGGCGCTCCGCGAGCATGCCGGCCACGCAGCGTCGCGCTCCCGGCGTTCTTCAGCGAGAGAGAGGAGGCTGACAGGCGGGCTCCACGGCACCTTTTTCATTTTCCACGATTTTCCAGTCAAAGGTTTTCTTCACTTTTGTGCACATGAATTAAGTTAGCAAATGCGCTCCAAAATTCATGAGACTTTGCAGTCTGGTAGATCAAGATATGGAGAACACCGTGGTATAACATGCACATCTGGATTTTGAACAGAATTCAAACTGCAGCTGGTCAAAGTTGGACATTTTTTAAGATTTGGGGATTTATTTGAGCATCCAAACCTTTTCCAAAAATTCTGCAAAATTCTCCAAATTTCTTATTCCAGACGTTCTATCCATAGAATTTTTTGTTGGGGTAGGTTGTCATTGAAAAACTTGGAGTTCCTTCACAAAGATCAATTCTGACCCAAATTTGCAAAGAAACTTGAATTTCATGCTGCCAGATTTGTCGAATTAAAAGGGGACCTTCTAGACATCCAAAAATTATGAGCAATTCTGAGAACGTAGGATAAATATCCCACTCCAACTTCTCTTTTGGGTCCAGGTAGGTTTGAGCAACAGAATTTGAATTAAAATTCGAGTAACAGCAGGATTTGCATGAATTTCTCTGAATTTTTAGAGACACTTCCAGAATTTTAAAAATCATAGAAAAATCTCCCAAAATTCTCATTTCAGATGTTCTTGCTGCAGAAATTATTACTTGGACAAGTGGTTATTGAAGTTTTTGACTTGCTTCACAAGCATTGTTTGACATTTATTTGAACATTTATTTCGAAATTCAACTTTGCTTTGCATTGTTTTGGTTCAGTTTGGAGAAACTTCAGAAGAACCACCGCAGTGACACAGGGGGTGTCACAGTGGAAAAAGCACATTGTGTCCCTAGTTGGTTAACTATTTGCCCCCTCATGTTCTTCCTTCAATATCAAATATATATGAATGAGTGGAAAGCAGGCGAAGTAGCTCCTACAAATCCTTCCAAAAGATAAAAGGGCAACCGTAACATACTGATGGACCGAGGACTATCAGCAGATTACTGTATCCAAATAGAGATTTTAGAGGCTGGAACCGTTTTTCCATTATCTAAAATTTGCCGTGCGTGCCTAATGAGCTGACTAGAGCTGTCTAAACAAACAGAGCTAATCTTACTTGTGCCAGGCAGAAGACCTGGGCTTCGACCAAACAAGGTGCAGGCAGGCAGCTCTTCGGCCAGGCACTCAGAAGCTAAGGGTTGTAACCAAACAAGCCCACAGTGCCAGCTCAGCACTTCACATGAAAAAATTATTATTGTAGCATTTTTTTTTTGCGAAAGGATATAGGATTATATTAATCAGGTAACAGTACAACCCACTCCTTTTACAGGAAACACCCTGAGAAACTATTACAGAAAAGTCCCTAAAGAAAAGGAAATTACAACCAAGTCCCTCTTCTTCCAGGACCTTCCCGACAACTCTCCTCGTCGCCGATCTCCACCAGCGCCGGCAGCAGGACCCCTCCTCCATCCATGATTGCGGGCTCCAAACATTGGAATCGCCGATTAGATAAACACGAAGATGGCGCCACACCGGCCACCGCACCATCACCGGATCGAAAGGAGAAGCCCGAGCCACCACCAACCAGCGGAACCCAGCAACAAAGAGCAAAAGATCCGAGGCTTCGCCGCCAACGCATGACGGCAACCACCCGGCACCAACATCCACCGTCGCCAGCATCGCCGACGAGGGGAACAAAAAGCCCATCCCCCCAAAAAGAGGAAGGAAGGCAAAGAAGCTCCACGGGACCTCACCTGAGAGGAAGCCGCCGCCGACGACGACGACACCACCGGATCCGTCGAGGGAGAAGCAAAAGACGGCCGCCGTCGCCATGGAGGACGACGACACCGTCAACCCTAACCCTAGGTTGGGTAAAACTAGACTACTACCTATACTATAGTAGCTAGACAGTGGCCGGACGGCAGCCCCGCCGATTTCCCGGCCCTCCGAAGCCCCGTGGGGCAGCCGGAGGAGGGGGAAATCGAGCGGAACCGCCGCCGGATACGGCTCGCCTCGCGTTCGCCTTCTCTGTACTGTAGCAGGGGAGGGGGACGCGAGAGAGAGATCAAACCATTATTATTGTAGCATTGATACATCATCAATCAAATATCGACGCTCCATCACCTCCTGTCTACGCATGGCACTTCAGACGACCTATGACGTGGCCGGTCATCTCTGCCCCATGAAAACTTATCCCCGCCGGCCGGAATGAGCCATTTTTATCCTGTAAGAATCCAACAGCTTATCCAGTGGAGCAAGGTGGGTTGTTTTGGACTACATAGGGGCTATTCGTTTTTTGGGCTAAATTTTAGACCCTCTCACATCAAAGAGAATCTTACCATTTAGAAGTATTAAATAAAATCTATTTAATAAGGGATAACTAAGTCGTGATTAACAAATGTTTACTGTAGCATCACGGTAGCTAGATTAATTAGTTTCATTAGATGCATCTCGTAAATTAGCACTCATCTTTTAAAAAAAATATTTAAATTTTTTTTAGTACTCTTAAATAGTAAGATTCTCTTTGATGTAACAGAGGGCTAAAATTTAGCCCTAGGAAACGAACAGCCTCGTAGTATCCTATTCCTTGTTTTTTTTTGTGTTACCAACGCTGGATCTAAAAAACTCGACCTGCCGGGGGAAGAACCGCCCCCGACGGCATTGCATTAAGAAGAAGAGCCTTCTCACGCAGGCCGAGAAAACCCCGAACCCCCTCCCCATCCATACACAGGGACTCAGCTGGCCGTTGTGAGCTGCGGCGCGAGTCTTAACCATGTGCTTTGGACTGGGGAGGACGAGGGGATTTTTTTTCACTGCAGCATGAACAGTAACTCGCGTTACTGTTCACGCTACAGTGCTCCGGTGCCGCAGGGGGCTCGAACCCGGGTCAGCGCGCTCACAGGAGCAACGCTCCTGGAGCCAACGCGGCTGACCGCTCGGGTGCTCCACCCGTTGGCACCAACGCTGGATCTATAGCGCGCCAGCAAAGTCGTCGAAGTACGTGTCGCGTCTTAGAAGCTGTGCATACATCTATCCAAACAAAGAGAACCGTGCTCCACTGGTAACTGTACCTAACACCACTAGTGGTTCCGCTGGTCTCCTATATATGATCTGAATTAAGCCCCTGTACCAGTAGTAGTACTTGACGAGCATCACGGCGGGCAAGCATACCACCGAGGTCAGTGACTCCAAGCTTGGTAAATATCTCTCTCGTTCGATTATCATTGCTTTGCAGTTACCTCAAGTGCAATTCTACAGGTGAATACGTAGGTGCCATCAAACAATAAAACGATATGGCTTCCTTCCTATCGCCGATCAAGAACAAGAACTGTAGAGGCGTTGCTTGCATGCTGGTCCTGATAGTAGCCCAGCTTCTGCTGCTAACGGCTGCGCCAGTGGTGGCCGCCCTGGGCTATCCAACCGACGGAGTCCTCCGGATGCTGCGCCAATGCCCGTCTCATCCGTGCCCAATCCACCTATGCGTTCGCTGCGCGGTTACTCAGTCCACATCGCGCGCAGCTGTGTGATAGTTGCAGACCGTGCTGCCCATAGTCAGCTCGGCAAGCACATTTGCACCTCTGGGACAACGGGGTCACATGACGGCTGTTCTAATAAGTGTCATGTTTGCTGTTGTTCTTCGTTGTTGTAGTTTCTTGAGTCTGAAACTTCATGTTGTGTGCATTTCTTGCCTGCCATGAAGACATCAAGTTATCTTTCTTCCGAAAGCGTTGTTTAATGTGTACCACATCCTTCTTGGGTCCGATACATTCCTTCACTGCCTTCCCGACGAGTCGTGCGGTGACGTCTTCCGCGTCTTGTCTGAGTACTGTGGTTCGCCCATTCCCTGGGACAGCGCTGTGCTACGCTGTTACAATACTGTCGCTTACTGTGGAGTCGGCAACGGTCACTCCGTTCACTGTGCGCGATTGTGTCATGTACGTGGCGTGCATGTTCGCCGCGTCACGCCTGGTGGGATGCGACACGCCATTCCTTCGGACGTCAGGCATAGTGTCCTTTCCCACCGTCCATGAGTTAATGCGGAGCGGACCTTATCCGGAATCGGCCGGCCGTACGCCCGGGGTTGACCGGGGTGCCCCTGCCGTTCCCATGCTCGGTTTCCGTCCACTGGGGTCGGGAACAGTTCGGGTCGAGCCCGTCCGTCGTTTCCGACCACTGCCGGGGCGAACGGATGGCGGACGACGGCTGGCCGGAGTTTGGTCGGGGCGGTCGCTCGACTCCGCGGTGGCTGACCAGCGGCGCGGGGGAGTCGGGCGATGCGGCTTCACTCGGGTCGGGTCCCCCTCGTGGGAGTTACACCGGTCCGCGTGGGGTCGCGACAGTGCCGCCGCATGCCAGCGGGGCTTCTGGATTGCCGTGGGGAGCGAGAACTTTTTCGAGGGGGGAGCGAGTAGACCGCCTCCCGTCGTACTGGGCCCCAACGTGGGCCCAATGTATTGCTCCCTCTCCCCCGCGGGCGTTTCCTTTGTATAGGTATTCCTATCGGATACCTAGAAAATGGGTATCCGACAATATCGCTACCTCTTCCTCGGGAAAAAAAAAATCGCAACCTCTTCCTCGGGAAAAAAATGGCTACCTCTTCAAACAATGACAGCCGTTCGACGGTGTAACTAGAGAAGGGTAATGAATTAATGGCTGAAGGTGAACTAAACCTGGCACAGAGCACGTTGCCGTTATTTCGAAAGCGAGAAGTGGCCGTGGCAGCTTTTCTGCGACAAAATAACTCCTCAATACAAAGAGAGTGAAAGAACTTTTTATTAGAATTTCTAGTTGAATATGTTTGATGTCACAATCTTGATATATTTATAGCGACAATAAAAGCTGAGAATCAATTCAGAGAAATCAAAATATTACTAGCAATCTGAGCAATTGGTCTGCCAGGAGCAGCCAACTAAAATTCCACCCACTAAATGCAAAATATATTTTTGAACCTATATCGTCATCAGAATATGTGATTCAAAACCAGGAGAGAAGAATTTGAATTGCCTTAGTGTTTTGTCTTTGATTTTGTCCATAATAGTTGTGTCTAGCTCAGAATTGTCTTAGTGTTTTGTCTTTGATTCTGTCCATAATAGTTGTGTCTAGCTCAGATATCCTTTTCTCGTGAAGTTTGTATCCATATCATTACATTCAGGTTAATGTTGGTTATTTTGAGCCACCCCGGAAATATCAGTCAATACATGGCCAGCACATCCACCATTATCACATATCAAAGCGAATCGTACAGGAGTCAAAATGACCCTTCTTCCTCCACTAGAAGCACTTGAGGTCTACTGTATATAAAGGGCTTGACACATAGATGGTGAAGCAAAAGCCACTGAATCGAGGAAAAATGGCCATCAATATGAACACCGCAATTTACACCTTCACCACTCCCACAATCCTTGTGCTGCTAATATCACTGCCAGCAACAATGTCTGTGGTGGTTCGCCCGATGCGTGGAGATATACGGTCACCAAATCCACCGGACTTCGATCATCCATCGCCACTGAGGTGGCATTACCCTCCGGCAAGAAAGGCTTCTGTCTCCTTCAATTTGCGATCCGTTGATGATGCAGTGAACTCATACACGACACCTGAGGCTCAACCTCTACGTGAAGGTATTTCCGATCCCCCGCCGGGATTCTATCCTGCTCAGGCAAAAAGGAATCACCCTAACACAAGAAACAACCCTCGGAACGTTGGTGCCGTCCTTTCTGACTCAACCTCCCACAAAGAATAGCAAGAACCATGTCTGTCGTTCGTCGTTTTGAATTAACAAGGATATATATGTCTTACAAGCACTGGCATTCAGCACAGTAACATTATGCCATTTTAGAGGTCATCTTCAGTTGTGAATGCTAAATGTGTGCACCTTGTATCTCTGCCTTTGTGAGAAATAAGAATAAAATTTAATGTGCATGAGTCACACAATGATTCATTCATGCATTTACGATTTAGCTAGTGCCACGTGTTGTACCTTGATTACTACTAGAAAATGGACTCCTTGGTCTTCATATTTATTACACTGCGTTTGGATGTTGGTATTGAAGGGCAGAATTCGGAATTGGCATTGTTGACCTCCAATGCTGCTGTTTGATGTCCATGGAATTCGCTCACGGAAACCTCATCCAATGCCGAACCGTTTTCTCTCGTGCCCGCGGACTGCGTCCTTCAATTCCGAGGTCCCGTGCTCTGTATTAGGCGAAATCACCCCGCGCTCCTCCACCATTCTCGCTGCGACCACGCGCAAGTCCTCGACGGCGGCCTCTCGCCGGGAGCGCAAGCCGCTTTCTGCGCGGCGCCTTCCTTCTCGCACATGCGGATGCCGCATCGGTCGCGGCACTCCCCCTTTGGCCTCAATCCCATCGAGGTTCACGGCGGCTACCCAATCTTGTTCTCTCCCGAGCTGCCCTCAGCCTCCAATCTTTCTTCCCCATTTTCTGTCCAGCGAGCAGAGTAGCAGCCGCAGGGCAAGCAAGAGAAGCAACATGCCCTCAGCCTCTTCTCTTTCTCCCCCAATTTCCTAGCTGCTCCCTGCCATTCAAACAGCGTCCTGAGATTGCAAGAACTTCCCCCATTGATTCAAAGCACCAGATCTCCTGTTCCTTTCCTCCATGCGCAAGATTGGTGGTCATCAAGTTGAGTTAATTTCTCTCCCCCGAACAGGGCCAGCTCTTCCTTCCGTAGCGAGCTAGGGATGGGATCTCCATCTCATGTTGAGTTTCAGGTCGATTACGGAAGGAAATTGTGTTTCATCCTGTGATTGAGTTGGATCAGCTACTGATTGGATTTCTAATCCATTTGTCAGGTTAGGTTTTTTGTTTTTTGTTGGGAATGAATTTGATGCATACCATATCAGAAAAATGTATTTATATTTTTTTTGCGAATGTTTTCATGCATGAACAGATTGTATAATGCTCAAACCTTTCAATTCAACCATTTGTACATCCAAACAGGAATTGGAATTTACTACTATGTACCGATTCCAAGTACCAATTATACGAACATCCAAACAACAGAATTGGCATTGCAAGCCGTTTCCAATACAGCTAGGCTTTGGCATTCAGAGCCAATTCAATTCCTTCCCCTGAATATCTACATCCAAACGGAGCCTTAAAGCCATTAGCGTCATAGAAAACGTTTCTCGAATGTTCGGTTTAATATGCCTACAAACCAAACAGGTCGTCGCCTCCGTCAGGCAGACGCAGCACCTCATGTGAGCCCCCACACCTATCTTCCCTCATTCCCCGTGACCTCGTCGAATCCTGCTCTGATTTCAGTTCACTTGTTCCCGATCCATCGGTACTGCTACTGTTACCGCGTCTAGTCTCTCTAGTACTATTTAAACCGATCAGAATCAACTTGTGCTTGCTTGGCTGATGAGGGTCAGGGTTAGGGTTGGCTGAAGATTAAGGGACATTCCTAATTAGCCCCCCCATAAGGAGTTCCAAACTGTGGATTTGAGTATTTGATGTGAGAGAGTTTGGATGAGCCTTATCCCGCTTACACGTGTCTGTAAGCGTAGTAGAAAAACAAAATTGTACCAAGTATCAAAATGTTGTTACAAAAGAAGCATATGAAAGGAACCCTTTTACACTTGCATAGGTGCCTGTTGGTTAGTATGAAGTTAAGCTTCAATTACCTTAATTGTCCTTTTCCTGTGCAACTACTATTCATAAAGCGAAATGGTTAGTGTTTTTTTTGCTGTTTATGGGATTTTCCATTTCGGGTTTTGTGCATGGGACATTTGAGTAATATAATTGGCTACTATTCAGAGGTGTCGCATGAGTTTCATACAGCTACACAATGGTCCAGAAGCACTACTTGAAGGGTTTAAGTTCCTTATCTTGTCGTATTGTCTTCATAAGCAACTCGTGTTTTACAGGGGGGGGGGGGGGGGGGGGGGGGGGGGGGGGGGGGTGTTGTTAGTGGGCATACATCAACTAAAGTCTAAAGATATTCCTAACTGTGATGTTCCTGATTAATCTAATGGTAAAAGCATAGCTATTTACAGCAGTAAATGGATATTATAGATATTTTGAAAAGAGCTGAAGTAAAAATTCTGCCTATTTTCTGACCTAGGCTATTGATATTTTACGGTGCCCAGGTTCCATGAGCCGTAAACTTATTTTGGCTAATTACCTCATCCCTATAAGTGAATTAAGATAGGAGGCACAGGAACTTCAAATGTTAAAAATATTTATCACCGGCAGATCAATCTAAACTTTGAAATGCAGTCATTGCTACTATGCAGTAAAGCAGGCAATCCCAACATGTCTTCCTATTTGTACTTGGATTCTAGAAAATATTGATATGGCAAATTTATATGCATGGTGCGGCAATGTTTGACAGTCTTATATTAAGAAATTTTGTTAAGAAAACATGTAGGATGATTCGTATTTCATTATTGGTTGTACGAGCTCCACTAGCTGTTGTGATGTAGTATATCTTAGTATTTGGCATTGGAAATTTCTGAAATTGTTATCTTCAACTTCCCATTCCCCTGTGCTGATATTTTGTCATAATCTCCTTTTCTTGTTCAGACTGGGGCGACTGCAAGATAGCAATGCAGTTCTCACACATTTTAATGAGTATTCTGAACAGTGCTTTGTTGAGGTTTCTAGTGACTTTGCTAGTAAAACGCGCCTTCTCAAGTCCATGAAGGCTGATCTGGACCACATTTTCACAAAATTAAGGTGCCTTCTCATATGCCACTTTTCTGAATTAACAACTGTTACTTTCATTTCCTTATTGATTTATGGTGCAATTATGTACATTTGCTAGGATCAGTGCTCCTCTTGTCCCTGCATTCAAAGTTTACTTGTACGTTGGGCAAAGCTAATTTTCTTACATTGTATTGCAGGGGGATGAAAACGAGGCTAGCATCCACTTATCCGGATGCTTTCCCTGATGGCGCTATGGCTGGGGCAATGGATCAAAGACCAGACCTTGAGAGTCCTCTGGATTAGCCGGCCTAGCATTTGAATTTGTCATGTTGATGATGACTGACGAGATGTGCTGCTAAGAGCCCATTGGTTCCTCTAACTGAAGCAAACCCAGCTTTTAGGAACTATACAGCTGTAACCCTGTGTATTAGTAAATGTTATGTGTTGATAAAACACTTCCGAGTTCTCATGTAAATACTGACTCATCTCTTGATGGCTCCTCCTATCGTTGCCTGCATTCCCTGATGAGTCCTCTTGCAGACAAGACCATGGGATGGGCTTTTATGAAGCCATGGTACCTTTATTTTGGTAACATGAAATTCGCTCATGTTATAAATATGTCAGCATCAGGTGGGATATTAAACTCTACAAGTCGATCCAATTAATCAATTTTGAGGACCTTAACAAGAATGATTGAGTTGCCTGCGGTAAACCATTAACATTCGGTTGTACCTTTCACACATAAAGCCTGCTGATTCTGGAACCAGTCCGTTTGATGCACGTTTGCTCAGAGCATTTAGTTATTCAGCCATGTTTCTTCAATATTTTGATATGGTCGGTTCCTTTGCTGGTTTCAAAATTTAGATGCTATATATTCATCTATGTCTCAAAAAGTACAAAGTTTTTTTCATAGTACGAAGCCTTTTTCAGAATCGACACTAGCATGTTTTTTAGAAAATGATGCTATACATAACATAGTTATCTAATTATAATATATATTATCTGCATGTTTACTTGATCTTTTTACAAATTTCCCTCAGCGTTCAGCAACACGCTGTTCTGCAAGCAGATAGAATGTTTTCATGGCAGACAGGCGACAGCCGCGGAAGGAAAATAAGTACTAGAAGTTTTTCATAGCTGATAGCCGCGAGGCCAGGTCGACCTCGTAAGTATACGGTCTGCTGTAGATGCAATTCTTCCTGTTAGTAACCCTTCGCATATCCTTCGTCTCCAAATCAAGTAGAACGAACTTATCTTCATTCTTGTCCCCCTGGTAATGGTTGCTCGCGGTGGGCCGCAGCAGGACTGCACCCCACGCCTGAGCCTTCGAACTTGATCATCCTGCGCTGTTGTGACAGCTCCGGAAGCAGAGACGATACAATGGCCTCTACATCGATCACGGCTTGTCGCTCCAACCGGCGGCGTCGGTGGACTGCCAAATGGATACCGTGAGCCGGTCCGACACGAGCAATCTCAGCCTGCCATTCGGAGACGATGTCAGGTGAAGGTTAAACATTTTGCATCCATTGGGCAGGCCCGGGAGCTCAATCGATCCGACCGTCGTCGTGCCCACACTGTAGGTGATAATCTTGGAGCGGTTGTCGCCGTACATTAGCCAGTGTATCAAGGTGCCAAGGACGACGGCGCCGCAGCATGGATAGAGAAAGGACCCCGGAGGGCGAGGATGGGTAGCCAAGGTGAGCGGCCCCCATTTGCGGTCGGCGGCG
The DNA here is from genome assembly GCA_012490785.1 of Eragrostis nindensis. NCBI lineage: Eukaryota > Viridiplantae > Streptophyta > Magnoliopsida > Poales > Poaceae > Eragrostis > Eragrostis nindensis. Next base: position 47,526 of record JAAXCT010000780.1, on the reverse strand, counting down.
TCCGACCATACGGTCTGGATCTTGATGGCGCCGGAGCTTCTGAATTCCATGAAATCCGCTGCGAGCAGAAGGAAGGAGCAGCCGACGCCGTCGGCGGCGGTGAACAGGACGTACATGTGGACGGAAACATATACGATGTCCGGCGGACGGGGAAGGAACACGCGGTCGCCGGCGATGGGGTTGTACACGCAGATGTCCGTCCTCCAACGATTGCGCACGTGCCGGCGGCCGAGCACGACGAGGCCGCGGCGCGACGCCAGGGGCTCGTAACGGCGCAGGAGGTCGGCGCCGGCGCCGCGGGACAAGCGAGGGACGACGTGCTTCTCGGAGAAGGACGCCGCGGCGGGAGTCGGCGGATGCACCAGCGAGAAGGGCGCCGGCGGCCTGGTGTCATGACCCATCTCAAGAAGACCGTGGGATTCGCATCTTGTGGACCAGATTAGCTTTAGCTATACTGCTTTATGTAGTTTACGCTTTCATAGCTTTACGTTTCTTCTTATTGTTTGGCGTATTCGCATTTGGGCATATAAGCCAACACCCTGTAACGTATCGGGCATTCTGTCATTATCTGTAATTCCTTCTTCTTGTCGAAGAAGTTAGAACACATGTTCCTCTTGGTTGAATATAGCTACTGAAACTACCGAAATTCGTGCATCTGGTGTTGGATTCGATCTAGTTCTTGACAATTGGTATCAGATTCATCGATCCTCGGCAAATTTTGCGTCCAATTCGAGCTCGGCTATGGTTGCGTGGCGTTGTCTGCGTGTAAAATCCCGAGTGCCTTGAGCTCGATTTGGGTTTCGCGGTGGAGATGGCGGTGATTGATCGCGATCTCGGGTTGCACAGCTAGTCTGTGTGGTAAAATCCTTTGGATCGTGCTATCAATCGGGCGGCGGTAGAATTTCTGAGCAGGCAAAGTTGGGGAGGGATTCGTTCCGAACCGATCTGCTCAGAGTTGGTGGCGATGATGAGGACTCTGCATCCGGCGGCGAGGTCCAACCCCCAGGTTCCTCCGACTCCTCCTCCAATCACTCCTGAATCTGGAGCAACAGTCACGGGCGATTCTAGTGGAGTTTTACCTCCTTCACTAGTGTCCAACGAGGATCTGGGAGATGGAGCGAGTACTACTGATTTCGTGGTGGCAGTACAAGATGAAATGTATGATCTGAAATCTAGGATGGGAAATGTTGAACATCACATAGCTAATGTGCAGGGTCACGTTGCAGGTGGGGCGGGTATCGTCGAGCCGCGAGCCACAAAGTTGGCCACAAAGCAAGTACGGCGGCTTTGCGAGAACCCGCCAGCCGCATCCTCGCAGAGCAACATCGCTCGCGGGCCTTGCAGGTTGAACCCTCCAAGCTGGTCACGTCCCGCATACGTGAGCGCAGCTAGAATAGAGAAACGATTGGAATCATGCATGCGTGAGCGCAGCCAAAGTAGATGTCTCTTCCGTTCAATACTTTCTATACAAAGAGAGCACATAAAACACTCGAACCAACCTAGAAGATTCAAATATCCATCATACAAAAAAATTAGAATGGAAACATTGATGCCATACCGAACTGAATATTACAGTATGGATACATCAGATACTGATGTAATCTTCTTCACTAGCCTTAGATTAACCAATGCAGTACAAAAATGATCTAGCCAGCACGTATAAATCAATACAGCTTAAGTGAGCACATAAATGAACTAGCCAACACTATTGTAATCTTCCACCATGTCTTCCTTTCTGTTGTTCGTGAGCACGATCAGCTCATCTGCACAAATGAGCATTACAGAATTTCATATAAGTAAGAGACAACAATCATAAATACGCGGAATTGGAAGATATAATTTGAAAGTCAGGCATGTAGCAGGGTAAAATAACAAGGTATCAGATAGCTAATATCTAGTGAAGAAACATAAGTAATTTCAGAGCCGCTGTATTATGGACAGGGCATGTATTACAGATGCAACTACTGATTCAAAGGTGCTTCAGGTAGGAAAACACTTACCAGACTGTATTACAGATGCTTCCATCAGGTATTTTCTTCCGGCGTGTCATCAGTGTTGCCAATATCTACAATATTGACATCAGATCGGCCTGAAACACATCAGCAACACACATTCATGAGGGGCAAGATTATGTTTACAGGGACACAAATTTAGCACACAACAGCTACATACCTTGCGCTCTCAGCCAATCCTGAAGACAGATTAATGCCTCCACTGTTTTGCTAGTTAGCCTGCTCCTATACTCACTGATTGTTCTCTCACCAGTAGAGAATGCAGACTCAGATGCCACAGATGATGCAGGTGCTGCAAGCACATCTCGTGCCATACGAGAAAGTATAGGGTATTTCGTGGCATGCATCATCCACCACTTCAGAATATCAAAATCCTTTTGTCGAGGAAATAACTCATCTTGCAGGTACTGGTCTAGCTCACTCTTCACCTTGTTCTTCCTTTGTGTAACAAGAAGCTTGTGTTATCTAGTGATCAACCATCTTATCATTGTTGGTTGCGTTATCTAGTGTTATACTAAATAGCTTGTGTTCTAGATTCCAATCTCTTAAGCTCTTCAGCATTGCATTGAACATTGTCAAACCATCATGGGGTGAAGCCACGAGAGCAAAAGTTATGATCCTTTTCTGTAACTTCCAATCATTGTCGATGAAGTGACAAGTGACGCACAAGTAACCCATGTTTTGAATGGAGGTCCAAAAGTCAGCTGTTAAACACACCCTAGAGTTTGAGTTCATGATGACATTTCTAAGGGCCAACCTTTGCTGCTCATATGAACTTACAACATCCTCTTTTACTGTAGTTCTTGACACTTGAAATAATGGGTTTAAAGTAGCAACAAATCTCCTAAAAGCTTCGTGCTCAACCAAGCTGAAAGGTAACTCTTGTATCACAATGAAATTAACCATAGCTTCGCGAGACACTTGCTGGTCAAACTTCCAATTTTTCAGAAGACTTGCATGAGGGGACAGAGAAGCGGAGGCCATGTTCTGGACTAACTGATCCATTCTAATCCGTTCACTGCAGGATTTTAGGTGTCTGCGGCAAGTACTTATACCATTGTCACGATTGGCGGCAAAAACAACCAAACAATGAGTGCATCTGGCTTGTACAAGTAAATGTCCATCATATATCGGTTCAAACTCTTTCCAGACATCAGACCTAAGTTTACGCCTTTTAGTTGCTCGTGACATATCTGTAGTATAAGCATGGAAGTATCAATTAGAGAGCCTAAATTAAGCTAGCTAATAAATAAGATAGTACTGAATTTTGCATTTATTTATTAACTCATAGCCAAATATTATATCCTACTATAAATTTATGACATAATTAGTCATTAGTACATGCAGCAAAGATATAAACATGTACCTGCTGGGTAAACGTGTGGAGGAGATGGAATCCTGGCCAGTCTTGCTTGTGGTGACATATTACGTGCCAGAGAAGGCGATCTCTCCCGTCTTGCTCCAGGGATAGCCAACCTTGGTGTCAACAAAACCCTGCTCAATGGAGATATACGCATGGTTGCTCCAGGGCTCTTCCTACTTCGTGTTGATAGCCTTGCATTGGCACCAGTAAGCTTCTTTTTTAGAAGCAATGATTTTACCGCAGACAAGCTGGTAGAAGTTGCATGATCTCTTTCCGTTCCCGTAGCCCTCTGGTCCCCTTCTTCATCATCGTCATGATCTTGCACAGCCTGAGATGGTTGGGTCGCCATGCTTGCTGCTATGAAAAAACATAAACTATCAGTACAGGCACGGAGCATGGATAACAGTCAAGGATAACTAGCTCGGTGCATCTGATAACTTCAGCAAACAAAAGCAACGAAAGCATTCTGTACAGTGTTTGCCATTATAAGCTATCTAAGAATGGTCCGTGTTTTTGTGTGGTGCCAATTACAACATCAGCTACAGAATTGGAGATGCGCGTAACAGAAATCTAGATATTCCCATATATTCAGACCATTCATCAGGCACAAGATTATACCGGGATTGAACTAATATACATGAATAGTTCAAGAATCCTTCGCAAGATCAATTAGGCGCCTAGAACTCATCCAAAATCCACAAGCAGGACTAACCTTGGACATGAGTCGGCGAAGAAGATGGTGCCCTCGATGATGGCGGCAGCGGCGGCGCAGAAGACGGTGCCCTCGATGATTGCGGCGGCAGCGGCGAAGGCATCCTAGCAGTGCCGGTGCAAGGAAGAGACGGTTTGTGGAGCCGATGGACGAAGAAGCCCTCCCCCAACTTCGCCGCCAGGAGCAGACAAGCGGAGGAAGCACAGGCAGCGGCAGCGGCGGCGGCGAGGTCGCTAGGTTTGCAGGAGCGAACGAGTCATGAAGAACGAGTTGTGGGTTCTTGCGGGTTCTCGCGGGCCTTCCCACTTGTCTGGTGGGCTAGATAGGCCGGTGAGGAGTAAGCCACGAAGGAAATGCGGCTCGGCCACATGCGCCGCAAAGGCTGATTTTGTGGGGCGGGTTTGCGGGCTCCTTTCAAAGCCCGCCCCACCTGCAACTTGAAGTGCAGGGACAGTTGGATGCTATCCAGAATATGCTTTAGTTGCTGTTGCCTAAGCAAGATGAAAGTGCTGATCCTCCTCTTCCTTTTGGAGAGCCACCGATCCAGGAAACTTCAGACAGAGATAAGGATCCAAAGGCTTCGATTAACTCAAGCAAAGGCAAGGGACTACCAGTTGAAGATGGTAAAATTGAACCCACCCTCCCTCCCTTCGACTATGTTTACACTGATGTTCATAAGCCTACATTTCCCTCATCATCTACTCATCCTCACATTCAACAACCTAGTTCTGCTAAAATTGCTAGCACTTATGTACCACCCCATGCTAGAACCCATAATGCAAGCCTATCCAGCATCATAATAGTTCTCCTGATAGATGGAACTTTAAGCAACATGAGAATAGTTTCAGCCTATCTATTTCAAAACCTAAACTGGACTTCCCAACATTTTCTGGTGATAATCCTGCTGGATGGACTCGACAGTGTGAAAAGTACTTTGAGTTGGCTTCTGTTCCTCAGGAAATGTGGGTCTCTATGGCTGCTTTACATTGTTATGGCCAGGCAGAACACTGGTGGTCTGGTTTGCGCATGTCTGCTCAACTTATGAAATGGACTCAATTTGTATCACTAATCTGCAATCGATTCTCTGAGCATACAATGTTTGATATTGTTGAAGTGTTTCATTCTCTCACTCAACTGAATGCTGTCAACTCTTACATCAACAAGTTCGAGGAGTTAATGGCACATATGCAGAGACAACATCCAGGGTTACAGGAGGATTATTATGTTCGATGCTTCGTTAAAGGTCTCCAAACTCCCATCAAGCATCTTCTGAAACCTCACCGACCTTCTACATTGGGAGAGGCTTACAGCATTGCTAGGGATCTGGAGAAGTACATTCTGTACAAGAGACCTACTTCATCCAATTTCTCTCAACAATCTGTTGCTAACAACCTTTTGTTTCCAGTGGTGTTCCTAAACCACCATATCCAAACCCTATGACTCAGAAAACTGATGTGGTTCAAAAACCTGACAGACTTCCTAACATCAAGACCAAGGAACCTCAAACTTGTTGGAAATGCCATGATCCATGGACCCCTAAACATAGACAGAAATGCAGATTCTATCAAGCTGCTGCTCATGTTCTATCAGTCGACCCAGATCAAATACATTGTGATCAATGTCCTGATGAAGTTCAGGAGGAACAGTTTATGGAAGGTCCATCTGAAAATTTTGAACAAACTCCTTATCTCATGCAGATATCCAAAAATGCATTACATGGTACTAGAACAATTTCTACATTCTGTATCATAGCTAATGTTAATGGCAAGAGAGGTGTGGCCCTGGTAGACAGTGGAAGTTCCCATAGCTTCATAGACTCAACCTTTGCCACCAAGGCTGACTGTGTCATTACTGCTACCACTCTTCAGGCTGTCAAAGTAGCTGGTGGTGGTGAAATTCATTCTGGGGGCATTGTTCATACTTGTAAATACACTGCAGGCAAAGACAAATTTGAGTCATCATTCTAGATGCTTGAACTTAATTGTTATGACATTATTTTGGGATGTGATTGGATTTATCAACACAGTCCCATTGGCATGGATCTTAAAACAAGGAAGCTCACCATTACCAAGGATGGTACTACTCAGGTCACATTCTGTGACTATACTACTCCTGAGACAAACTGCATGATTGGTGAAGATAAGTTGAACAAGCTACTTCAGAAGGGGGTCATGGGCTTTGTGCTGCAGATTAAAATGGTTGACAGTACACATAAGCCTCCTGACAATTCTTCTGCTGTTCAAGACATTCTGGACAAATATGCTGATGTTTTTCAGGAACCAAAAGATCTCCCTCCAAAAAGACATTGTGACCATGCTATACCACTTAAACCTGGAGCTACTCCTCCTAATCTTAGACCATATAGAATGCCTAAACACAAAAAGGATGAGGTAGAAAGGCTTATTGCAGAAATGATCAAGAATGGGCTTATCAGACCCAGTGAAAGCCCCTACTCTTCTCCTGGCATGCTGGTCAGAAAGAAGGACAGTTCTTGGCGTTTTTGTGTTGATTTCAGAGACCTGAATGATCAAACCGTCAAAAACAAGTTTCCAATACCAGTAATTGAAGATCTCTTTGATGAACTCTTCAATGCCATCTATTTCTCTTGGACCTTACTTCTGGATTTCATCAAGTTCGAGTCAAAGAAGAAGACATTTTTAAAACTGCTTTCAGCACTCATTTTGGACATTTTGAATTCCTGGTTATGCCTTTTGGTTTAACAAATGCCCCAGCCACTTTCCAATCACTTATGAATGTGATTTTTGCTCCTTATCTCAGGAAATTTATCTTAGTCTTCTTTGACGATATTCTGGTGTATAGCAAATCTCTAGAAGAACATAGACAACATTTGGAAATTGTGTTTAGGACGCTTCAGGAACACAAGTTGTTTGTCAAGGCCAAGAAGTGCACATTCGCTGTCCAACAAATACATTATTTGGGCCATGTGATTTCTGGTCAAGGTGTCACTACTGATCCTGACAAAATTGAAGTGGTTAAGAATTGGCCTATTCCCAAGGACATAACTCAGCTGAGGAGTTTTTTGGGACTAGCTGGGTACTACAGGCGCTTTGTTAAGGACTTTGGCCTCATTTGCCGACCTCTGCATGACATGCTCAAGAAAGACAGTTTCGGTTGGGGTACAGATCAAACAAAGGCTTTTGAAGAAATCAAATCCAGACTCATTTCTGCCCCTGTCCTCACACTCCCTGATTTCTCTTCACCATTCATCCTAGAGATTGATGCTTCAGGTACTAGTATTGGTGCTGTGATAATGCAGAGAGGCAAACCATTAGCTTACTTTAGTAAGTCTCTATGTCCAAAGTCTCAAGCTTATTCAACATATGATAAAGAGGCACTGGCTATATTAGAAGCCCTTAAGAAGTGGCGCCACTACTTTCTGGGTTCCAAGTTGATTATCAGGACTGGCCAAAGAAGCCTTAAATACATAGCTGAACAGAAGCTTCTTGAAGGAATTCAGCATAAACTCATGCTCAAGTTGCTTCAGTTTGACTATAGTATTGAGTATAAGAAGGGAAAGGATAATGTTGCTGCTGATGCACTGTCAAGAAAACCACCAACTTGTTCTGCCTTATCAACTGTTTCTCCAAAATGGGTCCTGGATGTGAGCAAGAGCTATGAAAATGATTCTTTCTGTCAGCAATTGTTAACCCAGTTAGCAATAGCAACTGATCCAGACTCTGCATATACATTGAACTCTGGAATCCTGAGGTATCACGGTAGGATTCACATTGGTTCAGTTCCTGCAATTCAGCAGAACATTATTGCTGCTCTACACTCATCTGCAGTAGGAGGCCACTCTGGCATAGCTGCTACTTATCAGAGAGTAAAAAGACTATTTCACTGGTCTGGACTGAAGAAAACTGTAGAGAAGTTTGTGACTGAATGTCCAACCTGTCAAAGAGCTAAGGGAGAGCACTGCCATTATCCTGGACTCTTACAACCCTTGCCAATTCCTGATATGGCATGGTCACAGATATCCTTGGATTTTATTGAAGGATTACCAAAATCAAATGGGAAAGATATCATTATGGTGGTTATTGACAGATTGACTAAGTACTCACAGTTTATTCCTCTGTCCCATCCTTTCACTGCTCAACAGGTTGCTCAATTGTTCATTGACAATATATACAAGCTCCATGGCATGCCTCAGGCAATGGTGTCTGATAGAGACCGTATATTCACCAGTGACTTATGGCAGGCATTATTCAACTCAATGCATGTGGGACTCAGGTTTAGCTCGGCTTATCATCCCCAAACCGATGGACAAACTGAACGTGTGAATCAGTGCCTTGAGAACTATTTGCGTTGCATGGTATTTGCTGAGCCTAAGAAATGGTGCCATTGGCTTCCTTTGGCTGAGTGGTGGTATAACACCAATTATCATTCTTCTCTGCAATTAACTCCTTTTCAGGCCTTGTATGGGTACCCTCCACCTTTGATCAGTGAGATATCAGTGCCTGGTCCTGACAGTCCTGCTAGGGACTTTCTTTAGGAAAAGCAGAATCTTCTCATTAAGCTGAAAGCAAATCTTGCCCAAGCCCAAGCTCGTATGAAGAAGTATGCAGATCTAAACAGATCTGAGAGAACATTGAGTGTGGGAGATATGGTATATCTGAAAATGCAACCTTACCGTCAAGCTGCTTTTGGCTTAAGACAAGCTCTAAAACTTACAACAAAGTATTATGGACCATTCAAAATCCTGGAGAAGATTGGTAATGGCGTATAAGCTACAACTCCCTTCTTCTGCTCACATTCATCCTGTGTTCCATGTCAGCCAACTCAAGAAGCATATTGGAAGCCATGCTATTCCAAGCTCTAATCTTCCATTGGTGGACGTTTCTGGCAGAGTGAAATTTCATCCTGTGGCTGTTCTTGAAACTAGAGCCTTGCCTCGCAATCATGAGCTCATCACCCAATGGCTGGTTCAGTGGGTCAATTCTCCTCCGGATGATGCTACATGGGAGGATGCCGACTTCATCAAGGGCACCTTTCCGGCTTTCTATCGTCATACTATTCGCAGCTGGTTTCCTGATGCTGTGGTGCCTGAAACTTGAGGACAAGTTTTCTGCAAGGGGGAAGGATTGTCATGACCCATCTCAAGAAGACCGTGGGATTCGCATCTTGTGGACCAGATTAGCTTTAGCTATACTGCTTTATGTAGTTTACGCTTTCATAGCTTTACGTTTCTTCTTATTGTTTGGCGTATTCGCATTTGGGCATATAAGCCAACACCCTGTAACGTATCGGGCATTCTGTCATTATCTGTAATTCCTTCTTCTTGTCGAAGAAGTTAGAACACATGTTCCTCTTGGTTGAATATAGCTACTGAAACTACCGAAATTCGAGTGCATCTGGTGTTGGATTCGATCTAGTTCTTGACACCTGGGCGCCCTGCTCGCCTTGTCGTAGGCGTGGAGGAAGCCGAGGAGGCACGCGGACACGATGCCACCGGGCTCGCGGCAGACGCGGCGGATGAAGCCCGGGCTGAGGATGTCGCGGCGGAGGGGCTTGCAGCACGCGGCGGAGCGGACGAGCGTCGCGGCGTCCGTCCGTGAGACGATCTCGAGCACAAGATCGGAAGGGAGAGTCCTGTGGGCCCGCGTGTCCTCCGGCGGCGGCGCCGCCTCCGAGGGTGCACGGAGGCATTTGCGTGGCGGCATCGCCCTCCAAGCGATTGCAGGAATGGTGATCTAGGTATTCGTCACCGAGGGGGATGATGGTTCAGATGTAGATCGGAGCATCTTACTAACAACCTAAAATATCTGTCATCCCGTGGATCAGTCTAAACATTTGAACTCAGTCATTGCTACTACGCAGCGAAGCAGCCATCCTCAATATATCTTACTAACAACCTAAAATATCTGTCATCCCGTGGATCAGTCTAAACATTTGAACTCAGTCATTGCTACTACGCAGCGAAGCAGCCATCCTCAATATGGAACGAAATCCTCTGCTGTCCCTAGTCTAACGGCACGACGTGCCGTTTCACCTAGGATATACATGGACTCTCTCTCAGATTGTTAATAATCAAAGGCCGTTAATTAGGCCCATAAGCTCCTAGCTTTGTTGCAACAGGAATAAGCTCTCTCCTGTCAATGCCGCCATGCCGCCATGGAGAGATACAGGAAACACAAGAAGCTTTTAGTGCTTGCGGACTTGTCCATGTCCATGAAATAATCTCTCCTAACGCCCTCCCGCTGCTTGCACTGCTCCTCTCCTCGTCGTTGGTGGCAGCTATTGATTTGCGCTCTCCTCTTGGGCGCGCCCACCATGGTGCCCACACGGATGGTGACTGCTTCCAAGTGCCTCGAGACACCGAATTGGAGGAAGAAATCAAGGAGGAACTAATCGGAGTGAGTTTTAGAGACCTAAACGCATCAATCTGGCGTGGTGAGAGATAGCTCTGTGGAGAAGATGAGTTCGATGCTACAGAGGAACGATGATGCTTCCTCTTGGGTCTAACATGGGCCAGAGAAGGCTTGCAAAAATAGGCACCACGGGCTGCAATTCAATAATAAGAAATCCCGATCGTTAAAGCTGAAAAGAATGGGTCAGATGAAGAACGGCACAGCCGTGCCGTTAGACTAGCGACAGCAGAGGATTTCGTTCCCCTCGATATGTCTTCCTAGCTATTTATGCTGAGATTCTTAACAATGTCGATATGGCAAATTTATGTGAAAAATGTATGCCAGTCTATTATGAATTTTTTAAGGAAATATGTGGGATGGTTCCCATTTTACCATCGATTGATTGTACGAGCACCGCTGCATGCTGTGATGCACATCTACTGTATTTGGTAGTCGAAATTTCTGAAATTGTCGCCTTCAACTTTCCATTTCCCCTGTGCCGATATTTTCTGTCATGTTTCCTTTTATTGTGTAGACTGGGGTGACTGCAATATAGCAATGCAGTCCTCACACATTTTAATGGGTATTCTGCTGTCTGCACAAAGCTTTGCGAGGTCTCTAGTGACTTCGCTTATACTCAGAAGTTGAAACAGATATGCCAAATCAGAAGTTGATTAAGTTGAGTTGAAAATTCAGAGGCATATGTACTGAACTGTACTCCATTACACTTAATCACACAGTACCGTGTGTTTTTTTTTTCTCTGCATGATTGCATCTGTTTACAATAATCTTAATTAGTGTAAGAGGATATTTATGGAAGAGTCTAAATTTCTGGATTGAAGATCAACGCATCTCCTTCTTTCTTCTTCCTCCCGCACGCTCGCATCTGTTCGCGGCGCCCACACTCGCGCCTCTGTTTCGCGACGCCCGCACCCGCGCTCCCCCACCTCTGCCGCCCCTCTGCTCCGGCGGTACGCACGCCGCCCTCCCTCGCCCCCACACTAAATTCTACGCCTCGCCGCCGTCGTTAAATTCTTTGGTGAGGTCGAACCCTAAATTATTTAACTCGCTTGAACTCTAAATTCTCCATGGCAGCTTCTATGGTCGGAGGAGGAGGTGTTGGATTCTTTGGAGCCAAAATCACGTGCAATAACCACTAAATTCTCCGGCGAGTTCGATCTCAGGCGAGCTCGATCTCCGGTGAACTCCATTTTGGCTAGTTTCAATGAAAAAGAAGTTTTCAATCGACTGAATAAAAGGATTTCCAGGATATTCATAATGACGAGAAATAGTTTTCCATAAACAATCAATATTACAGCATACTCAAAAATGAAACGAAAAAGAAGCAGGGGAGGACCGTCTGATGCACCGTGGACGGTCGCAGTACCGCCGTTGCTTTCTTCCCCAGTCCCCCCACCCGTGAGCCATCATCGTTCTTCCTCAGGCGTCGGGTCGCCACCACCCTCCACCAGCAGTTCCCGCGGTGATTAGGGTTTAGGGCGCGGCAGCGGCCGGGTCCCTCCTCCACAGATCCGGCTTCCACATCTCCGTTCTCGTCCGCGAGCCGAAGAATCCGAGCTGCGGAACCTGTAGGCCGCCCCACTGCTGCAGGACCGGACGCGCGCGACCCCACGGAATCGCCCCCCTGCTGCAGCACCTCAGGAAGCCGAAGACGCCTGCTAGAGCTGCACGACCCTGAGAATCCGTGGTAATGCTCTCTTCAGTCCTCTTCCCCCCGCACCCCCTCCCCCCATGAAAAAGAAAACTTCTCTTCTTTCCGGTGCTCTCGTGTGTCAGAGATTAGAGTGGATGCTGACTAGTACATGTTTCTCTTATTATGTGATTCAAATTGATTGTTTATGCCTGCTGCTTGTACATGCACATGTCAATTACATGCTCCATGGTCGTGTATAGATGGTAAAGCATGAGCCATGGCTTTGGTGTTGAGTCATTTTTGCCTGTATGCTTTCAGGTGCAGTCTATCTGTATATTGAATTGCGTTGCGGTAGCTAACTTTGTATTATTGCAGGTGCTGTATGCTTGTCTGTTGAGCAGAAGACATGTCTTCAGGTGCGACACCTTCCAAGAGGCCGTTTCAGAAAAATGCTTCAGAACATGGTGGTAGGGGCAAGTGGAAGAAAGCAAAGCATGCTTCTTTACAGCATGCTCAGCCAAAGATACGGCCTGGTGTTCCTGTTTTTCGTGTTTGCCCGGTTTCAAAATCGGGAAATGTAATTGGTAAAGGAGGCAGTGTCATTTCCAAGATACGGCAGGAAACTGGAGTGAAAATTACTGTCGAGGAAGTGGTCCATGGTTCTGATGAAAGAGTTTTCATAATTGCCAATGTGAAGGACAAAGAAACTAAGCATGAGCAAGATGGAGAGATTGATGAAGGTGTTGCTGTTCCCGCGGGTGGTGATATTGAGAAGCATAAAGACGGCAGTAAAGTGGAAAATGATGATTCAGATAGAGACCACGTTAAGAAGGAAAAGGATTATCCAGAGAATGACATCAGTAAGGAGGAGATAGATGATTCAGTTAAACACAGCAGTAAGGGGGACGATGATGATTCAGAGAGAGGTAACATTAAGCAAGAAAAGAATGATTCAGCGGAAGACGACCATCTTGAGGAAACACATGATAATTCAGAGAAAGACAACAGTGAGGAAGAAAAGGACAGTTTGTTGGTGGCAAAAGATGAAAAGATAAAAAGCCAGAACTGCAGAGGGAAATACCAGCAATGTTGAAGGCCCTGTTTCTTGTATTTGATAGGATTTTTGCAACTGAAGATGAAAATGAAACTGGGGATGAATCTGATGCGAGTCGACCTGTTTCTATGCGCTTATTGGTGCTATACAGCCAAGCTGGTTGGCTTTTGGGAAGGAATGCTAGTGTCGTTAAGCAAATGTCAGTTGATAATGGCTGTGAAATCCGTATATCAAAGGATAAGCTTCCATCTTGTGCATTATCCCAAGACAGACTTTGCCAGGTATATTTTTCAGTATTGAAGTTCATTGTCTTATTTGCTATGATTCTCTCTTGTAATCTCACACTGATCATACTGTATGTTCATTTGTTGTATATTCCAAATACTTACTGAACCTCTTGGTTTGTTGATATATCATTCATGCAGATCACTGGAGAGGTTGACTCTGTAAGGAAAGGTTTGAATGCGGTAGCTGAAGTTCTATTTGCTCATCCTCCCAAGGAAGTGATGCAGCTGCTGGTGCTCATGTTTCTGGATCATCATCACACTCTTTGTTCAACCGGTCAGATGGTATTCCTTCAGGAATGCAGTCTAACTTCCATATTTCATTTCAAGGGCCAGCCCAAGCTAATGGACCTTTTGAGATGGCTGATCGTAGACCAAATATTGCTCCTTTCCCCACTTTGCCTGAACCTCAAGTACATGGCCATGGTGCAATTCCTATGGAACCCCTCACATTTAAGTTACTGTGTTCGAAAGACAAGGTCGGCAGTATAATAGGAAAGGGTGGAAACATTGTCAATGGTATTCAGAAAGATACAGGCTGTGAAATAAAAGTTCTTGAGACTGGTCCCAAATCAGAAGACCGCATCATCCGTATAACTGGACCAGCGGTAATTACCTCTATTTTATCTTGGCATTAATTAAGTACGGAGTATATTAGATTTTCATGAATTTTCATATAATCGATTTTCAATTTGCTTTCTGGATAACATGACATTCAACTGGATTAGGGCACACACGTCTTGTCATACTCCATTCCATTTTATAGAGCTGTAAATTTTTTGGATTCACTAGAAATGATAGTGTGACTTTGGTATAGTTTTGTATGCTGCATCTGCATGGTGCCCTTTTGGTGTCAGTTATCACTTTAACTTTTAGGATGTACAAGAATGCTGGAAGCAACAAAATGTTGTTGTCAGCTATAATGCATATCTTGTTAAAATATAAGATGGAAGTTCCACCAAGATCTCTTGTAAAGCACGGAAAACGGCATTGCAAACTTGATGGCATATTGGCATATTTCTTAGCAATATTCTTTGTTCCTTATTTTGGTTTTAGGAGGTATCTATTCATTTTATGACTGTTGTAATTGTTTTGATGACACTAGAATCATATACAATTTATGGTTTTGCATTCCTTATTTTGGTCTTAGGAGGTATCTATTCACTTGATGACTGTTGTAATTGTTTTGGTGACACTAGAATCATATACAATTTATGTTTTTGCATGGAATAACTATTTTTTTTTGTACTTTACGACTACTCTTAATTCAAAGTTTCAAATGTGAAGACTAGTAATTGATGTGGCCATTTGTCTTTCTATTCTACAGCATCCTGGTGATGGAATTTCCCCTGCTCAGAATGCAATTCTGCATGTGCAGCGTAAAATTGTGTTGCCTGCCGCTGACAAGGTGAGTCCAGCAATATGTAGGCTGATCATTTCTTCTAACCAAGTTGGTTGCCTGCTTGGCAAAGGTGGCAGCATCATAGCTGAAATGAGGAAGCTATCAGGAGCACATATTGTAGTGCTGAGCAAAGACAAGATCCCAAAGGTTGTCCCACAAAATGATGAAGTTATTCAGGTCTGCATTTGTTGTATTCAGTTTTATTTATTAAGCTAGTTGTCGAGTAATTTGGAATACTTTCATCATGATGAGATTCTAGTTTTTTCTGTTATCTTTACATGTTGCCTTTAGCTACTCTACCCTTGGTTCTTTTCCTTTGGTGAATAAAAAAGAATTGCTATTTTTTTGGATAAGTGGGGACTGTGAAGCTATCCAAGAAGCTCTGATGCAGATAACCGCTAGGCTTCGTAACCATCTTTTTCGAGACAGAATGCCTGCAACAGGCCCTAATATGCAGTCACCATTTGGATTGATAGATTCTCAGTTTGGTCCGTACTCAGATAGCCATGAATCCCCATCTCTATTTCCTAAAGATTTTATGGGACGGCCATTGGACGGGATCTCTGCTCCTTGGAGCATGAAGGTACCAAAATCTCAGTCATTATCATTTGACTATTTGTGTAGCACTGTAGCTAAATCAACAGGTGTCATGACTCGTGCTGCATTGTGCCTCCACAAATCTTATACTTGTGCTATTGTGGTCAAATTCTGTAGGGCATACCTGATGTTGGTGATATGATACCAATACCTGAAATACCAGGAGCAGCACATAGAGGACTTGGTGGATTTGCTGGGTTTGTTTCTTCTCACATACATTTCGTTATATCTCTTGAGTATCAACACTGGATAACATTGTTATCTAACCTGAGAAATTGTCTTAGCAGTCCTGGTCAGTCATCTATGATGCCAAACTTAACTGCAGAGGTATTGGTTGGTTCCAAGGTTAAATTATTCATGCTCTCTGTGATGGACGTTGTTTGGACAAGATTTGTGAGGTTTGTAATCCAGTAGTTTTTTTCGTGTAAAGTCTCCAGTTGTTAACTGTGATATGCATGTTTGACCTACTTAATTCTGTGTGCAGTTTTCGGAAGCTAAGGTAACAGTGGCTGAACCTATGGCTGATGCAATGGACACTGCTGTTCTAATATCTGGCACACCAGACCAGATGCATGCTGCCCGAAGTCTTATTCAAGCATTTATTTTAAGTGAATCATTTACTGCATGACATTTTGGTTCTCTGAAGCTGATGCTAACAGTGGAGTTTATATAGGCTTCACACCAAATTTCTGCTATAGCTTTAGCATGGTTGTTGTGGTCTTTTAGTACTCGCAGCTCTCTGTAGAACTTCTTGCCCCAAGGAGACAAATGTAATACCCTTTTGCACTGACTACCGTGGAAGCCTACTAAATTTGGTGTCCTTAAAACAGAATTGCAGTGGAATTTAAGACCTATGGAGTGGTTCCAGCGCAGCAGTTATCTGCAGCAGGATTCTCTCATGCTCAGTACATACAAACAGCTCTGACATAATCATTGTTAATAGCACATGATGTAATATATTTTTCAAGAGTGATGTTTAGGCATCGATCTTTCACCCAAGATTCTATTGAGACGATACTCTTCTCAATTCACTTCATATCAATATTGCAACTAAATCGTTTGGGGAACATACAAAGGATTCAAGATATAAGTACATTGCATATGATTATCCAGTTTGCTCCTGAACTTTTAGTATTGGGACTGGTTTACTCGCCTGTGATGATATTCTGATTGCACTTCTACATTTATGTAAATTTGTGATCAATGTTATAGATTGCTGTATATCTCTGGCCTTCCCTTTACGGTATCAACCATATGGAACATTCTTTCGTACGGCACTGGATGATCAACAGGTGTTCTTCATTGGTACAAAGCTTTGATGAGTTTTCGTAGTCCCTTCAAGTTTTAACCAAGATGGTTGCAATTTTTATTACCATAATAACCAAAATGAGTACGCCGAAAGGGATTACCGTGATTTGGCCGGAATAAGACAAACGAAGGGAGTTGTTTTCTCTATAAACGGAAGCACAAGGGAAAACGGTTGATTCTTCCTAAAAATTACTGTACATAGAAAAGGAGAGAACCGGGATTCCGATTTACGTACGGCCCATGAGAGTTATTAGGCCGAATGTGGGAGGCCCATGTATAAACAGTCAAGGACCGGAACTTTGGTGGGCTTTGACCTTTCAACAGTCAACCTCTTCCGGCCGGCGGCGCTTGCTCCGGCCGCGGTGGCTCCGTCCATCGGCTCCTCCCCCACAGAACCCAACCGCGCGAGACACGAGATCCCTTGTGCTTCGCGCTCCGCCGTCGGCGCGCACCACCAGAGCGCTAGCTGTGCGCCTGTGCCACAATGCTCGCCACACCCTTGTGCCACTCGACGGAATTGGGAATTCATCACTGGCTGCCACGATGCGCCGCCCGGATTCAAGTTCCAAATCGTTCCTACCGCCGCCGCCGCCTCTCTCTTGTCATAGCACAACGCCCGGCGAGGTCTACTGCGGCGGCCCGCTGCCCCCTCTTTGTCAGGCATCGATGAAGGTAATTGCTTGCTTTTCTCAAACCGATGCTCATCTAAGCTTGTGTTAGCAAACATGGAACAACCAAATTTTCTAAGGCCGTCTCCACCAGATTTTGGTCCACTCAATCGAGTGCAGAGGGATTTCAAACAAGCAGTAGATCTTGCTAAAGAGCGAGGGGTTCAATCTGACAATGTGTGAGGATGTGATAGTGTGAATGGTGTACACAAACTAAAGGAAACACAGAACACAGAATAAGGTGATTGTTTAAGTTATTGTTATTACCTCATACATTATGTGCTATTCGTTTTTGCATACAGTGTATATGGTAACAAGTATTTGGAATTACTGAATAGCACATAGGCTATCCTTTAGCATGTGCCAAGCCATGGCAATATATTCCTTTTTAAAGGAAGATAATTTCTTATAGATGATACAAAAGGGTTCTGTAAAATCTGAACATCTCAAGAGTGGTGACTCACACTTCAGCTGGTTAGCGAACAGGAAGGGAAAAAAGATACATTGAGTGCTAATTAATGTAGGCGTTTATTTCAATAACTATACGAAAATTACCTATCACAGATGCATCCACTAAATTATCACATGTTCTGCAAGTTCTATAACACAAGATGGCTATCAGCCGAGAAAAATGGCTTAGGTGGCACCTGTAGATTCTGCAACCTCCCTGTTAGCATGTTCACCACCTTTGTCATTGATGGCCGGTTTTTTGGGTTCCACTGAATGCACCATAGTGCCACAATGGCCAGTTGTCTCATTGTTGCTTTCTCTTCTTGAGTCATTTCCCTACCAAGTTCTAAATCCTGCCCAGTGGTAACATGTTCATAGATTGACTCTGGGAAGTAGATCTCGTTTTGGCTTTCGACACTTGGGTCCGAGTTCCTCCTTCCACTAACCATTTCTAATACCAGCATTCCGAAACTGTAAACATCTGACTTGTAAGATATCTCTCCAAAGTTCCGAGAATATAGCTCTGGTGCAATATAGCCCATTGTG
This sequence comes from Eragrostis nindensis, assembly GCA_012490785.1. Taxonomy (NCBI): domain Eukaryota; kingdom Viridiplantae; phylum Streptophyta; class Magnoliopsida; order Poales; family Poaceae; genus Eragrostis; species Eragrostis nindensis. The sequence goes on along the minus strand of JAAXCT010000780.1, from coordinate 29,108 downwards.
CCTCTTGCAGCAGTCAAGGTAACAATGCTTTGGTCCCTTGCACACAGCTTTGCAAGGCCGAAATCTGAAATCTTTGGACTGAAGTTGTAGTCCAGCAGGATATTGTGAGGCTTGATATCAAAGTGGAGGATACGTTGGTTACATCCTTGATGCAGGTACTCCATTCCTCGGGCAATCCCTAAAGCAATATCTAGCATCTTGACTGGAACTAGGAGTTTTTGAGAAGTATTAGAATCATGTGAGAATATATGTTTCTCCAACGAATCATTTGGCATGAATTCATAAATAAGAGCCCGCCTTGATCCTTCGGAGCAAAGCCAAGGAGGCGGACGATGTTTCCGTGGTGGATTCTCCCGATAGTTGCAACCTCGTTGATGAATTCATCTCCATCTCCTTCAGAGTGTTCTATCATTTTAACTGCCACAGGGACTCCATTTGGGAGCTCACCTCTGTACACACTGCCAAATCCACCTTGTCCTAGATTAACCTTGAACCGTCTTGCTATCTTCTTTACTTCAGAGAAAGTGTACCTTGTAGGTTTTGATGTGCCATATGTTTTGAGGAACATTTCTACCTTCAGATGTATCTCCTCGTTATATCTTTTCCTTAGCGAAAGATAGAGTGCAATGGCCACCATTGACAAAAGAACAAATGTGGCAACCGAAGTTGTAGCTGATTATGCAGAGAACAGGAAATTAGTTCATTTCCGGTTAGATTTCTGTTAATAAAACTTAACTCAGGAAATTAGTAGAGGATTATGCTGGGAAACCAATTTACGACACAAACCAAATAAGGAACAAACTATCAACATATTGATTAGGATGGAAAACAAAAAGGCACCCCACTTCATGATTGTAATGGGTAAAAGAGAATGCAGGGCCACAGTGAGAGAAATAGGACTTTGTATGTGTAGTACAAGTAGATAATGAAGTTTATTTCCTTTTTATTCCATAAGAATGAAAGAATATTTGGAATTTCTGATTGAACCAGTACCTGCAATTACTTTGACACGTGAACCTGCAAATATACCAAACAAGAGAATTTAGATTTGACTAATAGGTTAATTGAGAAAAAAAAGGGAAAGTATCTTCTTGAGAAAGAAAAGGTAAATCCCAACATATATTACATATAATGTTATTTACAACTGACTGCTACATTGTAATTAGTGCACCGAGAACCCAAGTGATTCTGTGAACCAGGCTTTGTGTGCTTTGTGTGGTTACCTTGACGCATGCAGAATGTTTGATTCCTTTGGGAGCTGAATGCGCAGCGTCGGCCTTGTCTTTCACAATTTATGCAATTGTCGACAATGGTGTTTGTGAAGTACATCAAATTGGTCGTTGTCTGAGCAAAATTGAGGATTCTTTCTGCACTTTCTCTGAATTTATAGACATGACCGGAAATGAAAATTGGTATTGGAATGGGGCCATTTGAGATGACCTCGCAGTCCAATGGAATAAGATACGTAGGCACATCATAAGACACCAAATAGGAGAAGTGGGTTGTGTTAGTAAGGCAAGAGATAGGGCCAGCAATGGCATCGGCGGCAGCAACAATAGGGATTCTAGTTGGTGTCAACTCTGTGGAACAGCTTATTAGGGCCGCAGAATCCCAATCATATATGTTGCAAGAGCTCCAGTTTGCATCACCATAATAAAGAGGAAATTGTAGAACTTGAAGGGGTAGAGAATTTAGAAGAGGGCAGGAGTCTAAGCCTGCGAGAGGGATGATTGTCAGGGTAGTAGACTTGTAATCTATTGCTGTCACCTTGTATGGCCTTCCAAGGTATTTGTTATCTAGGATGGTGTCTTGGCCAGAGCACGATAGCTTCATACATGGTACGCCACACAAAGATGGTGTATTATTGCTGGAGTCGAGATGGAAAGGGAACCTGATCTCTGGCCATGCTTGCTGCACTGCGACGGTGGGCAGTAGCTGAAGAAATCTTTGTCTTCCCACGCCGTGACCACCTTCAGCTGAGCTCCAAGAAGAGACACCAACAAGAACAAGAAGACAGCAGGAGCAAATTGAGAGCTCATCTTAAGTCTTGAGTATTTGTTTGTCGTAGTGGTAAGGTATGTAGAATAGGTTACAGATGCAGACGAAGATAAGAAGAGTGACCAACGCACATATCCCAATCTCCCTGTAGCGATTAGGATACTTAATTCACTTTGTCAATCATGTGCGTTTCTGTATGAGTGGCATGTGCCTGGCCGGCGACTGGCCATCCAAATTTGACTGATTTCTTTGACTAAGTTCTTTGACTGACTTTCGTGCTCTAGGCAATACTGCACTACTACTGTACTAATGCAATAATGAGACTGTAGGAGTAGTATATAATAACGCGAATGTAGACCAGCTAAAGTCCATCAACAGCTGACCCACCCACCCAAATTAAGAGCGTGAAAACCAGTCACTCCTTGAATCAGCAGCCCAAATCTCCAATCCGGGAAGCTGCAGCCATGGCTACTTCCACCAGTAGCAGTATTATCTACACCAGGAAAGCTGCAGTGATCTGTTCCTTGCTTGCTGTTGTTGCAGCTGCAGATGTTGGAGGAGATAGGCACTGTCCTCCTTCCTCCTGTGGCCATCTTCGCAACATATCCTACCCCTTCCGTCTTCAAGGCGATTCACGACAGTGCGTTGCTACTCCTCGTCCATGGTACGACCTCTCTTGCAGCAACAGTGGCAAGGCCACCATTCAGATCAACACAAGAAAGTACTACGTGAGTAGCATCAACTATACTGCTGAGGACTTTTTGGTCATCGACGCCACCATGCAGGATGATGATGCGAACAGCAGCTGCCCTCTTCCTCCCACTGATGATCACCCTCCTTATTATTACTGGTCTCTGCCTAGGTGGGAGTTTTCAGTTGATTCTTATGGCTTTGTCAATTTGGCTACTGCTCCGGACAGTGTTTGGGCATGCTTTGTGAATTGTTCCAAACCAATAATAGCAGATACTGCTATGCTATGGTACAGGCCCGTAGCTTGCTTGCCTGCCAACAATTCGTTTGTTTATCTCCACAACATGTTTGGTGGTTGTATGCTTGGAGAACTTCAACCTTCTTGTCGATACTTGGCCATGATTCCCTTTGATGGTCAGCATATATCTGACTACTCACTTCAGAATGCAAGTTACACTGATATTGTTGGATTCATAAGGAAGGGATTTCGTGTTCGATTTCCATATTATTTCAGTTACCACGATGGTATGAGCACCACGCAATGTCTGAATGATTCAATGAGGTGAGTTTGCTTATATCTGGCCTTAATTACCCCGTGGCTCCATTAATTTACTACAGAGTTGGTTGTGTTTTCTCCTCACAACTGTACAATGGTGTGGTCTGCAGGTACTTCAGGGAGAATATATACGATGCAAGCATTTTTAATTTAACCCGTGCAATGTTCTGGAGCGATATATATTTTGCACGATGCAGAGCTAGTGGTCACGTCTACACAATAAAATTGATGTCACTTGTGATTATCATAGTATCCGCCATTATTATCATCAAACTCCATTTTGGTACACTTGAACTATTTTCACTTAATCATTATAGATGTAATGTAGCATTGTCGTGTAAAAAATTGTACCATCTAAAAAAAATTGTTTTGCTTGTCTTCAAAGTTATATGCAGGTTAATCTTGGGCTCACTGGTGGTATTCATCTTCCTTGCCCACAAGTATTGGAAAACAAGGATCACGATCGATGCAGTAGAGAAGTTTCTCATGATGCAACAGATGATTGGCCCATTGAGGTATGCCTACACAAACATCATTGCCATCACAAGCCATTTTCGGGACAAGCTGGGCCAAGGAGGCTATGGTTCTGTATATAAAGGCGTACTACCGGGAAATGTCCATGTTGCCGTCAAAATGTTGTCTGGTAACTCCAACTGCAATGGAGATGAATTTATTAGCGAGGTCTCCACGATTGGTAGGATCCACCATGTCAACGTGGTGCGTCTGGTTGGGTTCTGCTCAGAGGAAATGAGGAGGGCACTTGTCTATGAGTATATGCCTCGGGGTTCTCTTGATAAGTACATTTTCTCATCAGAAAAGAGTTTCTCCTGGGACAAGCTGAATGAGATCGCTCTAGGCATTGCCAGAGGGATCAACTACCTACATCAGGGTTGTGATATGCAGATCCTGCACTTTGACATTAAGCCGCACAATATCCTTCTTGATGAAAACTTTGTCCCCAAAGTTGCTGATTTCGGTCTTGCCAAGCTATACCCAAGGGACAAGAGTTTTGTCCCGGTGAGTGCAGCACGAGGAACAATAGGTTACATAGCTCCTGAAATGATCTCCCGGAGCTTTGGTGTCATATCAAGCAAATCTGACGTTTACAGCTTCGGGATGCTACTACTGGAAATGGCTGGAGGAAGAAGGAATGCAGACCCAAATGCAGCAAACTCGAGTCAAGCATACTATCCATCTCGAGTGTACATGCACCTAACTCGGAAAGAAACATGTGGGATCTCCGATGACATGCATAAGGTGGAGAAGAAGCTTTGCGTTGTCGGTTTATGGTGTATTCAGATGAGGTCGTCTGATAGGCCGACGATGAGCGAGGTGATAGAGATGCTGGAAGGTGATAGCGATGATCTGCAGGTTCCTCCCAAGCCATTCTTCTGTGATGATGAGCAATACCCTGGAGTAGAATCCTATCATATGTCGTCTGATCTGACTACAATCTCTGAGATGCAAGAGGACGATGACGACGATAGCATATGTCTGTTTCAAAGTTTCAAGTAATTTAATACTAGCAAGTACGTTTGGAAATGCTGAAGCTGCTTATATATGATGATTATATTTGCCGTGTACGCCGCTGATACATAACAACAATTCAAGAGTTTTTTTTTTTTTTTTTTGCGTAGAAAGAAGAGTTATATTAAAAAGTTGAGTACATCCTCAAGTTACAAACACTCTGTAAAACAAAGAGATTACAACCAAGAGCACTCAACATATAGCTCCAATACTCAATTCCAAACCTGACGGTCCGTACGGATGACCGCACAGGCAAGTGGCCTTCGTGCGCCATAGACGGCTCAACCAGAAGTAGTGCCACAAACCCATGAATGGCGGCCAACATTCCTGTAGGCGAAATTGTGCATCCTCTTCTTTCTCATGTCTCCCTTCTTCTTGTTTCTGCCACCGAAGAAGAAGAGAAACTAGACCCCAAGATCTCACTGGGCCTCCATCGTGATTGGATCTAATCACGACAAAACGGAGAAGGGCCCGGAGAATTTTATTCCATGGCGACGACATCATCCCCGCCTCCATGTCGCCGTCCGGAAACCTGATTCTCCATGTCGTCATGAAGTTGTTGACGTCGCCGCCGCCACCTTCATCGGAGCCGCCATGGAGAGACCAAATCCACCCTTCCTCTTCGCCGTCGACGGAGAAGAAGAGGAGGAAACAAATGCCCAATACCAAAACTCTTGGCATGGGAAGAACACAACCCTAATTTAAAACTCGATCTAGGACTCGATCTAGACTAAATTATTAGAGAGATGGGACCCCCACTCCCTTCGGCCCTCGGCAATCTGCCGGAGGGAGGGGGCCAAAGGCGGTGGAGGAGGCGGCGGCTCCCCTGGCGGCTAGGGCATTGCAGAGCAGTCAGCGCGTCTTGCACTTTGGGGAATGCTTTTGATCGTCTCACAACAATTCAAGAGTTTTAGGTCTGTACACGCTGATACATAACAACATTCAATTAGCTCTTTTGAACTCCATCCGACATACGTTTTTTTGTTTGACTTGTTCCTCATCATGCATACTTTAGATCTGCAAAGTGTTTAACAAAGTCGTTAAACACTCTTGCCGAGCAAAGTCGTTAAAGAACAAAAACATGTTCCTTATCTCCCTAAATAAAAAAAAGGAGTGTTCCTCATTAGGTATACTTGTCACACCTGCTTGATACATCGGTGCTCTTGCCGAACAACAAAGTCGTCAAACTTCGTTGACCACCGATGTCGGCATCTACACACTCCAGATAAGCAGGACAGGTGACAAAAGTAGGCAAGGAGGCACCATACTCTTTCGTCATTGCCCACACTGGTTTCTACTTTCCATGAGCAGTTGAGCACTAGTCTAAGAAAAGTAACAAAAGAGGTCATGGTCGAAATCAAATTAACTTGCCTTATCTGAATAATATTTTCAAGATTGTGGCCCAAGATTTATGAGACCAATTTATTTCTATGCTTATTTTCATGCTTACCAACCTCTCCTTTTGTGTTAATTTTTCATATTGTCATAGCAGCAATTCACATCCTTTGACTTGTAATGAATTATGAACCAAAGGCTAAGCATTTCTCATGCATAAATATGAAATTAATAGATAGTGAAATTTCTTCAACCAAGTTGCCAAAATACTGTTCAGCTTTCAGACAGACAGTGGAACTCGAAACACTCAAGTTTGATTTTGACACAAGGGTGCTCATATGATCAATAGATTGAAAAATAGCAGAAACAAATTTGGGAATCAAATCTGGAACCAAAGGTGTTAAGTTGTCCTGTTAGTAGTCCTACACTAGTTTAGATTCATACAAGGTTTTGAAATGTGAGGGTGATCCTTGAACAACAATATGAGAAGAAAAAGGCCATCCCTGCCCACACCTGGCGTGCCATTTTGCATGGTCATGACACACTTAACAAAGGACTCATCAAAAGAAACAGCCTCGGTGACTCTAATGCGGGCTGGGCAATTAACTGCCTTCAGTAGCACAGGTATCATCATCCAACCAAAATGCCTGCTAGCCTGTTAAACATTTGGAAGCCCAGGAATAAGAGGGTAGCCATCGTTGGGTATCAGGCATGAAATTCAGTCGATGAGGATTTTTTTTTTCTGTTTTACTGAGTCATGTTGGCCAGGAGCAAATTTCTAACCCATCTTTGTGCTAGAATGGCCTTGGCTGATGATGTTTTATTTTCATGTACCGGCAGTGCTCCAGACTTGTTTTAGAGACACTGGAGAAATACACTTAGGCCAAGTCAATGGAATGCCCTGTGATTTTCCTTAGAAAGCGAACATTTCGCATAACAACTCATAAAGGGGCCGCAGATTCTTAAAGGCTTCTGATGATTACATGTACACAAGTATTGCATGTCCGGTCGTTCAGAGATTGACTTGGGAGTTTGTTTTAGCGCAAACAGAAACAGTAGTACTCAACATGTAAAATTTCCTTACCACAATGTGCAAGCACATAAATTACAGTGCTTAACAATTTCTCCAAAATATGAGAAACAAGTAGATTTGAAAATCCAGCAGAATATTTTCAGTTAAAGTTAAAACTTCACGGTGTTGCTCAGTTAAAATGTTTGATTTTTTTTCTGTTTTACTATGTTGGCCAGGAGCAAATTTTGTCGATCATCTTTGTGCTACAAAGGCCTCGGCTGGTGATGTTCTCTATCTGTACCGGCAGACGCAGTGGTCCAGACTTTGGTTTAGAGACACTGGACAAATTAAATACACTTATTTTTTTTTTTGCGAAAGGATGGGCATTATATTAAAAAACATAGCACAGTACACCCAAGCCTTTTACAGGCAAAGCCCAGAAGAAAAAGGAAATTACATAGAACTCCTCCTTCTTCTCCAAACATCTTCTCGACGCCGGCGACCGCCGCCTCCAGCAGCCAGCCTCCCCCTCCTTCGATGTCGGCGACCTCCACCCATTGGAAACACAGCCGATTGGTTGAGCACGAAGGCCCATAGCACGACGAAGGCATCGATCCGGCCAACGCAGCAACACCGGCAGGAGAGAAAGGAGCCAAACCACCATCACCAAGCAATCACCAGCCTCAAGAAGCAAAAGACCGGAGAGATCGACGCCGAACCTCAACGGCGACCACCCGGAAAGATATTCCACCATTACCAGCAACGCCGGCATCACCCGACGCAACACCGGCAAGGGGAAACACCATCCACCACCACCAGCAACAACGCCGGCGGGGGGAACCAAAAGCTCCCACCCTTCCGCAAAAGAGTCGAAGCAACCTAACCTCCACAGGACTTCACCGGTGCCGTCTTCGCCCGCCATGGACTCGAGCGCCGCCAGATCCGCCACAGGAGGGAGCAAATCCGGCCAACATGGCCGGAACCCTAACCCTAGGGGTAGAAAAACCTAAGCTACTTCTATACTATAGCTAGGAAAGGGACCGGACGGCAGCTCCGCCGATCTCCCGGCCCTCCGAAGCCCTACGGGCCGCCGGAGGGGCGGGAGACCAGTGGGAGCCGCCGCCGGAAAGCGAATCGCCGCCGAATCGCCCTCGCGCTACTGTAGCAGTGGGGAACGGTTCGGGGGAGAGTCTGCTCAAGACATTAAATTAAATACACTTAGGCCAAGTCAACGAAATGCCCTGTGATTTTCGCTAGAAAAACATGCATTTGGCATAGCAACTCATAAAGGGCCGCAAATTTTAATGGCTTCTGATGATAAAATTTTCACGTCCAGCAGTTCAGAGATTGACTTGGGAGTTTGTTTCAGAGCAAACATGAACAGTAGCAGTCTACATGTAAAATTTCTTTAACACAATGTGCAAGCACATACGTAAATTAGAGTGTGTAACTTTTTCTCGAAAATATGAGAAACAAGTAGATTTGACAGTCCAGCTGTTGCCGAATTATTTTCAGTTAAAGTTAAAACTTCATGGTGCTGCTCGGTAAAATCAAAGTTCCCCTGTTTGTCATCCTCCCTGTTTCCGTCATCGGAACAGAGCAATTCTGTCTTGTGTTGCCACCGGTGGGTCTGCCTACTAGTTGCTTGCACGTGTACACCGTGGAGCGAGCCTGACCGTGGGTCGCCAACGACGTGGACGGCCAGATCGCCGTGCATGGTGTTCCGGAACAGCTTGTCAGCTTCTGCAGACAGGGCCGGCGATCATGCTCCTGCTGACGTGGCTAGCTAAGTAGCCTAAAGGGTAAAAAGGTGGCAGAAGAGACTAAGAGAGGTGGTAGCTGATAGCACGATGGCTCAGCTCGCTTGGAACCTTTTTAAGCTTTTCGCGGTAAGTGAAATCGGTCCAGCTCGGTTTTCTCAAACGACCGGATTTTAGTAAGAGTCAAACTTATTACTGTAGTGAGAATAGTAATCGATCATTTTTCTCGGTTTACTGATCGGTTTTCAGCGGTTTTGAAAACCGAGTGATTTGTGATTTTGTTAACCCTGCTTCCGCGTGACGCTGCTCGCTCGTTCTAAAACATCGATGAAGTAGATATTCATGTGCTTGGCTTGTATCTTTTCCTTTTTTTTTTTGGTATAAACTCTGGTCAGTCTCAGACCACGGTTGTCAGGTTACCCGAGGTCCCAGCGGCTGTAGCGCCACCGCGGCTTTGCTCCGTCGAGCAAACCGCCACGGCTCTAGACTGCTGGGGCGAGAGGAAGGGTAAGAAAAGCAATTCAACGATATTGTTTTTGGCTAATTTGTTGTCTACCACTGTAAACTTTTGCTATTTTTTATTTGCCATTGGTATCTCAATGACATGTAGAGTTGATATGGGTCAATAACATATGGGCCAGAATGATAAATACGGGATTGATCAAAATTACAATAACACTGAAAAAATTGATTTTTTTTTTGTTAAGAGAAGAAATCAATTCAACGGTTGATTCTGCCTAAAAAATAGAGAAACAGGATTCCGATTCAATTAGCGTACGGCCCATGACAGTTGGGTAGATTTTGTTGGCCCACATTCTCTCGCAAGGCCTAAAACCCTACTAGAGCGGAACTTTGGTGGGCTTTGACCTCTCGACAGTCAACCTCTTTCCGGCCGGCGGCGCTCGCTCCGGCCGCGGCGGCTCCGTCCATCGGCTGCTGCTTCCCCAGAAGCCAACCGCGCGAGGCACGAGATCCCTTGTGCTTCGCGCTCCGCCGTCGTCGCGCACCACGGAAGTGCTGTGCCACAATGCTCGCCACGCCCTTGTGCCACTCGACGGAATTCATCACTGGCTGCCATGATGCGCCGCCCGGATTCAAGTTCGAAATCGTTCCTGCCGCCGCCAGATGCCTCTCTCTTGTCAGAGCACAATGCCCGGCTAGGTCACCTGCGGCGTCCCGCTAGCCGCTGCCCCCACTTTGTGAGGCATCACTGACGTAATTGCTGGCTTTTCTCAAACCGATGCTCATATAATATAAGCTCGTGTTAGCAACATGGAACAACCAAATTTTCTAAGGCCATCTCCACTAGATTTTGGTCCACTCAATCGAGTGCAGAGGGATTTCAAACAAGCAGTACATTTGCTAAAGGGCGAGGGGTTCAAATTTCAATGTGTGAGGATGCGATAATATGAATGGTGGAGACAAACTAAATGAAACACAGAACACAGAATAAGGTGATTGTCAAGTTGTTGTTTATTAGCTCATACATTATATGCTATTCGTTTTTACATACAGTGTATATGGTAACAAGTATTTGGAATTACTGATAGCACATAGGCTATCTTTAACATGTGTCAAGCCATGGCAATATATTCCTTTTTAAATAAAGATAATTGCTCAGAGATGGTACAAAAGGGTTCTGTAAATCTAGAGACCTCGAGTGGTGACTCACACTTCAGCTGGTTAGCGAACAGGAAGGTAAAAGATACATTGAGTGCTAATTAACGTAGGCGTTTATTTCAATAACTATACTAAAATTACCTATCACAGATTCATCCACTAAATTATCACATGTTCTGCAAGTTCTATAAAACAGGATGGCTATCAGCCGAAAAAAATGGCTTAGGTGGCAGCTGTAGATTCTGCAACTCCCTGTTAGCATGTTCACCACCTTTGTTATTTTTTTATCGAAAACGCAGGAGAGCTGCGCTTCATTGTATTAAGGAGAAAAACGGGATGAGAACCCATATCGGCACCCGTACACGAACACCACCACACACAACACACTCATAGACACACACGCACACACACACACACACACACACACTCACTCACAGACACACGCACACACGAGGATGAACCCCACGACCACCTCACCCGACACCCCGGCCCATGCCGCGCCAGACGCGTGTGTTTACGCATGGCGCCGACGCGCCGTCGCGTGCTCGCAGCCCCTGCGCCTTCCTCCTCGCGGCGCTCAAATTCGCTCTGTCCCGCGATCATGTTTCGGGGTCTCCAAGACGATGCCGCCACCACGGCCGCCGCCCTTCCGGAAAAACAAACGGAATCAGTTTTTCACCCAGAGATCCGCAAGTGGGGGGTAGGGGCATCACGGCAACACCTCCAACGAGGATCCGGCATCCGAGGATGTTGGTGATGTCGGCCCAGCAAAACGCCGGGCTAAGCTTTCGCTTGACACAGGAAATCCCCCCACCCCTTGATCGCGAAGAACAGAGACAAAACCAGGCACACCGCGGTGCCGCCAAGAAGGGCGGCGAGGCCACCGTGCAGCCAGAGCGCACCTCCCCTGTGGAAGTCAACGCCGGCGCACAATGACCCATTGCTCCAGCGGTGAGCCTCCGCGTGGCCGGGCAACCCGATGGCCATCGGTGCACACCGACCTCCTGGCCCCACACGTGCGCCATCCGCCACCGGACGTCGCTGCGCGTGCCCTGCACCGCCGCCTGGCACCGACTGCCACCGTCCACGCACTCCTTGATCTGTCGTCGCCTGTCGCCGGTCGCCCGTCCACCGCCGCCGGCCGCCACCAAGATGTTGCGGCGCCCTGGAGGCGGCAGCGCAGGCCCACCTTGCCGGCGGCGGCGTCTCTCCCGCCGCAGTGGAGTCGGCGTCCAAACGCGTGCCGAACACGCTGCCCATAGGGCCCCGCGCCGCCGCCGTGGTCCTCGCCGGATCTGGGCGGGGGGGCACCAGATCAGGGGGGTGCGGTCGCCGGATCTGGCTGGGGGGGGGGGGGGGGGGGGGGGGGGGAGGCGACGGCGGGCTCCGGCCAACGCCGCCGCATGACACACGCGCACCTCGTGGCGAGCTGGCCGTCGCCGCGCGGATCTCTGGCGCCACCGCTTCACGCCCGTGGCCTCCGTCCCCGCCCGCTTCCGCGCCGGCAGCTCGGACGGGCGCCGCCATCCGACGGCCGTGCCAGACCGCACTGCTGGAATCCCACCGCCGACGAGGGGAAATGCCTGGACTCGCCTGCAGGTGCTAGATCCGAAGGGATCCCGCCAGATCTCCCCGCCTTCTTGCACAGGGGGGGGGAGGGGGTTAGGGGTTAGGGTTGAGTGGTGGCCGGGGGTAGGGGAAGGGGTGGAAGAAGCCCAGCCGGCGCCTTCCTTGCGGGCGCGGCTTTGGCCAGCAACCCGCTCGATGGGGTGGCGGTGAGGCAAGGAGCTCGGAGGGGGAGGGGGGGGGGGTGGGGGGGGAGGGAGGGGACAGGCCGCGGCGGGGGGTGCCCCGAGTCGCCCTCGGGAGGACGACGCTGTTTTAGTGTAAGGATCGTGTGACCGAGAGGGGGGGGGGGGGGGGGTGAATCGGTGCACTCTAGAATCTATTTCCAAACACTAACACCCAAGCAACTCCTAGCGAGTAGTTCTAATATCAAGGTAAAGCACACTAAGGAGTATCCTTAACCTATATAGCTAGTGTATATAGATAACACAAGCACACCACACTAGCAACCTAGCACAAGATAGATATAGCGGAAGACTTAAGCTAGGCAAGGCAAGGCAACTAGATAACTAGAGACAAGACAACCAAAAATACTAGGCACACTAAGTAGAGTCCTTAGAGCAACTAGATACTCCCTCCGTCCCTAAATATAGGGATTGTGACTTTCAGACATCACGTTTGACCATTCGTTTTATTTAAAATATTTATAAAAATATAAAAATAATTATGTTATATTTAAAGTATATCTATTGATGAAACAAATCATAACAAAATAATATTATTTTATAAAATTTTCAAATAAGACGAATGGTCAAACGTGATGTCTGAAAGTCAACAATCTCTTATATTTAGGGACGGAGGGAGTAGGCTATAACAAGTAAGCACACGAGAAGGCAAACAAAGCAATACTAATGAAGCTAGTAGGGACCAAAGGTAAGCACATAAGCAAATAGGCACAATTCAAATACTACAAGCAATCATATATAGAGCGATAAGTAAATGCAAGTAGTAAAGGAGAAGGGATAGAGAATGCTTATAATTTTCCCGTGGTCTCGGAAGGATGGCGCCTTCCCTACTCCACGTTGGGTCATTCCCGTCGGAGTCTCGACCCTGTCCCTCTGCTCGAAGGCGATCCCTCCTAGAGCACACTTCACCCTCCGAGTGAAGTCGCGGGCACGCCCCGCCGGGCTCTCTCCCGGGTACTCTTCCGGAGGTAAGGCTCCGCATTGATGCGTGCCAAAGGGCGCTCCACTAGTGATGCTTCTCGCACGGGAAGCTCCAAGACCGTGTACAAACTTGTGTCGGCTTCCACAATCTCCTTGGACAGCTCAACACCGACGCCTAACCGGTCTAGGCCTTGCCATAGACCAAGAGTAACAGCTCTAGATGACATTCTCAAGCTCACACTAGCCTAGAGATCAAAGGATGCATCTTGTTACTCTCTCAAGCACTAGGATCACTCCAAATCCTTCTCAAGTGCTTCACACTTCTTCCTCTTGGCTTCTTGGCAGCACCTCCCCTCTTTCCTGGGTCCAAGAGCACCTCAAAGAGGTAAACAACCGACTATATATAGGCCACCAACCTCAAACTAGCCGTTGTCCAAAAGTGCCCAGTCTGCATGTTGACCGTACAATAGACCGTACTGTCCGGTCTTCACCAGACCGGCGTCCAGGGAGTGCTGTTCCTCATCTCAAAGTAGACCGTACTGTCCGGTCTCTAGGACCGTACTGTTCGGTCTCCACTTCTTCTTCAGCCAACAGAAACTTCTCCTTCTCTGTTGCTCTTCGCCTGTAAGACCGTACCGTTCGGTCCCTGACCGTACCGTCCGGTCAACTGTCCGGTCTTCATTCTTCAACTTCCAGAAACTTCAGCTTCTCTGTCTGAAAAACTCAATAGAGACCGTACTGTCCGGTCCCTAGGACCGTATTGTCCGGTCAACTGTCCGGTCTCCATTTCTCCACTTCCAAAAACTTCAGCCTTTCTGTCTGGAATTCCTCTGTAGACCGTATTGTACGGTCTCCATGACCGTACTATCCGGTCTCTTCTGACTTCGCAGCTTCGATCTTCTTCTTGATCTTCTTCTTCCAAACTTGAACTTCTTGGTTCCTTCAAACCTCTTCTGCCACCCTAGCCCCTGAGAGACTCACCATGCATCCAATGATCTCTATAACTAGTGTGCACTAAGAGAACCACCTCGAACCCTCTTGATAGTCCAGTTTTTCCTATGGACTCAAGCTAACATCTAACCAAGCAACACTCGCTTGGATCTAGCATGTCTTTAGCCTTGATCCATATCTTCTCCGCGACTCCATCAAGTCCGTTCTTGTGTCGATGAAGGCAACCAATCATCCTTGTCATTAAGTTCATGGTGTGTTGGCGTTCACCACCAACGGACGGAGCTTTCTTTACATGTGACCTATAAGATCTCACAAAGAGTGTTAGTCACATTCATGGTTCTCATCCAATCACCAAAACATTCATACCTTGGGGTTTCCATAGCTCCAATGATCACGAAGCTTACAGACGCGAGGGGAGAGGAGCACCAGCAGTAGTGCATGTTCTGATCCCATACCACCTTTGTCATTGATGGCGGTTTTTTGGGTTCCACTGAATGCACCATAGTGCCACAATGGCCAGTTGTCTCATTGTTGCTTTCTCTTCTTGAGTCATTTCCTACAAGTTCTAAATCCTGCCCAGTGGTGACATGTTCATAAATCGTCTCTGGGAAGTAGGCGTCGTTTTGGCTTTCGACACTTGGGTCCGAGTTCCTCCTTCCACTAACCATTTCCAATACCAGCATGCCGAAACTGTAAACATCCGAATTGTAAGATATCCCTCCAAAGTTCTAAGAATATAGCTCTGGTGCAATATAGCCCATCGTGCCTCTTGCTGCAGTCAAGGTAACAATGCTTTGGTCCCTCACACAGCTTTGCAAGGCCAAAATCTGAAAATTTTCGGACTGAAGTTATAGTCCAGCAAGATACTATGAGGCTTGATATCAAAGTCGAGGATACGTTGGTTACATCCTTGATGCAGGTACTCCACTCCTCGGGCAATGCCCAAGGCAATATTTAGCATTTTGACTGGAACTAGAAGTTTTTGAGAAGTATTAGAATCATGTGAGAATATATGTTTCTCCAACTAATCATTTGGCATGAATTCATAAATAAGAGCCCGCCTTGATCCTCGGAGCAAAAGCCAAGGAGGCGGACGATGTTTCCATGGTGGATTCTCCCGATTGTTGCAACCTCATTGATGAATTCATCTCCATCTCCTTCAGAGTGTTCTATCATCTTGACTGCCACAGGGACTCCATTTGGTAGCTCACCTCTGTACACACTTCCAGTTCCACCTTGTCCTAGATTAACCTTGAACCGTCTTGCTATCTTCTTTACTTCAGAGAAAGTGTACCTTGTAGGTTTTGATGTGCCATATGTTTTGAGAAACATTTCTACCTTCAGATGTATTTCTTCTTTATATCTTTTCCTTAGTGAAAGATAGAGTGTAGTGGCCACCATTGACAAAAGAACAAATGTGGCAACAGATGTTGTAGCTGATTATGAAGAGAACAGGAAATTAGTGCGTTGCATTCTTTAGCACACAAACAAAGAAGGATAGTAATATTAACACATTGATAATTAGGATAGAAAATATAAAGACACCCACTTCATGATTGTAATGGTTTAAAGAGAATGCAGGACCAGATTGATAGAAATAGGACTTTGTATGTGTAGTACAAGCAGATAATATTGTTTCTTTCCTTTTCATTCCATAAGAATGAAAGAAGGTTTGAAATTTCTGAACCAGTACCTGCAATTACTTTGACATGTGAACCTGCAAATGTACCAAACAAGAGAATTTAGATTTGATTGATAGGTTAATTGAGAAAAAGGGAAAGTATATTCTTGAGAAGAAAAGGTAAATCCCAACATATATTACATATAATGTTATTTACAACTGATTGCTACATTGTAATTATTGCACCGAGACCCCAAGTGATTCTGAGAACCAGCTATGTCTTAACTATATGAATATATGTGTAAATGACAAATGATCCCATATCAAGCAAATATTATAAGCACCTTGATCGTGCTAAGTGCTAACTAAGGCGGTTTATAGCAAAGTAAGCTAGACGGATGCCATCCATTAATCTTGTTGTAAGTTGTAATTCGTGCATGTGGACTAATGATGAGGTCGTTAAAGCTTTTTAGCTCTACATTTGGAGCAAACGTGTTTGGGAATTAAGATGAATGAATAATGTAAGTTATGCATTGTGCTTATAGATATAATTTCTTATTCATGAGATATATAATTGCTATTCTTTTGCTGACCTTTGGCTGTCGGATAGCAGCATTCATATGTGTGGATTGCAAATTAAGAACTGTAGAATTTAATGAAAATAAAGCGATGCTCATTTTCGTAAATATTGTTTTCTTATCCATCCCATATAATTACCATCAGTGTTTTTTTCTGGTTTTTGATAAGTGGATAGTAAGCATTCATGTGTGAATTGCAAACTGAAAACTGTAAAACTTAGAAATAATAAATGGGGATGGTGCTTTCTGTAGTTAGAAATAATAATACCTTGACGCATGCAGAATGTTTGGTTCCTTTGGGAGCTGAATGTGCAGCGTTGGCCATGTCTTTCACAGTTTGTGCAATACTCCCTCCGTGCTGAAATTGATGTCGCCATTGACTTTTTGGATTATATTTGACCATTCGTCTTATTCAAAAAAATTCAGAAAAATTCATATATTTGTTACATATTATTTATCATTAACTATATTTTACACATAATATATAATTTTACACATTTGAACAAATATTTTGAATAAGACAAATGGTCAAACATAACAAAAAAAGTCAATGGCGACATCAATTCAGAATGGAGGGAGTATTCAGTAATGGGGTTTGTGTAGTACATCAAATCGGTCGTCGTGTGAGCTAAATTGAGGATTCTTTCTGCACTTTCTCTGAATTTATATGCTTCACCGGAATAGAAAATTGGTATCGGAATGGGGCCACTTGAGATGACCTCGCAGTCCAATGGAGTAAGATACGTAGGTACATGATAAGACACCAAATAGGAGAAATGGGTTGTGTTAGTAAGGGCAACCGCAATGTAGTTGTAAAGCAGTCAATAGTGAATAAATAAATCACTTGTAGCTAGCTGGAACATGTGAAAGTAGTTAATAAACAGTCAATAGGAAAAGCCGTCCGTAAGGCTATGGACCGGCTGGAAGCTCATTTAAAATATTATTTGTACAGTGAATCAGTAAAAAAAAATGAGGAGAGAGAGGCCAGCGAAGAGGAGAGATTAAGGGCCAATGGCTTATTTTTTAAATGGTGGGACCAGTCCTTACCGATTACCATTGTGGAGTAGTCTTTAGCTAAAGCCATCCAGCTATGGGACCCACACATCTAGACTACTTTACAGTTGCACATTGCCCTTGCTCTAAGGCAAGAGATAGGGCCAGCAATGGCATCGGTGGCAGCAACAGGAGGGATTCTAGTTGGTGTCAACTCTGTCGAACAGCTTATTAGGGCCGCAGAATCCCAATCATACATGTTGCAAGAGCTCCAGTTTGCATCAACATAATAAAAAGGAAATTGTAGAACTTGAAGCGGTACAGAATTTAGAAGAGGGCAGGAGTCTAAGCCTGCGAGAGGGATGATTGTTAGGGTAGTAGACTTGTAATCTATTGCTGTCACCTTGTATGGCCTTCTAAGGTATTTGTTGTCTAGGATGGTGTCTTGGCCAGAGCATGATAGCTTCATACATGGTACGCCGCACAAGGATGGTGTATTATTGCTGGGGTCGAGATGGAAAGGGAACCTGATCTCCGGGCCTTGCTTGCTGCACCGCGACAGTGGGCAATAACTGAAGAAATCTTTGTCTTCCCACGCCGTGACTACGTACCTTCAGTTGAGCACGAAGAAGAGACACCAACAAGAACAAGAAGGCAGCAGGAGCAAATTGAGAGCTCATCTTAAGAGTAGTTGTTTGTCGTAGTGGTAAGGTATGTAGAATAGATTACATATGCAGACGAAGATAAGAAGAGTGACCAACACACATATCCCAATCGCCCTATAGCGATTAGGATACTTAATCCACTTTGTCAATCATGTGCGTTTCTATATGAGTGGCATACGTGTCTGTGCCTGGCCGGCGGCTGGCCATCCAACTTTGACTGATGTCTTTGACTACTTTCGTGCTCTAGGCAATACTGCACTACCACTGTACTACTTATGCAATAATGAGACTGTAGGAGGAGTATAGACTATAGAATAACGCGAATGCAGACCTGCTAAAGTCCATCAAAAGCTGACCCAACCACCCAAATTAAAAGCGTGAAAACTAGTCACTCCTTGAATCAGCAGCCCAAATCTCCAATCCGCGAAGCTGCAGCCATGGCTACTTCCACCAGCAGCAGTATTATCTACACCATGGGGAAAGCTGCAGTGATCTGTTCCTTGCTTGCTGTTGTTGCAGCTGCAGATGTTGGAGGAGGTAGGCACTGTCCTCCTTCCTCCTGTGGTCATCTTCGCAACATATCCTACCCTTTCCGTCTTCAAGGTGATTCACGACAGTGCGTTGCTACTCCTCGTCCATGGTACGACCTCTCTTGCAGCAGCAGTGGCAAGGCCACCATTCTGATCAACACAAGAAAATACTACGTGAGTAGCATCGACTATACTGCTGAGGACTTCTTGGTCATCGACGCCACCATGCAGGATGATGATGCGATCAGCAGCTGCTCTGTTCCTCCCACTGATGATCACCCTCCTCACTCTAACTGGCCTCTGACTAGATGGGAGTTTTCAACTGATTCTTGTGACTTATTTGGCTACTGCTTCGGACAGTGTTTGGGCATGCTATGTGAATTGTTCCAAACCAATAATAGCAGATTTTTTAGAAAGGAGATCAAACCCACTCCCATTCTAGATCGAAATTCAATAATAGCACAGACTGCTATGCGACAGTACAGGCACGTCGCTTGCTTGCCTGGCAACCATTCGTTTGTTGTCTCCACAACATTCATGGTGCTTGTATGCTTGGAGAACTTCAACATTCTTGTCGATACTTGGCCATGATTCTCTTTGATGGTCGGCATATTGACCACTCACATCTACATAATGCAAGTTACTCTGATATCGTTGGATTCATAAGGAAGGGATTTCGTGTTAAATTTCCATATCGTCTCGGTTCCCAGCGTGGTATGAGCACCACTCAATGCCTGAATGATTCAATGAGGTGAGTTTGCTCCCGGATATATCTGGCCTCAATTACCATGTGGTTCCATATATGTCTTCCATTTATTTACTAGAATTTATTGTGTTTCCTCCTCACAATTCTATCTATCAGATGTGTATCCTTCAATTAACCTTAATGTACAAAAATGGTCTGGTCTGCAGGTACTTCAGGGAGCATATATCTAGTGCAAGCATTACAAATTTAACTCGTGCTATATTCTGGAGCGATATACATTTCGCAGGTTGCAGAGCTACTGATCACGTCTATACAATAAAATTGATGTCATTTGTGGTTATCATCGTATCCGCCATTGCAATCATCAAACTCCATTTTGGTACGATTGAACTATTTTCACTTAATCATTGTAGATGTAATGTAGCATTGCCGTGTACTCTTCTACCATCTAAAAAAAATGCTTGGCATGTCTTCAAAGTTGTATGCAGATTAATTTTGGGGTCACTGGTGGTATTCATCTTCCTTGCCACAATTACTGGAAAACAAGGATCACTATCGATGCAGTAGAGAAGTTTCTCCGGATGCAACAAATGATTGGTCCAATGAGGTATGCCTACACAAACATCATTGCCATCACAAGCCATTTTCGGGACAAGCTGGGCCAAGGAGGCTATGGTTCTGTATACAAAGGCGTACTACCGGGAAATGTCTATGTCGCCGTCAAAATGTTGTCTGGTAGCTCCAACTGCAATGGAGATGAATTCATTAGCGAGGTCTCCACGATTGGTAGGATCCACCATGTCAATATGGTGCGTTGGTTGGGTTCTGCTCAGATGAAATGAGGAGGGCAATTGTCTATGAGTATATGCCTCGGGGATCTCTTGATAAGTACATCTTCTCATCAGAGAAGAGTTTCTCCTGGGACAAGTTGAACGAGATCGCCTTGGGCATTGCCAGAGGGATCAACTACCTACATCAGGGTTGCGAGATGCAGATTCTGCACTTTGACATCGCCACACAATATCCTTCTAGATGACAACTTTGTCCCCAAAGTTGCTGATTTCGGTCTTGCCAAGCTATACCCAAGGGGCAAGAGCTTTGTCCCGGTGAGCGCAGCACGAGGAATAATAGGTTACATAGCTCCTGAAATGATCTCCCGGAGTTTTGGTGTCATATCAAGCAAATCTGATCACAAAGTTGATAGGCATTTCTATGGGTAGAGATCATAATGTAATTGGAAATTCTGCCATTTCTATTAAAAACATAGAAATTGATAGGCTTTCTGTTTCGGCTAAGAAGAAATTAGAGACCAGAAATAAGTGTGTTTATGAAACTAATAATTTTGATGTTGACGAGGAGGAAAGACTTGATGCAATCCTTGACCACGTCTGTGGCGAGGAACAAGATCACATATTACGTGATCTCAATGCCGTTCCTCGCAAGAAAAGTCTAATTCAGCCAAAAATAAATCTGGCAAGCCTCCTAAAAAACCAAAAACCCTATCAAAATTGTGTCTCCAATGAAAGGAGTATTCTGGAATAGCAGAGGTCTTGGTGACTTGGCTAAACACAGATATTTGGCGGATATAGTTAAAGAAGAGCAAATTAATTTCATTGCTCTCATGGAAACGGGTAGGGATAATTTTCCTGATTCAACCCTTAAGAATCTTTGTGGTGGTCGTGATTTTATATGGCATAGCAAGGCACCACATGGTAGATCAGCTGGTATTCTATTAGGAATAGACTTGACTATCTTCGACATTGGGTCCATAGCTGAGGGAGACTTCTATGTAAAGTTCTGCATCAGGAATAAATCTGATGGACTCAAATTCATGTTGTATGCGGTATATGGACCCGCACAACAACATGATAAAGAAGCCTTTCTTACAGAAATGGCATATTCTTGCTCCCGCGAAACTCTCCCCTACATTATGGGGGGAGATTTCAATATCATGAGACAGCCTGAAGATAAAAGCAAAGACAACTTTGAAACTAAATGGCCCAATTTATTCAATGCGATCATTGAATCTCTCGAATTAAGGGAGATAGTGATGTCAGGTCGCCAATACACTTGGGCCGGACCAGGGGATAAACCCACATATGAAAAACTTGACAGGGTGTTAGTTAGCACCGAATGGGAGAATAAATTCCCATTATCAACTGTTGAGGCGAGAGATAGGAGTCAATCTGATCATACTCCCCTAATATTAAATACAGGGGCTTCAACTCATAATAACAAACCGCATCTCTTCAAATTTGAAAGAGGTTGGTTAATTAGAGAAGGCTTTTTCAACCTGGTTGCGGATATTTGGAAATCAGAAACAAAAGGTGATACGGCAATGACAAGGTGGCAAAATAAAATAAGACTCCTTCGCCAATATCTCAGAGGTTGGGCCAAACATACATCCGGCTCATACAAAAAAGGGAAGAAAAAGCTCATTTCTATGATAGATGCCATTGATAAAAAGGCAGAATCGTCCGTCTTTATCTGATAATGAGATAAATTTAAAACATTATCTCAAAGAAAGATTAGTCCTCTTACTGAGAGAGGAAGAAATAAAGTGGTATGAGAGAGCGAAAGTCAAAAACCTATTAGAAGGGGATGACAACACTCGCTTTTTTCATCTGGTGGCCAATGGCAAACACCGCAAGCAACACATCTTCAAATTAGAACAAGATGATGGGGTTGTTGTGGGGGATGAACAGCTAAAGTCCTACATTACCAATTATTATAAAGGACTTTTTGGACCACCAGAAGAAACAAATATAGCCCTTATGGAAAATCAAATTGATGATATTCCACAAGTGAGCGACATTGAGAACGAGCTTCTCACATCCATATTCACGGAGAGTGAGGTTAAAGAGGCAGTTTTCCAGATGGAGCACAATAAAGCTCCAGGACCGGATGGCTTCCCGGCAGAATTTTACCAAGTGTTCTGGGAAGTTATAAAGGCGGATTTGATGGCTCTCTTCAATGATTTTTATGAAGAGAGACTTCCTCTTTTTAGTCTAAATTTTGGGGTGATAACACTGTTACCCAAGACTAAAGAAGCGAAACAAATCCAACAGTACCGCCCCATCTGTCTCCTTAATGTCAGCTTTAAAATTTTTACTAAAGTTGGCACAAACAGAATAAATAAGGTAGCAGGTAAGGTTGTGAGACCATCACAGACCGCCTTCATGCCTGGAAGAAACATTATGGAAGGAGTGGTCATATTACACGAGACCATACATGAATTACATACAAAGAAACTTAAAATTGATTTTGAAAAGGCCTATGACAAAGTTAAGTGGTCCTTCCTACAACAAACATTGAGAATGAAAGGTTTCTCACCCAAATGGTGCAGATGGGTTGAGAGCTTTATCACGGGAGGTAGTGTCGGTATCAAAGTCAATGATGACATTAGACACTACTTCCAAACAAAAAAAGGGTTGCTCCAAGGAGACCCTATGTCCCCAATCTTGTTCAACATTGTAGCAGATATGCTTGCACTCTTAATTAAAAGAGCCAAGGATGATGGACAGATTAGTGGGGTCATCCCACATCTCATAGATGATGGCCTTTCGATCTTGCAATATGCAGATGATACCATTATCTTTATGGAACATGATCTAGAGCAGGCCAAAAATATGAAGTTATTACTTAGTGTTTTTGAGCAGCTCTCAGGTCTCAAAATCAATTTTCATAAAAGTGAGATATTTTGCTATGGCGCAGCAAAAGAGTTTGAGGACCAATATACCGAACTTTTCGATGCAATAGTGGTGAATATCCATTCAGATATATGGGGATCCCCATGCATCATAGAAAACTCCGAACCATTGATTGGAGAATAATAGAAGAAAGGTTTTGAGAAGAAACTATCTTGTTGGAAAGCAAAGCACCTGTCCTATGGGGGTAGATTGGTCCTCCTTAACTCAGTTCTCAGCAGCTTACCAATGTTATGATGTCCTTTTTTGAAATACCCAAAGGGGTATTAAGAAAACTAGACTATTATAGATCTAGATTCTATTGGCAAGGAGAAAAAGATAAGAGAAAATATCGACTTGCTAAATGGGACATTCTCTGCCGCCCCAAAGATCAAGGGGGTCTAGGTATTGTAGACCTCGAGATAAAAAACAAATGCCTTTTAAGCAAATGGATTATTAATTTGCTTAATGAGGATGGGCTGTGGCAGACCTTGCTTAGAAATAAATATCTAAGCTCTAAAACACTATCACAAGTGGATGCCAAACCAAATGATTCTCACTTCTGGAAAGGTATTCTAAAAGTGAAAAACCAAATACTTGAATGTGGTTCATTTGATATTAAAGATGGATCAAAAACAAGGTTTTGGGAAGATACATGGGCTGCTGGACGACCGCTCAAAGACTTATACCCATGTCTTTATATATTGCAAACTACCCGCATTCGACGGTTGCAAATGTAATGAGCAGAACACCTCTACATATATCTTTTCGAAGAGCCCTAGTGGGGAATAATCTCACGCAATGGCATAGCCTGGTAGCTAGAATAGCACATATTAATCTTACTAGTGAGAGAGACACATTCACATGGAATCTATGTCAGAACATGTTCGAATCTTTATATCTCTTCATGATGAATTGCAATATCCCTTTCTCTCACAAAGTGATATGGAAGCTAAAAATCCCTCTAAAGATTAAGATTTTTCTTTGGTATCTCCACAGAGGAGTAATTCTAACAAAGGATAATCTGGCGAAACGCAATTGGAGTGGAAGTCACAAATGTTGTTTCTGCAATTATAATGAGACAATTAATCACCTTCTCTTTGAATGCCATCATGCTAAGGCAATTTGGAGGATAGTGAACATAGCTACCGGGTTACCGACACCTAGATCAGCCTCCCATATGCTCGGGAACTGGCTTTTAGGGGTTAACATAAAAGAAAAGAAAATTATTTTAGTAGGGGCGGCTGCCATATGTTGGGCAATTTGGCGATGTCGAAATGATTTGGTTTTTGATAACGTCAAATACACTTCCTTTATGCAGGCTGTTTTCAGAGGAACATATTGGCTGCGGTTATGGTCGCTGCTGCAGTGTGAGGAGACAAGGGACAGGATCCGGGCGGTGAGCTCATCATTGGAGATTATTGCGATGGAGCTCTTTGCTAGTTACGGATGGAAATTCAATAATAGACTTTGTCCCTCTTGATTTATTTTGTTCTTGTGAGATCAGCGAGGAAGTTGAAATTTGTAATAATGAACAAAGGCTACGTGCTGCAAGCAGAGGCCGGAACCACTTCCATTTTCTAAAAAAAAATAAAGCAAATCTGATGTTTACAGCTTCGGGATGTACTACTGGAAATGGCTGGAGGAAGAAGGAATGCAGACCCAAATGCAGCAAACTCAAGTCAAGCATACTATCCATCTCAAGTGTACATGCAACTAACTCGGAAAGAGACATGTGGGATCTCTGATGACATGCATAAGTTGGAGAAGAAGCTCTGCGTTGTCGGATTATGGTGTATTCAGATGAGGTCGTCTGATAGGCCGACGATGAGCGAGGTGATAGAGATGCTTGAAGGTGATAGCGATGATCTGCAGGTTCCTCCCAAGCCATTCTTCTGTGATGATGAGCAACACTCTGGAGTAGAGTCTTATCATATGTTATCAGATCTGACCATAATCTCTGAGATGCAAGAGGACGATGACGACGATAGCATGTGTGTTTCAAAGTTACAATTAACTTAGTAATAGCAAGTACGTTTGAAAATGCTGAAGCTGATTATATGATGATTGTGTTTGCTGTGTACGCCGACATTACTTACCATGTAAGACATAAAGCAAGTCAATAGAATTTATGCTATATTTCTCCATTCCAATTGAACTAAACTTGATGTCCTAAACAACATCACTTTGGAATGGAGGAGTATATACTATTACATGCTTGATCTCCACTAGACAGCCTTTAAGAACTGCACGATATGTGTGTTTTTAACTTACTGCACTTTTTTTTGAGTTAAAGGGCTATTGCCCCAGCCTTACTTCATAGCATCGGTAAAACAAAAAAAAAACCGTTTATACTACATGGTGTCACGTTAAAACACCTTACATCAAAAGGATCCATTGGCACAACCGCCGGTACAAGAGAACAAATGTCAGGTACTCTACTCTCACTCCTTCCAGGTTCCTCTCACTTCCATCCATTCCGCCATTGGCCACCAGCCTGTGCCGACAGCGGCCTCCTTCATCCAGACAGCCTCCCCGGTCTGTTGTTCAAGGCTTGCATCACCTCCACTGCCCTGTTGAACTCTTGCAGGTACTTGGCGGGGCAGAGTATTCCCCAGTTCGGAAGCATCGCCACAGCTCTGCTCCACACCTGAGATACATTTCTCCAGTCTCCACTCTGAAAACATAAAGAGTTTCTCACTTTCCAAATCGACCACATCACCACAGAAGTGGTCATGTTTAGTACCAGAAACTTCTTATCACAGAGCCATTTAGAAGCATTTGACTCAAAGTTTGGTTCTAGGTGAATGTCAGTAATCTCAGAGACTATTTCCCAAATTTGTCTAGCTACCTTACTGCTCTTGACACAAAAACATTCATGCGCCGCAACAAAACACCAGTACTCTGCTTTCCAGTGGCGGTTGTGCAGCCCAAACCTAGCCTCTCCCTTCTTTTGGCCTGAGCAACTCGTCACGAAGATGGTGCCTGCCTGAGAAGGTTGTGCTCGTTCCGCGACTGTTCGCGCTGCTTGCGACGCTGCTCCTCAAGTGGATCTCACCGACAGCTAGATTGCTCCAGCCTCCAGGTCGTTCCAGGAATGCTCCGGACTCCAGAGTCCAGACTCTATTCCAGGGGCATTTATAAAGATTGTACCCCTCCGTTCTTAAATTATTGCATTATTTTTTTTTTTTGTTACACTAACTGTTTGTTTTATTAAAACGTTAACATATATTATAGTTTGATTTATTACTATAGAAAATTGAAGTATAACTTATTATTTTGCATATTTTAAAAATATTTTGAATAGGACGAACAGTCAAACGTAACTCCTAAAGCCAATGGTGGTAACAATTTAGAAACAGAGAGAGTGCCTTAACAGAATATCCTGTGATTTGTATGAAAAACTTATATTTTGCATAATAACTCATAAAGGAGGTTTAATATCATGTCACCCACTCAAGAGGAGACTAGGCTCACAAATAGTAGTTGTCGCTTAAATGAGCGACCGGAAATCCTATACAACACTCGTGTACTACGGGGCATCTAAGTACCCACTTTAAAAATGATGCGCAAACGGCCTCGGTTGCCTTATCAACCTCCGCCCAAAGTCATGTCGCGTGACTAGGGTACACTCTTAGCTTCACCAAACACTACTTGATCAGTAGCTACCCTTGGGGCGGTATAGGAAAGGAATGGATCAATATTAACTTCGTAGTAGGAAGAGTACGGTGCTACATGGCGGAGAAGCTGTAGACTCAGTACACCGCCGCCTGCCACGTGCTTGCCGTTCCTCATGGATCTCGGACCTAGAAAAATGGTGTCGACGCCTTCACGTGCGAGCATGGACTCGCCCCCACCCTCAATGGCGGAACTGGGCAAGAATTTTAGGGGGGACCGGACAAGAAGAATTTTTTTTTAGCCTGATAAGCATGTAATTAGCAAGGCTTTTACCAAAGTTGGGGGGGGGGGGGGGGGGGGGGGGGGGGTGGGGGGGGGGGGGGGGGGGGGGGGGGGTGGAGGGCACGGCGTGCGTGACGGCTGGGGGCAAATTATCATAGCTAGCTTGATGGAGTGTCATGTATCGTCTTCTGACCTAGAAGGGGCTCCCATGAGCAAAAGGAGCCTTTTTTTTTTTTAGACTACACAGTATAACGCAAACGCTCACAACGCACACACTCTCATCCTTATAAGCACCTCCGAAGACTGACCGACAAATTCTCGAGATTGACGAAGTCACCACAGGCGCATCGCTGTCAACGGGAACGTCGTCTCCCACTGAAAGAACAAAGCCGTTAAATCCTGTAATATTCGCTCCTATAGGGAGTCGGACCTCAAGTGCTACTGAGGCTCTTGTAACCACTAGGCTACAACCTACAAACCCTTTCGCGAATTTTTGCACTCTTGAGTCTTGAAGATGTAACCCGGCTGTTGCAATTTATTTATGACAATAACCAAAATGACTAGGCCCAAAGATGGAATATCTTGTTGGGACCTCCTATACAGCACGTGGGTGCTAAATAGCACCAAAACACTCGGGCCAGTTTGGCCTAGTAAAAACCCAATAAAAAAATAAGTGACATATCATTTCTATTTCAACATTATGATGTAATAGATTCAACATTTATAATAATCATCTCAACATTTCAAATGAACGGTTTCAACAATTCTTATCTCAACATTATGAAGTATTATATTCAATAATTTATAATAATCATCTCAACATTTCAAATGAATGGTTTCAACAATTCTAATCTCAACATTATGAAGTATTATATTCAACAATTTATAATAATCATCTCAACATTTCAAATGAAAGTTTCAACATTCTTTTTGAATATTCAAATTATTAAATGCGTTTAAATTTTTATTGTTTTTGCAAAAAAAATGATTCAACATTTCAAGTCTAAAATGTTGAAATAGTTTATGAAATGTTGAGACAGTTTATTCAAAATGTTGAAACAATTTATCAAAAAAGTTGAAATATTATATTTAAATTAATTATTTTAAATATTTGCTAAAAATATATTCGTGGGAGATCTCATTTTGTAGCATTAATTCTCAGTAACATCATGGTTCAAACGGATTTGAAATTGGATTAGCGGTTTGACAGAAAAAAGATTTTAGTTTCAAGATCTAGTACACAATTCACTTTTACCAACCAGGTAGCACCGGAGTGCTGTATCGGAAATCCGGTACCTTGTTTGAATGGAATAAGACTAAACGAAGGGGTTTATTTCTTTATGAAAATGGATTTGTTTTCTCTATAAATAAAATAAGAAAAGGAAAAAATAGAAGGAAAGGACGGTATCATCTGGGCCAGTCCGAATGGAAAAGTGGTTGTATGATGGGCCAACATTTTTTGTCAAATGCCGGCCAGAAATCATTTTTTTTCTCCCACCAAACCTCGCTCCGCCGCCGAGCTCGATGCGCCGCTCGATCTGACCCGGCCGGCCGGCCGCCGTTCCCCCGAAGCTCACCTTGCCTCCAAGAGCCCGCACAGCAGCTCACGCCGACGCGATCTTCCCGCGCCAGCCTCACCCGACCTAGAGGAGATTCTCACCCCACAAATCCTCTTCAGCCGGCCCACCACGGTGCCATGGCGCCGCCGCTGCCGTATCTTTTCGACGAGCTGGTCCCGCGAGATCCTCCTCCGCATCTGCCACATCTAGGATTTAATTAGGGGCGGGAAGCTTTTTTGGACATGTTAGGAAAAGCATTTATTCAAATCTGAACCCATTTGAAATTTATTTGAATTTAATTTCAAGCCCGAACCCATGTAGTTTGTGAAGCAAATCAAAATTTTCCCATAGAACATGGGTGCACTAAAAATATATATTGTAACAAAAGAAAAATTAAGGAAAACGTGGAGCTCCAAATTCCAACAGGAAGCACCCCAAATAAATCATCAAAGCTTAAACTTTTAGCAGTTTTTGGTGAATTATTAAAATCACTCATAAGGATTTAGGGGTCATTTCTTCGTGCATGTTAGTTTCTAGGGGTTGAACTACCACCATAAAAGTTTCCACAATTTTTGGAGCACGAAAAGTATTTTATCTAGATTTTTCTTTTCGCTTGACAGCAACAATTCGAATAATGGAAAAGAAAAGATGCTTAGAATATTCCGTGCGGGGCCGCCTATCAGCCCTTC